>BROG01000047.1:0-132500 GCA_030159075.1 Atrina japonica | reverse complement strand
ATAACAACATAATATCTTGTTATTACGACATAATATTTTGTTATAACGACATAATATCTTGTTATAACAAGATAATTCATATCTTGTTATAACAACATAATATCTTGTTATTACGACATTATATCTTGTTATTACGACATAATATCTTGTTATAACAAGATATTCCACATCTCGTTATAACAACATAATATCTTGTTATTACGACATATTATTTTGTTATAACGACATAATATCTTGTTATAACAAGATAATTCATATCTCGTTATAACAACATAATATCTTGTTATTACGACATAATATCTTGTTATAACGACATAATATCTTGTTATAACAAGATAATACATATCTCGTTTTTTTATTACTACATGTGGCACGTATCGGCTTCCGTAATAATCTCCGTCTTGTTTTGTAAAATTATAAAAAAAATCTCAGATACCAAGGTATAAATCACTTGGATGTCCAGGATATAGGTACAAATCTGGTTAAAAAAATGGACAAGCACAGATCTCTTGAAATCAAGAGGTGGGATCAGGTGCCATGGAAGAGTAAGCATCCCCTATTTCACTTAGTGAAACAGAGTAGCCGCATACAGGACTTATACCGACCGTAAAATTTGCGGAACGTTGACATCAAACGCGGTTTTCGATATTCCTGTGTCAATAATTTGTCAGCGAGTAGTTTACCTCTGCCTATGAAATGTTCATATGTTGAACACGTCCTGGCGTATCTGATCATTTCTGAAATATAAACTCCATAATCTAAAGATTGTGGGATATTACTACTTAAATGAGGAAAATTAACGATGGGAAAGCCGAAATCGTCGAGTTTGTCGTATAACTTAGCTGTTGATTTCCGATCTCTGTTTAAAGTAAGTATGAAGCCCGTGTGGTTGATTCCGTTGTATCTTTAATTTCTAGTTCGCCGGGATATATCGCATTGAATATGTATGAAATTTGTCATTATTAATTGACAAAACGTCATCGATATATCTAAATGTCAATTTAAAGGACACCGCTAACTTTTTCTTCTTTTGATTCAACAGTTTCAGAATGAAGTCTACTTCATATGAATAAAGGAACAGGTCAGCCAATAAAGGATAACAATTGGTTCCCATAGGAATGCCGACAGTTTGTTGAAAGACCACGTCTCCGAATATTATAAATATATTGTAATAACATAGGTGATTGTGTTACTTTGTAAAGAAGATAATTTGTACTGTTATAGTTTGATGTAAATACGTTCAGTGTCACCATGTCAAGGAATCCGAAAAACACGATCTAAAACAAAATCTGACGTTATTTTGCTCTGCGCTGTATGGGCAAGATTAACCGTAGTAGTGAGATAAAGTTTTTGGGTGTTTCGAGACTGTTTCAAAGTTACAAGTGTTTCAAAATTAACAGTATTTCAAAGTTATAAGTGTTTCAAAGTTCATTCTTATGCATTATACATAGTCACAGAGGGACGACCCTAATCCTCTATAATTCTTTTAAGGGGTATTGAACTTACTGATAATTGATCTGGTGTCTGTGTATTATATCTTGGTATAAGGTGTAAACTAGAGAGTAAACATAGTGTCTAATATGTATCTACATAATAGAGTGTGGATATGGTGACACTAAGGTACAGAGTTACACGGTGTAAAGTATAAAATACAATTGAAAAAAAACTCTTTGAGAAGGAGTATAAGTATCACAACTCTATGAGGCTTGAAGGATACAAAGATTAATAGTGTGTAACACACTCTATGAGACTTACAAAGAGTATAAGTAATGGATACAAAGATAATAAAGGTACAAAGGGAATATGTTTATTAATTTACAGATACAGATACTGTTCTTGTAATCAGTCTTAGGTTTCTTTTCCTTTAAAAGTTAGGTGGCCCTGAAAAGGGCCGTTTGTGTTTTGACTTTATATGCCATGGCATAAAAAGCATTTCGCTTGTTTGATCCGCCCTCATTGGTACTTTTTCCTTTCTGCATTAACTAACTCTATAAACTCCTCACTGGTGGTTTTCTTCGGACCTATCTTTCTTCCTATCGTTTTTACTGCATTCATTAGTTCTTTCTCTCTTTCTTCTTCTCGTACATCAAGGGCATAATACATATGCTTACTCTGGCCATGCTGGACTTGGGTCCCAACAGGGTGTGACGTCACACGTCGCGTGAGCGTTTCATCTTCTCCTACTCGTTGAACATCATTTAGAGAAACCAAAAATCCAAAACGGAGTGTATCTATACAGAAGCCATTCAGAAAACTATTCTGTTACAACAGAAGACCAAGACGAGTACGATTCAGTGTGATCGTCACTATCAGAGATGGAGGCAACTGAAACAGCAGCAGACCGACAACGTCTATACCTACTGGCAGCTCAGTATGTTCGTACTAGAAAAAAGATTAGAGCTAGCTTTCACCAACTGGTGGTACCAATCATCATGACTATCAAGACCAAGATGAATGATCTGCTGGAAGCAGAACGACGCCTACCTCTGGAAAAAAAGAAGATGTGATTGTCAATATTAGTAACATATTAAACGGCCCTTTTCGGGGCCACCCAACTCATTAGAAAAGTAATCTAAACTGTTTTGAGATATGCTACACATATTTTGTACTCTATTAAACATCCCTTCTCACAACCATGCAACTTAAAGTCATCTCACTGTATCCACTGCAATTAAGGTTTCTTTTCGTGACATATAAATGCTCCTGAAACGGACCGTTGTTTTTAATATTTGCCATAATTCATGAACAGAATCTCTTCTTAAACGGTAAACACTTTTCGTCAATCTGCTTACGTTTTCTCTGTTCTC
Source organism: Atrina japonica (assembly GCA_030159075.1). Lineage (NCBI taxonomy): Eukaryota > Metazoa > Mollusca > Bivalvia > Pterioida > Pinnidae > Atrina > Atrina japonica. The sequence goes on along the minus strand of BROG01000047.1, from coordinate 129,693 downwards.
TGCCAAACCGCAATACATAATTGAGAATTCTCAGATTTATATCTTCTTTCCCCTGATGGAAGTTCATATCAATCTTTCGTAACTTCTCATTTGTGTCACGAATAATCTGTTTGGTATTATATACCATAGCAGATTTGCTTTGTCGTCCCATAGCATACTCCATGTTTGATTTTTTTATCACTCCTAGACTGATTTCTCCTAGGTGTCTATCACTGTTTGATTTTCATTGGTGGAATCACTTCCCCAACGACGCATGGACCAATCATCAAAGAGATCAACGTTCATGAGACGGAGTAAATCGCGTGCGCGTTACTACCCATATAAAAGCCGTGCGCGTCTATTTTTACCACACTTCGTTTCAGAAGACACAAAATCAACCATGGTCCAAATATTATTCTTCGACTTTAGTAGCAGTGATGAGTGGGAGATCAACACTCCAATTATTAAAAGTGAGACGTTTTGAAGGAACCCGGGTACATCCTAAAAAAAATGGAGACGGTGTCCCAGGAATTGGAATACTCCGAACGCCAGAAATTAGGCCTCAAAAGATAGTGCAAAGTTGCTGATGCTGGGGCAGCAGCAGCCCAAGAGTACCACACAAGAAATGGTGGCTCTCTTGGTGAAAAGGGGTTTTTTAAAAACCTATAACAAACGGCCTTTTCAAGGGCCATCCATCTTATTAGAAAAGAAACCTTAACTGAAAGTATGCAGTTTTTGTGTGTCTGTTTGTGTTATACTGTAGCGGTAAGTCTAAAATAAAGTAGGTTAATTTTCTAGTTTTTTACTTGATAGATAAAAAAAACTTCGTTATGTTAGATTTTATTAGATATAAAATAGAAATCCAAACTGTTTTGCAAATTCTAAAAATAGTAACTTCAAAAACTAGAGAAAAGGTTCAGTTAGACCGTTGAGAGTTCTCTTGGCATCCAAGCTCGAAGCGTCAACATCGTCAGAAAAATCTTCTGAATATGTTCGATTTTTTTTTTAATCTTATGTACAGAAGTACAAATATCTTAATAAAATAGTACATATATGTTTTCACTTTTTGATCTTTGAAACCCATTTAAACTGTGTAAGTTAGAATAGTGAACAACTTCATACTTCACAAGTTTGTACTTTGTCACATTGAGACACCATAACGTAGAACGTTTGCACACTTTACAACGTTGAAACTTAGAGCGTTACAAACTTCACCACATTGAAACTTAAAACGTTACCAACTTCATCACTTTGAAAGTTAGACAGTTGCAAATTTTGAAAGTTAAACAGTTGCAAAGTTTGAAACATGAGAACTTTACAAACTTCATACTATTGGTATGTCCTATGTATCTCTATTGTCGTGAGATTTGTCAGTCTGTCGTTTCCGTTAAAATGAAGCATCCGTCATTATACTGGATTCCGTGTCTATCCATGAAACTACATATCCCATGATTCCATATCGAAGATGGCGCCCTTCCTATACTTCCGGTTTCATTACCTACTCTCCCGTCTTGGTTCAGTCAGTTCCCCCTTTACCCCAAGTATAGAGTCTATACAGATTGAACTCACGTTTGTTCCAACTTTACTGTCTATACAGAGTGATCTTCCCTTTGTCCCAAACATATAGTCTATATAGAGTGATCTTCCTTTGTACAAACCCATAAGCTGTACAGAGTAATCTCCCTTAGTACAATAATAATATGTTCAAACTTGACTCCCAGTTACGAGCTAGACATACCGCTTATTGCGCTCTTGAAACAAGAATTGCTGCAGATCCACTGATAACATTCTATACACGACAGTAAAAACCGAGGTCCCGTGTCACAGTAGGCGTCGGCTCGTTAAAGAACCCTCACTGCTTAATGGCCATAAGTGCCGAGCATAATCCAAAATTTGAAGCCCTTCACCTGCATTTGGTGACGTCTCCATATGAGTGAAAGATTCTTGAATGGGACGTAAAACAACAATAAACAAACAAACAAACACTCTAGGCACCAAATCTGGGAAAACCCAAACTTTCTAAAAATAGATTCACCCCCAATCCAAAACTGGAAAAACCCAACTCCTATATTTAGCATCTGACCTCTCGTGACCCTGACCACTTGTAACGAAGGCTCACATTGGCTCGTTATCCAAGATGGCCTCCCACATCCTTCCACTTCCAGTCACTGACGCACCCCGAGCTCAACGATTGGCTCTTTCTACCAGTCGCGATGGCAATGTGACCTTACTTCCGGTACGACGCACTTCCGGTATGACATCATTTCTGGAATGACGTTACAGGTAGCTCTATAGCGCGTTCTTTAAAATGACGAATAAGAAGCCAGGATTCTGACGATATCATCAGCTAGAAACCTTTACAAAGCGCCACCTGGCGGGAAAATTTAAAAAATCACGCCATGGAGCTGTCTATAACTACTGTAACCGGTCAGATAAATATGATGTAGGCTTAATATTGTATTCAAAATGCATTCGGATATAGATTTTGTAGTAATTTGAGCAGTTGGACTGACTACCACAAAGAAGTGCCGCATCGTCCAATGTTTGGTCCTTTATTGTGTGACATCTTTTTAAATCATAAAATAATATATATTTATTTATAAAGCATAGTTCACTTAGTACAATTATGCAGGCGACGACATCCTTTCTTTTAGTAATCCTAATTTTGATGTTTTAATATCAACATTTGAAGGACTTTACGTATAAAAAAATCAGACCTTATATGTGACAGCACTGTAAAGCTGTTGGGTATTGACATACAGGTAAAATCTACAGAACGGCATCTCAGCAAGTAAGTTCATGTATACTTAAGCGTTTAGGTCCTCGCAGAGACATATAAATTAACCATTTTCACACTTTTATTCTTAGTGATTTTTATTTTTGCCCTGGGGTATGGCAATTCGATCTGTACAGAGAAAAAAAAATGAATGAACAGTGCTAGAACGAGCACTTCGTTTTGATAACGACGACCACAATATTACCTATGTGGACGAATTTTTAAACATTGTCAAAGTGCCTTCTCTGCACATTAGAAAGATGACGTTGGAAACTGTCAATATAATCAATACGTTGGCACTTGTATGCGTACATAATTATTGCATATTTAAAAAATAAAAACACAAGTTCAGGCATTCAAATATATAAAAGATGTACCTAAAAACAGAACACTTAAAGTATGGTATATAATAAAATGTTTTCATGTAAAACAATATTTACAGAATTGGAACATTGTTTGGGACATACGGTATTAACTATATATACACTCACCCTGAAGTGAATATACTAGATGTATTTGTAATTTACTTTGATGGGTATGCTCAGCATTCTTTCTCTCTACTTAACTACCTCTTTATTTCTTAAGACTGATAATAACAGTTAGTTCTTACATAATCATAATACAGAAAATATTATCAAAAACAAATGGTTGAAATTAACACTTTTGTCGCCTTTTGTGCGTAATGTATTCAATTTGTTACCCCTCTTGACCTAGTTGGAATCATCCATTATTTGTTGATTTGCACTAACTACCGAAAAAGACCAAAATTTGCCCGACCACAATGAATTTAAAAAGAAAATTCTGTTTCAACTAGTCACTAAAATTACCAACTCTATTTTTACTGTAGTACTGCATTTTTAGAATTCACAAGATACATCACCCAGTGTGTGTGTTGTGTGTGTGTGTGTGTGTGTGTGTGTGTGTGTGAGAGAGAGAGAGAGAGAGAGAGTAGGCCTATCAATTGTACAATTATATAAGTTTATTATTATTATTATTATAATGAGTCTAAATAGAAGTGACGTACGTTTTAGCCTGGGATCATGGCTCACTGATGCCAACGCTGTCCGTATACGACGAAGTAAGATGGGGCCAGGAACCCAGGCCACGTACGTTTTCACTCATTGTACGCTTGTGACACTAAAGTACCGTGTTTTCGGTAGTTAGTAGTACCAGTTTTTTTCCCACGCCGGTTCTCTTCTGTCAAACAGTGAGTAGACGTTTGTTTACAATTCTATTTTTGTTTTTATCAGAACATAAGAAGTGAGTATTACACTTATTTCATAATTTCTGTTTATTTATGACATAAATCTGATTTTTAAGCATATATAGAACCCTTTAAACTAACAGGCTTCCACACAACCAAACTGGTCGGTAACTCACTCAGTCACTGGAGCTTAATTGGACAAGACACGTTTAATTTAAGATAGGCAGTGGTCTGAGCAGGAAATTCACGCCTCATCGAACAATATTAACATACGTGTATCGGTTTCACAATGTTTCAACATAGATTTCTATGACTCGTAATTTATAAACAGATTGTATAACACAGGTCACTTATTTTTAGTAGGGGGGGTAGGGTCGAACCCCCCCCCCCCCCATTGTGATTAATAGTATAAACAAGTCACGTGCCTGTCTGCCCTGTGAAACACTGTTACAGTTGTATTATTTATTAAGCAGGAATGAGAATTTACTTCCAATTGGAGGAATTCCTTCTTTTTCAAAATTTTGCTGTGCAATGTTCACGTATGTTCTTAGTAAATTAAACGCACTAAATTTTCTACTACATATATGTAAAATTTATTATGTAATAATATGTAACCAATATTTTTAAGAAATAGAATTAAAATATGACACCGGACAGTGTAGACCTATATAAATAATTATTTACTGTTAGATCTAAATAGATATACAAAAAAAAAATTGTGACGTCAAGTCTTTACGTGAGAAAAAACGTCAATTTCGCACAAACATATGACTTCACAATTGATAACTTTTCTCATTTTATACACAAACAAATGAGATCACGATTGATACCTGCTACATGTACAAGGGTGGTAACTCTGGATAACAAAAAATACCTAATTAGCGCCGTGTTTACGGAAACTGAAGTGCACTTGCGACCAAATAGTACAACTTTTTTTTTATTTCCCAGTGAAATCAAACGTCAGAGAGATTTTCACAGGTGGATCATAATGTTTATAGAAAACAATGCGGCTACTTATGCAGATCTACAAACGGCAGTGCGCATAACTAACGTTTTTTTTTTTTTTTTTTTGAAACAATGTAAAAACTTATTACATTACAAGTAGATTTTAATAACTCTACACTATCAGTTCCTTAATTGAAATTAAAAATAGAATTGAAAACATTCCTAATCGCCATACAATTTCTAAAATAATGAACATAAACATCTAAGTTTCTAACGTCATGAATTTACATCTCTACTTCTGTACATTTGTACTACGCTGTAAATTGTATTTGAACACCCCCACGTGATGAATTTGTCCAAAGACAAACTAGCTACAAATAAGATGGTGGACAAGCCGATTGTATAGAAACTCCGTATCTCAAAATTAGTTTTGTCTATTACAACCTGAATAGAAGTTTATAGGGGAGACAAATTCGGTTTTCAGTTACAACAAACTGTAATAGATACTTTTGGTATGAATGACTAACGACACAGACAAAGTAGAGTCAAATTTTTGGGACGACCTGTCCCTTCATCAGGACAAAGCGATGTGTGTGTATTTTTTCGTTTTCATGCTATTTTAATCGTTTTGTCCTAATGAAGGGACAGGTCACCCCGAAAATTTGACCCTCATTTTGTCCGTGTCGTTAGTCATTTTAGTGCTTTATATATATATATATATATATACAGTAGAACTTCGATGAGTCGAAGTTCAAGGGACCGTCTAAAAAAGTTCGAAACATCGGGACTTCGACTTATGAATGGTGATCGAGAAATCTAAAATCTACTCCATAACGACATGCCACACAATAAATCTATTGTACGTGACTGTGTAACTGTATAGGTGCTGGGATCATGACTTAGAATCGAATCCACTAAAATCATTTACGGCTTATTTAATGTAGATACAGTGTATTTATTTTGTACTCAGAGAATAAATCTAAACATTCTGCAGAAAAATCGTAAGCCAAGCGCCTATACGAGAAACACAACGTTGACTCAGAGTTAAGAAAAAAAAACAGAAGCTAAAATATTTTGTCACCAATTTAATTATCAACACAAAACGAAAGTCAATAGATGTATCATGCAGCACTAGTCATTACACATTAAAATAATTTTTTTCACATCAAATTGCCGATACCGTTCATTTCATGCTGTTTTTTTCTTTACAAGTGACACTTTGAGTTTGAGTAGAAAATGTTTACTGTATATTATCGGGTCATTTCGTTTTGTTTTTACAAATCGGAAACTTATCATGACCCAAGCTACGAAATGGTAAACAACCAACACAACCGCCGGTAATTTGCATATTTGAGTCTGACACAGTCGCAAACAATCATTAATCAATTAGCGTCTGCTTATTACTTTTAATTACTTAAATCATGTTGTTATTTTTATACTGTCCTGGGTGTTTATCAGTAAACACGTGTTCATTGTTCAACGTAGTCGGATAGGTGTGAAAATCGCCACGGGTAATTTACATCTTGTATACAGGTAAACTTCGACTTCAATTCATTTGTATGAATTTTCGATGTTTTTACAGCATTGGGACTGCCAGTTTTGTTCGACACACCGAGAAATTCGACTCATGAAAGTTCGATTTATAAATTGTTTTTTAGTAAGGATATATAATGAAATAAATCTGGACTTTGTAAAAAGTTCGAAACAACGAGAAATTCGACTCATTGAAGTTCGACTCATCGAAGTTCTACTGTATATATATATATATATATATATATATATATATATATCTCAAATCATTTTTTTATATTGATAAACTGATTTTTTAATGTTACACACTAGACCTTATTTTTCATAATGAAAAAATAATATTTCTTAATATTAGAAAATGATTTTTTATATTAAAAACCTAGTGACTTTATGCAAAAAAAAAGTAAAACACTCAAAATTCACAAATTTTCGGCCACTCAGCCGTTATCAAGTGAAAGATGACAATATGTATATCAGTTACACAGTATTAAGTCTACACAATACATTAATGTAATTTATTAATTCATACATGTATGCATTGTGCAGACTTAATACTATGTAACTGATATACATATCGTCGACTTTCACTTGATAAAGGCCGAGTGGCTGAAAATTTGTGAATTTGGAGTGTTTTACTGTTTTTTCGCATACTGATACTTCCCTTTGGAGGACATTAAATTCTAATGACTTTATTTATGTACTGGTATTAACAAAAAGATTATTGAAAATTAAAGCAATAATTTAGATTTGATTTGATTTGATTTTTTGTTTTACGCCATACTCAACAATCTTTCAGTCATATGATGGCGTCCAGTTTCTATTGGTGGAGGAGAAACCCCGGTTACCCGGGTAAAGACCACCGAAGCAATAATTTAGCTTTCATCTGCATAAATTTGAGTTCAATCAGATTTTATGCAGTATTTCATGTACCGTATATATGTATATTGTACATCAGGGATAAATACTTATATCGTCAACATGTGCCAGTGTTCTCTTTCCTCCACATTTATATCCAATATTGAGCTGTACATGTATGTAAATTTCCAATCACAAATCATATCTTTTTTGTACAAATTTTTTGCCAAAAACTCCCAGTAATGAATATACATATGTCATAACATCTTTTTCATTCTTTGTCATTTTTATTCAGATATTTTCAATCATTGTTTTTCTTGCAAGTTGAAATATGGCAGTTTGGCAATAAAAAAGAAAATAGCAAAATAAATCATTAAATGAAACAAGAAAATTGTAGCCATTTTTTCAGGCATATGCAAAAAATCCAAATTGGAGCCAAAATGCCCATAATTCCCAATTTCAATGCCAAATGCCATGTTCCCAAAAAGGTTTTATTTCTACATTAGTAACATGACCATAGTTACAAAATGTTCATGTATTTTTTATTTTACCAAATTCAGGCGATTGCAACATAAAAATTCCCAATTAAAAGGTAAGGCCCAAAAAGGGTTTATTAGCCCCTGTACATGTTTATCAGAGGAAGATCACCACTGATTTTATACTAAACATGTTAAAGGTGTTTGAAAGAACAAATGCATGCATACATGTACATTGTATTATGTACTACATGTATAAGAATACGTTTGGCAACTTTGCCATACATAACTTTGTATTTGCCATAACATGTCCATGTACAATGTACATGTAGTTTGAATTTGCCATGCATCGTAAATTCACTTTCAGTCATTTTTGACTGTGTTTTTATCAATATCATGTAGATTACATTTACAGGTCCATTGTACATATACGCAGTTTTTACATGGATATAAATAATCAAGGTACTGAAAGTACCGACACGAGTTGATGGTAATCGTTAAGTTTTAATGAGGTAAGGGCGGTCAATTTGATAGACACGATATCGATATATCGATACACAAATTGATTCGATAACATAATTGATACACTTTTAAAGTATCGGTACATCTCATTATGCATTTGACAGCATGTATTTTCTTTTACAATTTCCAAAATTTTCCATTTGATTTACCAGTACTTCATGTTATTGAACTATGTTATATTTTTTTCTAATTGTTCAATTTGTTCAAATAATGTTTTCCTTGCAATTACTGCTTTTTCATCTTCAGATGGTCAAATATACAATAAAACAACTAAATAATTTATTTTGAATGCATTCATAGAAGTACCAAATTATTTGATTTATCAATACATGTATATCAATACTTTTTACTTATCGATATAGAATTTCTTATCAATGACAGCCCTAAATGAGGTATAATACACTCGGTATACTAAAAACATACATGTATATATTGTGTACATGTTTGAAATATATTGCAGGTTAATTTCAATAAAGGGTACTACTGCAGAGATTTTGAAATAAAAAAAATTACTGATCAACTGGACCAGTGAATAAAGGAATTGCACTGGTCAAAGAATTTTTTTTACTGGTCTGTACATGTACATATACACAATTGAAATGAAATGGAAAATTACTGGTCATTTGGACCACTTATCAGATAGATTTCACCCGACTTTTGTAAAATTTACCGGTTTTTCTGGTAAGAGTAAGACCAGTGAATTTCAAAAACTCTGCGACTGTCTTGTTGTAAATTTTGAATTTACTGTACATGTCACAATATGACATCAGCCTTTTTAGTAAAAATTTTACTGAAAAAATGTATGTTATTTCCAGAGTTTTCAAATTAACAAAAACCTGCGTGAATTGCCCATTTTTATTTCAAATAAGAACAATAATGACAATGAAAACATCACAACTTTTTCACATTCTTTACCATTTATATCACACTTGAGTAGCCTGTAGATCGAATATCTACAACAATTTTAAGTTACTTTTTATTTTGGTAAAATTAGGTTTTACAAAAAAGTTACGTAAAATCAGGGCAGATATTCGTCCTAACTTGAGTACCGATGGCTTATTTATTATGCAACAAACTACATGTACATAGATCAACGATATGATTATAAAGCTTTGTACTTTTAAACATCGTTTCTCTGATATTAAATTTCTACGTGACAGGTCAGTATTGTACCCTTACACTATACATTGTTCTTCCCATCAGTAGCCTTAAATCTTTAAGGTCAACATGTGTGTATGTAAAACATTTTCCCCACTTCAAAGACTGCTGCAAGTTTCTCATCAGTTAAGATCACATGAATGAGGAATGATGCAACTTTAATGTCCAACTTCACAGCCAGATCTTGTCAGTACACAATAAGGGAGAAATATGCAACTCGATCAAAAACTGATTTGCATATTAATCCTGCGCAAGAATTGTAAACCGTTCGGTCTGTCGCTTTTAACGTCAATTTTGTCACAGGTGTATGATGTTAAAAAGTAATTGAAAAGTAACAAAGCAAATTTATAATATCTTGAAACTCATTCAGGGGCTGAAAATTTTCTTTCAGCTGCTTGGGTCCAGGACTTTTTTGTTAAATATTGCCAGGGTCCGGTCCTCTAATATATGGGTCCAATTATAATAAATCTAAGTCAATTTTTTAATATAATTAATCAATGCATATAACAATTATCAAATATGGAAACACAAAATTATGATATAAACCAAACACTGCCACAAAATCATACTAGAAAATGATGATTGAACTCTACAAAAGAAACAAATAAATGTTAGAAAGAAAGAATTTGACAGAAAAGTCATTCACTGATTCAGACTTGTTAGGTCGTTGGACCCACACAGCAGGAAAACGACTGGGTCCGAAAGTAAAACATGTAGGTCCCGGACCTCGGACTTAAGGAATTTTCAGCCCCTGTCATTAAGGACACCAGACTGACTTTTAATAGCATATATTTCAACAAGTCTTCTAGACCTATATTTTTCAGCAAATTGTTACTTTATTTTCGTCAATTTAAAAAGCAAAAATATACGAATAAAAGTGTGATTTGGAAATTTCAATCTTGAGTTGAATTTTTGTCGCTGAAAGGCATATATACGTGTGCAATTTCCCGTCTATATAATGCGTTATTAACCCCATACTGCAAAATGTGCTTTGATTTGTTCCCAATAAACAACTTACCATAACATTCTCAGTTGATGGAACATCAACTTGTAAAAATGAATAGAGAAAATAAAGTTAGAGTTCTTCATGTAGGGTTGTCATGATTAGTTGGTTAGAATTATAGATGTACACATTATTCATAATTAAATTAATTTTAGTGACTTACCACAACAGGGCTAAAGGGATTACATGTACGTAGCCATTCTTTGGCATATTTCTGTGACCATTGGTTATTAGCTAAAGGCACCAAACAGTGTTAGTAGGGAATCCAGTCACTAAAAATCAGGAAATGTGTATCACGTCCATTGAACTGTCGCAGTTATTGACTGATAATGGCAAGGATATTCCATATTTAAATGTTTTACTCCATTTGTTTCTAATCTATTAGCAAGGCAGGGTACCTGTCTACATGTATACCATACCAGTTTAGAAATGTACATGTGTATGTAACAGAGTCAGTCGAATCGCACCTGTCTCTCACTTGGCAACTTTCCTCTAAAACAATTTTAGAGCATGATTTGTAGTTCCATATGCATTTGTATTTTGTGTGTATAATTAATATATTGGATACATGTATGGTATTAAAAGTCACCGGAAGTTACCTCACCTGGTTCGATTCCTTAGACTGGGTCATACATCAAGACTTTTTAAAAATGGAAGTGATCACTGTTCCTTCGCCAAACAGGAAGCAGATTTCATGGCATGGCAGGTAAAAGAACCATTGCTGCATTCAGGTGTCAGTCCATAGCACAGGTCAAAATTTGTAGCAGTTCACCTAAAGCTGGTGACATCTCAATAAAAGTGAAAAATTCTTGATGAGATGTAAAACAAACAATGGAAAAGGTCAAAATATCAATTGATTCAAATTGTGAAATTTTAGTGCAAATATTATGGTGCCATTTTATCCTGTTATTGTTAATTTAACACAAAAAAATAATAAAAAATTGCACATTTGACACCAAAACTACATTTTTCTCCAAGTCAGTTACATGTACATTTTGTACAATGTACATTTATAACAAATATACATGTATGTGATGTACCCAAACCTACAGTAGATCGCATTTGTTTCTCTATACATGTACAATGTAGCTAAGTCTTCAAATTTTGTCATGATAAAATTTCATAATGTACATGTACTAGTGAGTAAACCTTCAGTCCCCTGATATACAATGTACATGTACCAGTGAGTAAACCTTCAGTCCCCTGATATATAATGTACATGTACCAGTGAGTAAACCTTCAGTCCCCGGATATATAATGTACATGTACCAGTGAGTAAACCTTCAGTCCCCTGATATATAATGTACATGTACAATGCACCAGTGAGTAAACCTTCAGCCCCCAGATATACAATGTACATGTACATGTACCAGTGAGTAAACCTTCAGTTCCCGGATATACAATGTACATGTGCCAGTGAGTAAACCTTCAGCCCCCAGATATACAATGTACAATGTACATGTACCAGTGAGTAAACCTTCAGCCCCCAGATATATAATGTACATGTACCAGTGAGTAAACCTTCAGTTCCCGGATATACAATGTACATGTACCAGTGAGTAAACCTTCAGTCCCCTGATATATAATGTACATGTATCAGTGAGTAAACCTTCAGTCCCCGGATATACAATGTACATGTACCAGTGAGTAAACCTTCAGCCCCCGGATATACAATGTACATGTACATGTCCCCAGATATATAATGTACATGTACCAGTGAGTAAACCTTCAGTCCCCGGATATATAATGTACATGTATAATGCACCAGTGAGTAAACCTTCAGCCCCCAGATATACAATGTACATGTATCAGTGAGTAAACCTTCAGCCCCTGTTTATACAATGTACATGTACCAGTGAGTAAACCTTCAGTCCCCTGATATACAATGTACATGTACCAGTGAGTAAACCTTCAGTCCCCAGATATACAATGTACATGTACCAGTGAGTAAACCTTTAGTCCCCGAATATACAATGTACATGTACCAGTGAGTAAACCTTCAGTCCCCGGATATACAATGTACATGTACCAGTGAGTAAACCTTCAGTCCCCGGATATACAATGTACATGTATACTAAATTTTAAAATTTCCTAGATGTGTGAGCGTTTTTTGGGTTTTTTTTTACCCAAATTCCTATTACATGTACAGTAAATGTATAATGTATCCTGCAAAATGTCCTGTAAATGTATTATGTGTACATACATCATTACATGTACATGTAAGTTATAAATTCCGACAATGTAGATCGTTCATTCTAACATTAGCTGAAGCTACATGTACATGAATATGTACACCCTTCCTCTACTGAGCTAGATTTCCAAAACATCTGTGACGACCATCATGATTATACATGAAGTTTTATTGGTTAATTTATTGTTCACTAAGTCACTTGAAAGACATTTTAAGTTTTCTTCATCCGATTACATATAATACATGTGTGTTTAACAGAAAAATAATGACAAAAAATCGGATTGGCTGATTCAATCCTATTCCTCGGATTTGAGTCACATTTGTGAACTGGTTGGATGCTAGAAAATACATTTACATGTATACGCGAGTGTTTATATGCATGTACAATTTCACATGTACATATTTATATTTATAAGTATGAAGATATGTAAATGTATGTACATAAACCATGTCAGTATATAGGTTGTTTCCAAAAACATATTCCCACTTCAAATGTCTACAACTTTGCACAGACACACAGATAATTAAGAAATTTTGAAGTTCCTTAAAAAGAGTGATTATTTGAAAATTTGTTATTGCAATGTAAATACATGTACACGTAAGACCAAAACCTTTGAGGTCACAACTTATTTTAAATAACTTCATTAATGACATCATCACAAATAGGAATTACAAATGTATTTGGCTCTACTACAATGTACCTAAATGGAACCGCTTGCGGTGGTCAAGTGGTAGAGTGTTCAATTCTCAAACGGATGGACCCTGGTTTGATTCCCGCTACCAGGTCATACCAAACACTTTTTAAAAATAGTAGTGGCTATTCCTTCGCCAAATGCTCGGTATACGAAGTGAAAGTCGTAGGTCTTATGTATGAGACTTCAAACCGAGGTTCCGTGTCACGGAAGACGTGGCACATTAAAAAAAAACCTCAATGAATTGGGGTCAGTCCATAGCACAGGTCAAAATTTGTGTCACTTAACCTAAATCTGGTGATCATGACAAATACATGATAAGTGGAAAATCTTGATTGGATGTAAAACTACAAACAAAACAGAAACCTAAATGGATAACAAGAAGTAGCCTTCAAATCAATTAAAAAATAAGAATCAAATGACAACAGTTTACTTGTATAACATGAATTTTCATTATTGATATATACATGTACCCACTTTTTAGGTAATTTTATAGAATTATAAAAGTCATAGACGTGAATTCATTTTGAACTAATTGTTTAATTGATAATAAAGAGCTAGATGATAAAATTATCAAACTCAATTAATTTAATTACATAATACATGTAAATGCAATTTAAACTATATGGACAAAGTTGTATTGATTATATTCTATTATATTTATTATATTTTCTTTCAAATATTTCTTGGTCAACTTTGACATAAAATAATCCATTAGAAATCATCAATAAAAATAATTAGTCCTGTTATGTTTAGCACCTGTATGTGCTGTTCCCCAGGTAAATTACCTGTAGGATAACATCAACAAACAATAAATCACACAAAGGAGTATACCCTGAAGGTTTGAAAAATTGTACAGGTAAAACCACTCGGATTCCCACAGGTTTACAGGTGTTTTGCCCACTGTGTTTTTTGTAACACCTACAACACACCTGAGCTGTACTGTACTCAACATCCCCAAATAATCAAAATGATTTAAAATGGGCAATTAGGGAAAAAAACTGGAAGAATTGCATTGGATGCATGTGAACTTTTGACCAGGGCCCGAAGTCGCCAAATTTACTCAATACTCGAGCTCAACTTTTATTTCATTATTTTAGCTACATGTATACAATGTATAATCGTTTGTAAAATTGTAAAATTCGTGTTTGAGTGATTAGGAAACATATTATTTTTCATCATTCACATATAGAATTTTGCATCACTCTTATGACTTTCCAGTAAAAAATGAATAAATACTTAGAGTATGGTACTCAAAATTTGAGTACGTACTCAAGGAATTTTTTTAATATTTCTGAAGTTTTCTGCAAATGATAAAATTCTTATCATTATTTATAATTGTATACCATCAATATACAAAAATGTCCATGTCGAGTTACAGAATCATTTCTGCATATTTTTACCCTAATTATCATGAAAAGTTAGTTGAGCTTGAGTACTGAGTAAATTTGGTGACTTTGGGCCTAGAAACTTCGTGGACAGGTTACAGTTAGTGATAATATCATAGGTAAAAAGGAGGACCTTTGGAACATGTAATGAAATGACAAATAAATTAGAAATTTCCAAAACTTTATTACACCCGCTCATTTGAATAATATTTACATGTAATGTGTTTGCATCAAAAGTTATATACATGTATACCAAAACATTTATCTAAAACACTTTTCGGTATGATATACATGTATCACTTATAGAGCTGTTTGAGATTAGCGTCACAATATCAGGGAATTTTGCCGATGTCATCGCAATAATATCGCGATATTCCACAGAATTAAATTCAGTAGTATTCTTGTTACCGGTAACTACATGTATGCCAATTAAGCAGTGTTTGTTCACTCGGGGGAATATGACTGCTTCGAATCAGGTAGACAAACCTTTATATCACCCTACCAAGAGGTCCATAAATGTCCCCTCAGTAAGACTGATACATAATAAATGTAAAATATTTTTCAGTAGTTTCACAACAATGTGTGTGATATGTATGTAATTTGTGTTTGTATAGGTAGCTCAAGTACGTAATAAATATGTCGACTTCCTTTTCTATTGGAGTCCATGATATCGTGATGCTTGAATATTTACACAATTATGCAATATCATTGATATCATCATCAGGTCTTCAGTATCCTTTCTTTGTTTGTTTGTTTATTGTTGTTTACCATCCCACTCAAGAATCTTTCACTCATATGGAGACCTCATACATGTATGTTACAAGCTGTATCTCAAACTACATTGTACATGTACAAGTGATTAGAGCTGTTATCATATATTGTCATCGTGATAAATCACGATATTGAAAACCTGACGCTGATATGGTGTAAGTATTATGTACAAGTACATGTATATACATGTACATTTATATATATACAGGGTGTTTCAAAAAAACATACATGTATCATCACTTTATGATTGATCACGATGACAACAGCTCTCATCACTTGGTACAATGTACATGTAGTTTGAGATGCAGCTTGTAACATACATTGTACATGTATGTTCCATTGAACAGTTATTATACATGTACAAAGTGATGATACATTGTACATATACATGTATGTATGTTTTTTGAAACACCCTGTACATGTATATACCAATGTATATGTATAATATACTTGTACAAACATGTACAGTACACATGTACATGTACATATGTTATCATGCATACATGTAAATAAATACTTTCTGCACTAATTATATATATATATATATATATATATATATATATATATATATATATATATATAGATCTAGTATACATGTACATGTAGGCTCAAGGTTTTATAAAGTAAAAATTACTCCATACTATGTTTAAGTGCTTGTTTAATTTTTTGTGTTAGCAACAAATTGCATAAAAACTCTGAGTTGTGTTTTAATGGGACAGTTTAGCTCCAGCAGCCTATTGACTAACACACATATTGTACAATGTATAGATATCTACATATGGATTTTTAAACTTTAAAACAAGTATCATGTCACATCAAAGTTGTAAAGAAGAACAGTGTCTGTTTAATAAATATTTGCCCAGGTAAGCTTTTCTTAACAATTAAAAGTTTTATATTTTTGTTACAAATTATACATCTTTAATATGTAATGTATTTCTTTATTTATTTTTGTTTGTACATTTCAGTCTAACTCTAAACCTGACCTTATTTTTACAAAAAAATAGAGGAATGTAAGAATTTGTTATTGTACATCAATCTGCAAAATACACATAAGTACGTGTAGTATTAGTAAAAAACGAAACATTTTTTGGGGGAAACACAGCAAATGCCCCGTTAAATATATTGCTGGATAGTCGTACAGTGTAAATGTATATTCAGGTGGATGCAATCAATAATCAGTTGCTACTTGACTTACACTTCAAGAAAATCTTTTTAAATTTGGAAGTGTTAATACAAACAGCTATTAGATAGGTTTATTTATTTATTTATTTTTTTTTGCGTGGGAAACTTTTTGATTCTAGATTTTGAAATTTTATGTACTTGATTTACAATGAAGTGTTTATGAATATACATTTGAAACTTCATTTGTGCACCAACCATTTATTTTTAATAGGCTGGTTGGAATTTTTTTTTTCTAATTTTATATTTCTTTTCAGTTACATGTGTGATACATTTGAGACATTTTGAATATATATGAGCCATATGGCCTACATGATATATTGACTGTAATATCCTTGTACATGTACATGTATATGATCTACATACATGTACATGTATAATTTGTCAAGATGAGTACTTTCTTCTGACAGGTACTGTATATATAAATGTAGTGAATCATACACTAAATGTATATAGTATCCTTGTATATGATCTACATACATGTACATGTATAATTTGTCAAGATGAGTACTTTCTTCTGACAGGTACTGTATATATAAATTTAGTGAATCATACACTAAATGTATGTAGTATCCTTGTATATGTACATTGTATAATGAAGTTGAATTATATATAATGTATGCAAGAATACGAGCCGGCCTGGCTCAGTCGGTAGCGCGCTTGACTCTTGATCGTGAGTTCGAGTCCAGCCGGCGGCAGGTTGGTTTCCTGTCTGTCGGATGAGACAGTAAAAACCGTGGTCCCGTGTCACAGTAGGTGTGGGTATGTTAAAGAACCCTCACTGCTCAATGGCCAGAAGTGCCGAGCATAGGCCAAAATTTGAAGCCCTTCACCGGCATTTGGTGACGTCTCCATATAAGTGAAATATTCTTGAGTGGGACGTTAAACAACAATAAACAAACAAACAGTATGCAAGAATACATGTGCATATATAACAGAGCAAGAAAAATGAACTCTCCACTCGTACTGGACAAGTGAAATCGGCTTGAGGATAAGCAGTTAGGGCTGTGTACTCATCCCAGGTGTTATGTAACATTTCTTTTTGATCTATTACTGTAATACATCTTACTTTGTTGACTCTAAAACTTTGCATTTACACTGGTGCTTTCTAAATCCTTTATTGCCATTTTGATTTATCGTAAGTTCTGTATCAGAGAAATCAAAGAATAATTAAGTTTGTAAAAATTGCGACAAGCTGAAGGTGTCCCATAGGACGAGTCACTCGAGTGATTTTTTTTCTCACCCTGTTATACAGAACATCAAAAGTCATATAGAGAAACTTACGACCCTGCATGGTACACCGTAAATCTGTAGTTAATATTGCAAGAGATTAAAATATTTTCCCGTGTCATTTGACAGTATACAGTATAAACAGCTTGGTAGCTTTACTAAAAAAATCTGGTTATCAATTTAAACTTCTTGGTGCTAGGCTTTTTCATTTTAATCTGCAGTTTTTCCCACATCAGACATTTTATTGTTTTTTAAAAGTCATTATAAATAAAGTTACTCCAGATGTTGCTCATTTCATGTGAGTTTTGTGTTGCAAGTATGTTACGTGTATCTATGTCTAGTTGAACCACAAATTACATGTACAAGTTGAAATTGATCAGCTGACTGGTTCCAGGATACATGTACATAAATGACAATGTCAAAAAGAAACTGTCAGTGTCAGCTTATGGTCACCAGCATGGTCACTTAGCATCGTTGCAGCAGAGTCACTATGATCATTCCCACATAGTGATTGCGGACTGTGGTTTTACAAACGATTGGTCACCAGTCTCTCTCAGCTGAACAGTTATGGTGCAGATCCATAGTCTTCTGCCGACAAGAGTAAATCTTAAAATGTTTCCTCTAAAAAAATGAATAATGGTCAGTTCTCACTGGATGTGGATAAGGAAATCTCCACCCGAGTGGTAAGAATCTGTTTATCCTATCCAAGGGTCTCCTGAGGATTGGATATCAGATTCATATCAGGAGATATTCACAAATGACTTGGAGTTTGGGGACAGACATTGCATTGTATTGTTCACAGGGAATTAATTGACATATAATTCACATGAACTAATTCATATTTATTATTCATTTTAGAATCTTTGGCAACATGACTCTACAGAAGATATGCTGTATCGGGGCCGGATATGTCGGCGGACCCACATGCACCATCATAGCAGACAAATGTCATGAGATCACCGTCACCGTGGTAGACTTAAGCCAAGACAGAATTGACCAATGGAATTCTGATAATTTACCTATTTATGAAGTATGTTTTTGTTGATATGTGTGTAAAATTTGCATCAATTTGTACAGGTAGACCTGGCTTATTCATAATAATTCTCGTGGTTGGTCAAGGATTTCCTATGTATATGTTTACCCTTAATAATTGTTGGTTTAGGCTACATGTAAGCTGTTGCATTTAGTTGTTTCATGAAGACGTCTCAGATAGGGATTTTCCATCCAATCATAGGAAATAAGGCCTCATTCCCATTCCAAAAATACATTTTTTTACCCAATTTGCAGTAATATTTCCCAACCGATTAAAAATCAAATGATTATAACTTTTTTTTTCAGTTTTGTATAATTTTAGATCTCCCATTTTCAATTAAATGTTGCTTAAATTCCCAATGTTAAAGGCCCAGGGCCTATTCCCAAAAGGGTGTGGGAAATCCCTGTCTGTGCCAGAGCATCATTTGAAACATCACATGATGATTGGGCAGGATGACACTACATGTACGGTACATGTACATGTAGTTGACTATGACCTTAATATTTTACTTTGACCTTTTACCTTGAAATACAATGCTTAACAATTTGGCTAACTGCTAATGGCTGATTGCATATTTTGTTATCTAGAATATTGATCTGGTACAATGTACTGATTTGACCCAGATTTGATATACATGGGAGTGACAATGACTCGAAATTTTGTGAATTGGCTTAGGGGCCTGTGAAGCAATATTTGGTGGTCACGTGTCTGTCCTGTTATAACACAAAAGTAACCAAAGCTATAAGTGATTTGATGTGATTTAGTATTGTAATTAATTATGTATGCACTTACTGTTATCTAAGTTTTCTTCCATGAATAAATCATTTTTATTATTCTATACATTTAGTAATAGAAAAACCACATGTATGACTTGTTCATGGTGATTTATGATGATTCATAAATTATTAAAAAAGTAAAAAAGAATGTACTCTAGATCTGACATAATCACACTAAACATCTGTTTATAGTTATATGATATCATGAAATAATTCTATTTACTAACATAAAACATAAAAGAATATATCATTCACTGCAGTAGTTTTATACGACTGCCATTAAGGCGGGTGTATATCAGCATCACCCTGTCCGTCTGTTTGTTCGTCCGTTCATCCATTCGTACATCAACATTTAGCTTGTCCGGAGCTTTTTAAGCAAAGTACTCAACAGATTTTATTGAAACTTTATTCAGTTGTTCCTTGCAACTAGTTCTCGAGATGAATAAATTTCAAGGTCGTGGTATGCAAATGTAGGTCACCATTACTTTTTTTTAGAAATCCGATATTACTTTACGTTGAGAATTAGCTTGTCCAGAGCTTTTCCAGCAAATAGATTTTAATGAAACTTTATACAGTTGTTCATTGCAACTAGTTCTCGAGACGAGATGAATTTCAAGGTCATGGTTTGTGAATGAAGGTCACCTTTACTATTTTTAGAAATATTATGCAACTTTGCTCGTCCGTGGCTTTCTGAGTAATTTAATGAATGAATTTGGATAAAACATATAAAATTTCATACTATTATTTTGACATAGAAAAATCTTGGAATGGCCTCTTGCCCCTTAAGACATGTACATGTACATGCTACCATGAGAAATTAGGCTTTACAAAAATTATGATACTCATGACCTTTTTGGTCTAGTGCTTTTTAATTAAGACTGGGACCTCATCGACTACCTCTTTTTTTTAGATGTATGAGAGGTATCCCACAGAGGTCATTCAGTCAGATAGACATATACATGTACATGTATGTGTATTTGTAATTAAAAGCAATTAATAATACATGGTTTTTTTTATATTCTTAACAGCCTGGTTTAGATGAAATAGTGAGAAGACGACGAGGAAAGAACTTATTCTTCTCTACGGATGTTACTAAAGCTATTGTGGAAGCTGAACTGATTTTTATATGCGTGAACACACCGACAAAGAACTATGGCCTCGGAAAGGTAAAACGTGATTACATGGATGACAATACATTTGAAACTAAAAGCCCCTGAAAAAAAAAAGTATACTCTTTACATTCGGACAGTGAAATATAAGGATTTACCAATTAAATAAATTTGCTACACTCTCGTGATAAATATGTCTTCTTCTGCTTCAGGATATAACAAACTTGTTATTCATAGAAAAAAAAATCCTTTATATATTTGCTGGTTCACAAAATGATAAGACAATTTTATTCAGTCAGTTTGTCTGTTGTCTATTTGTCCATTTGTCTGTTTGTCTATTTGTCCGTTTGTCTATTTTGTTCGTTTGTCTATTGAGTCATTTGTTTGCAACAATCTGCCAAACATCCCGAGTTTCTTTTCTCAAATTTGAACTGAACTTAGTATGAGGCACTATATTTAAGCGTGTATTAAGGAATCATAGAACAATAGTCAATATTTTGCAATGTTTGCAATGTACGAAATTAGCTGTGGTTGGATGGATATTTTACTCTACAGTTGGAAAATAATTTGCTGCATTAATATTCAGTGTTTTCATGATGTTAATAATTTGTGAATTTACGAAATAGTGAATAAATTTTTAATGAAATATATATTCACAATTGTATGTAATATATGTATATCATTGGCTGTCTTTGCATGACCTGATGTTATTTCTGATTAACGAATTAAAAAAAAAAAATTATCGTTCCACATGTTCCAGGACAGAATAACTAATGAAAGAAAAAAAAAAATCGCTCCAGTACAGAGGAAAATGTGAAAATTACAATCTGTAAAATTATACCCTGTACAGTAGCTAATCCCATTCTACTGAGGTCATTTATGTAAATATGTGTAGAACGATCAGTAACAGGGATTTTCCTAGTACTATTCTGGGTCTGGTTACAGGACCCATTCCCATTGATGCAAAAATGGCTTGTATTTTCCCCAAAATATGCAAAAATTCTGAATTTGGAATTTCAAAATAAAAAGTAAAGAACTTTCTAACAATTGTCTTGAATTAAGTTTTTCTTTTTTTAGTATGAATGTCTCATATTTTCCCAACAATTTTCTGGACCCTGGACCCGGAATTCTGGAGATAGGAAAATCCCTGAGTGACTAAGCTGAGTGGACAGCTGATGTATACTTCTTTTTTTTTTTATAGGGCAGAGCTGCAGATCTGAAGTATATTGAATCAGCAGCGCGCTCAATAGCGGAGGTAGCAAACAGTTCTAAAATTGTAGTTGAGAAGAGTACAGTCCCTGTAAAGGCGGCGGAGAGTATATCTAACATACTGAAGGCTAACCACAAACCTGGCGTCAAATATCAGGTACAGAGATATAAAAGGTCATATAGGTCACTCAGTTTACTTGTCAATGTGTGTGTTTGTATGCATGTGTCGGTCTGTCTATCTGTTTGTCCCAATAAACATGTAAAGGCAGTGGAGAGTATGGTTATATCTAACATTCTAAAGGTTAACCACAACCCCTGGCATCAAATGTCAGTACAAAGGTCACATAAGTCACTCGGTTTACCTGTCAATGTGTGTGTTTGTGTGCATATGTCTGTCTATCTATCTGTTTGTCCCACTAAAGGCAGCAGAGAGTATGGTTATATCTAACATAATAAAGGCTAACCACAAACCTGGCTTGAAATGTCAGGTTTTCTTATTGGTCACTTAGATTTCCCTCATTATACTGTGTGTGTTTGTGTGTGTCTGTATGTATGTGTCTGTCTGTGTGTGAGTTTATCCTACACAGATATTTATCTTGTATTTTCCCTTTATTATTAGTCACATTGATGGCATGACAAAGAGTAAAACAGAGTAACAGGGACAATCATTTTCAAGTATACAGAATTTTCCCTGACCCAGGTTTAATTTCTCTCCTGCTTTCGATGAACTACCCGATATCCTTTTACAAGCTCCAATAATGCCATTCTTACCTTTACTCTCTAAATATTGATCTCTCTTTCTTTCGAAGATTTTATCCAATCCCGAATTCTTAGCGGAAGGCACTGCTGTAAAGGACTTAGTTTCTCCAGATCGCGTATTGATCGGTGGCGAGCAGTCAGCTGAGGGACAGGAGGCAGTACGTTCACTTGTGTGGGTGTATGAACACTGGGTTCCCAAAGAGAAGGTCATTACTATGAACACATGGTCATCAGAATTATCTAAACTGGTAGGTATCAGGAAGTTGTGTTTATTTATCAACAATATTAAATCCATGACGAAATTTACATATAACATACATAATTATAGTTCTGTGTAAACTTGAAAGACAGCTCCTGTGAAAGGGCACCTGTCTTTTAAGACCACATTCTTAAAACCACTTAGTTAAATAATCCTTCAAATGAAACCTCTTTTGAGAGACCACCTGTCTTGGGAGACCACATTTCAGTGGCAGATCAGATGGTCTCTCAAGACAGGTTCCATGGTAATAGTTTCTTTTACATACATCTTTGTAATTTATAATATATTATGTTTCCTCTAGCCATAAATGTCCCTGCTTTCTTATGTAATCATGTCAATGGAGAAGAAAATAACACAAATCGGGTAAAAATATTGTCATGGGTATGTGTATATGTCAGAAGATCATGTTTACTGGTCAGATATTTCAGCATATTTTCATTTCAAGGAAATCTACTGTCAGTGGATTTATTTTATAATTAATACATTGAAATTTACTCTCAAAAATTTCCGCATGGGGCTTCCGTAGCCAAATGGTGAGAGCATTGCACTTCTCTCTCTTCTCGGAGCTCTCACTTCTGGTCAGCACAGGTTTGAGCTAAAGGTCTTTGAACCATGAAGTCTCTCACTTCTGGTCAGCACATGTTTGAGCTAAAGGTCTTTGAACCATGAATTCTCTCACTTCTGGTCAGCACAGGTTTGAGCTAAAGGTCTTTGAACCATGAAGTCTCTCACTTCTGGTCAGCACAGGTTTGAGCTAAAGGTCTTTGAACCATGAATTCTCTCACTTCTGGTCAGCACAGGTTTGAGCTAAAGGTCTTTGAACCATGAATTCTCTCACTTCTGGTCAGCACAGGTTTGAGCTAAAGGTCTTTGAACCATAAAGTCTTTCACCTCTGTTCAGCGCAGGTTCGAGCCCCACTGGAACCTAGGCTAATTTTTGTGAGAAAGTTTGCCAGTTTACTTTCGGAAGGCTGTTGGTCTCTTCTCGGGTAAATTGTAACCCGGTTCTCTCCTCAATCAGTATAATTGACCTCTGAACTTTGTAACTGTAAAATTGTTGAGTGTGGCATAAAACACTTCAAAATTCAATTTAAAAAAATTTGGATTTTACATAACATATTAGACTATTTTAATTTGTGATTTTAATTCATTGTTTGTTATTTTAATCACAGGCAGCTAATGCTTTCCTTGCTCAGAGAATATCCAGTATTAATGCCATGTCAGCAATTTGTGAAATGACTGGTGCTGATGTCACAGAAGTTGCCCATGCGGTGGGGACAGACACCCGCATAGGTAATAAGTTCCTGAAGGCCAGTGTTGGTAAGTCAGTTTAAACATATACATTTACACACACATATATATATATATATATATATATATATATATATATATATATATATATATTCTAAAGTTGCATCAAGCTTTATAGATATAGTTATTTGTTTGCATAATTTGGATTTAGTTTTTTAAATGCACTGCTACAGTTTCTTGGAAATTAGGACAAGGGCATTTTCAGAATATAAATTTGGTTTGATGAAGACTTAGTTAACATGTACTAAAATACAGTAAAACCTCATTATACTGTAGACATTAGGGAAACCTTAATTGAAATTTTAAGGGAGAATGGAAAAGTGGACTTTAAAAAATTATGACTTAAAGCAAGGTGGCAAATAAAACAAGGGACATTATAAAGAGGTTTAATTGTATATGAAAACAGTTTTAGTATAATTTACTTAAAGCATATTTGTTTTCATTCATGTTAAAAGAAAATATTTGTTTTGTATTTTGGGGGAATTTGATGTTTAACCTCCAGGTCTAGTATCATCACGTATCACCTATTTCAATTCCCTCTTCATGTACTTCAACATTGTTCTTGAACTAATTATTTCTTTTATCATCAAGTGATTGGCATGTTTATTCCTTGTATCACCTGCTGAACTGTTGTCACTTTTGTACTTTTTGTTTTAACTGTGTCAGTCAACTTTGACCTAATTTGAACTGTGTCAGTCAACTTTGACCTAATTTGAACTGTGTCAGTCAACTTTGAACTTATTTGAAATATCCATAAACTTTGACTTAATTTGAATTGTGTCAGTAAATTTTGACCTCATTTGAACTGTTGGTCAACTTTGACCCAATTTTAACTGTGTCAGTTAACTTCGACCTAATTTCATAAACTAGAGTATAACTCATGTTGCAGAACTTCACTTAACTTTGACTTTTTATAAAATATCAGGGCCCGAGACCGGGGCCCGGCACCATAAAACTTAAGAATTACTTAAGTCTAAGAATTTTACTCAACTCTGGCTAATCCTGAAATCTGATTGGCTGAGCAGGCCAAGTTGAGAATATTCTAAGACTTGAGTAAATTCTCAAGGTTTATGGTGCCGGGCCCAGAAACATGGAAAATTCTG
Source organism: Atrina japonica (assembly GCA_030159075.1). Lineage (NCBI taxonomy): Eukaryota > Metazoa > Mollusca > Bivalvia > Pterioida > Pinnidae > Atrina > Atrina japonica. Next base: position 104,235 of record BROG01000047.1, on the reverse strand, counting down.
AGACCAATTTTATTCTCAAAAGTTAAGAATTTACTTATCTGAGTAAAAAGTGAAAACCATCAGACCATAAAATGACTTTAGAATTTTATCAACTGAGATAAGATTGTCAAGGGACAGTGTAAATCTCGTCCAGAACACATGTCCCAATTTATGTCCTTATTCACTTTCAATTTTCGAATATTATTCTTACCATAATCTATGATTAATTATTTAATAACCAACCAAGTGGTATAAAATGCGTTAAAAATCAAGTATGCAGCACATTTTGTGTCAGTAAAAACGGGAATAGATATATACCTTTATAAAAACATTACAAATTTATTGTAAAATGCCAATACATGACTAGAGTCAGTAATTCATACATATAATATGTATAATGTATTTAATAAACGATATTTAATATACAAGTAAATTAGTATAAGTACATTAGATAAGATAAATGACTCGGAACATACACTGGGGCACATGTACCGGACTAAATTTACACTGTCCCTATTGTCAATGTAAACACAAACGTCATATGGCCTAAACGAGCCAACAGAGAAATAAGTATTGGTCTCCTAAACCTATTTCGCTCAAATAACACTTTGTTTTCGAGAGCAAAATGATTAAACATGTCCCGAAACAGTCTAGGGTGACAATGACAATGATATTTGTGTTTATCTATCCAGAGACGAACATAGGGGGCAGCCATTTTTGCTGTTAAAAATTAAGAATTTTTTTTTGTTCCACAACTTTACCCAAATTGAGAAAATTCTCAAGATTTTAGTAAAATCTTGAAGTTAAGTAAAAAATTTGTCTGAGAATAGTTTTATGGCCCTGGGCTCAGGATAAGCTGAACTAGTTGAGAATATTCTCAAATCAGATGTTTCTTGTGTATTTTTTTGTTTTTGTTTGTTTGTTTGTTTTTTGCAAGTAGAGATTTCCTTTAAGGAAGGGAGATAATTATGGAATAGTTTACGCACCAATTTACAGCATTTCAGGGCCCATTCTGGCTCAGTCGGTAGTGTGCTGGACTCTGGATCATGTGGTCGTGAGTTCGAGTCCCGCTGGCAGGAGGTTGGTTTCCTGTCTTTCGGATGAGACAATAAAAACTGGAGGTCCCGTGTCACAGTAGGTGTCGGCACGTTAAAGAACCCTCACTGCTTAATGGCCATAAGTGCCGAGCATAGGCCAAAATTTGAAGCCCTTCACCTGCATTTGGTGACGTCTCCATATGAGTGAAATATTCTTGAGTGGGATGTTAAACAACAATAAACAAACAAACAGCATTTCAGCATGTTCAGTTAGAGTACAAGTAATAAAAGTTTATCATGTTTTGATATTTGATACTTATGGAACTAGTGGGTCGTGGTGTCACAGATGTTAGGGACTTTTCTTTGATGTTGTTAAAATTCAATAACAGATTTCATCTTCGACATGACATTTTCCTCTATTTATAGATCTGTCTTTGAAATCATTATCTATTTTAATAAACTTTAACACCACACTGAACAATTTGTTTGGGCTATTGTCACCAGAATCGATTGTAAATTTAATTTATGACAAATTAAAATGTGCTTCACATTCTTTATTACACATCACTTTGATCACCAGACAGAAAAGCTTACAAATAAAATACAAATCAATAATTATTCTCTCATTCAATTTTTCACTCAAACTCAAGAAATTTAATGATTTAAAATATACATTGAAACTTGTATATAACGACCTCCTTAGGGACACAAGAAAACTAGTCTTCTGGGGACAGCAAAAGATGGTCTTTGTGACCAGGTGGTCTTTATACAGAGGCGGTCGCTAAAGCCGGTTCTACTGTATTATGAATCAGATAACTACTATTCATACAAATTTTCGAATTAAAAAATCTTACTGCTTGAGTATATCGTATCTTTGAAAAACAGAAAAATTGCTTTTTATACAATGTGAGTCAAATAAAGAACGTGAAAAGTCTGAAAATTCAAGTCAAATAGAGAAAGTGAAAAGTGAGAAAATGCAAGTGGTATTTTTAAAATACAAAAACCATTATCTCAAAATCGTGTTTTTGAAAAGTTGTTACAACGACACATGTGTGAAAAATTGGTGATGGGATACTATAATAAGCACGACAATAACCATGGTAATAGAGCAATCATTTAACTGAGTGAGATCTTTTTTTTCTCTTTATTTTTTCACTATCTGGGATATCATGGGTGCTGCAGAAACACTGACTTTTTGACATAACACATTGCAGAAAGAAAGAATTTCTGACATTGCACATAACTGAAACATATGTTCTTGCATAGCACATAGCAGAAATAAAGAATTTCTGATATAGCAAAAACAAAGAGTATCTGACATTCTGCCTGTACATAGCAGAAACATAGAAGTTATAACATTGTTCATACATACTACATGTACAAATGTAGCAAAAACACAGATGTTCTAACATAGCACATAGCAGAAACACAGGTCTAACATAGCACACAGCAAAAACACAGGAGGTCTGACATAGCACATAGCAAAAACACAGGAGGTCTGACATAGCACATACCTGTAGCAGAAACACAGACATTCTGACATACCAAATAGCAGAAACACAGGTCTGACATAGCACATCATGCACATAGCAGAAACACAGACATCACTGCAACGTCTCTTTATCTGCTACATGAAACATACCAGTTAGCAGAAACACAGACATCATTACGTGTCTGTTTCTGCTACATGTAACATACCAGTTAGCAGAAACACAGACGTTGTTACATACCAGTTAGCAGAAACACAAGTTGACATTGCATATAACAGAAATTCTTGAATTGCACATAATAGAAACACAGTAATTCTGACATAGATATTTTTTTTATTTGCTTAAACAAGGTTTTGTAACTGCAAGTAAGGACACATATTGATTCATAAATACTCTTAGAACATTTGAAGGAATCTGTTTAAGAACTCATCTACACTCATCAAGATAAATGATTGCTCCCTTATGTAGTCTACCTATATGCAGCTTTTGCACTGTACACTGAACACTCCTGGGTTACTGCAGGTTTGCTTAGCATTCATTCTCCTGTGACATAGAATAAGCCACCCACGACTTTCAACGTTACTTTGTTAATCTTGATTGATACAGGCTTCGGTGGATTTTCAGGGTTTGGTGGCAGTTGTTTTCAGAAAGATGTTCTGAACATGGTTTACCTGTGTGAGTGCCTCAATCTACCTGAGGTAGCTGAATACTGGCAGCAGGTGAGTATACAAGTTTACTAATTCCTCTTTAACAGATAACTTTTGCATTGTTATTTTCCTATCATAAAATCTATCTTTATTCTGAAAAAATATTCATTGTATTAGGTTAAAGCTGTAAGATACACACGAAAGGGTTATAGAGGAGCTTTGCTCTCTGATACACTTTGTGAAAATCTAATATGTAATATACAGAAAGTGTAAGAAAAAAATAATTAAAAAAGGCCTACAAACTTGACCTGGAGTCAGAGAAGGTTACGGTCCTGCCACATCCTTGGTATTCACCAGATTTGAGCCCCCTGCAACTACTGTCTGTTTCCTAAAGTCAAATATCATCTTTCTGGAAAGAGATACGAATATAGAAATGCCCTTGGATCTGCTGTTTGTTAGTATCTGTAATAGTGTTCCCATTGACAAGTATGGGTATGAACGGTACAAAATATACTTCCAAAAGTGGAATCACCGGCTCAGAAGGTGTATTTCAGAAGATGGAGGGTAATTTGAAGGGCAGAACAAGTTAAAATGATAAATACATTTGTAGTATAGGAGAAAAAATGAAAGTGACATTATTTTTGGAACAACTCTCATATTGCAAATTAGATGACAGGCCTTTTTCTTTCAATTTGGGAAATTGCCATTGGCAACACAATTCGGAAGTTAGTGTAAATTTATGCCAAGTTGGGAAAAATTGTTGGAAATTCAATTGCCGTTGAACCTCTTTTTAGAATGCATTTACCTTTACATTAATATATTTTCATTTTGGACCTGGCCACAACACAAAATTGGGAATTTGTTTCATCCAATTGGGATAAAACACATGTATTTTGCATTGGGAATGGGGCCGTATTTCAGCCCTGTGGAAACTACAGAAAAAGGCCCTGGATGAATATATGATCCCAGTACATGTACCACAATAGTAAATAGGCATTGCATATACTGATACAGCCCCGTAACCATTTGCTGTGACCAAGATAAAAGTCTAAATTTGTAGCACTTTAGGTGTATTTGATAGCTTTTTTGTTCATTGTTAAACCCCATGCGTTTCTCAGTTGTAAATAATGTTTATTTTTTTAGTCTGTTATTACTTTTAGTAGTTTCAGAATTTTTAAAGTACTAGCAAAGTAAAACACTCTTTATTGAAGTAATTTTAAGTAGATATATATTTTTCGACATTTGGGGCTCTTAATTTTGCGGTTAATTAGCAATCATTTGTGTGTGTTGTGTGGAAATGTGTCTTGTGTAAATATTTATTATTTCTGATGATATTAGTTATCTATATTGTCATATAGGTGATGTGGTTTCACATGTTAGAACTCCGGCATGTGGTATGAAACCGTATCACCCATACGACAATGTGGACAATGAATTTGTCACCTTTCGGAGCATTCAACTGAAAGTTATAGAAGCATGCCCCTAGCTTTGTTCCAGTAACTTCGTTAACCCTTTCACTAGACAAACCCCATTCATTGTCAGTTCTGATCAGAGACATGTGATTAGATATGTACTTCCTGATCAGAGACATGTGATTAGATATGTTTCGTCAATTGACCAATAAAAACAATGGGATTCTATTCAGATGGGTGACAAATATGAATATTTACAGGTGATAAATATAAATGAGTATCAACGAAGAAGATTTGCAAACAGGATTATAGAATGTTTGTTCAACACAGTATCCAGCAAGAAAATTGCCATTTTGGGTTTTGCCTTTAAAAAGGACACAGGGGATACAAGGTAAGCAATTCTGTATTTTGTATCTCTGTCTTTTATATCTCTCTTTGTTGTATCTCTCTATCAGTTTCAAATGGTCTTGTGCCCTTTGTAGTACAGTCTGCTGTATCTCTGATCATTGGTCTTTTGTATTTGTTCATTACATTTCCCTCCATTGTAATTCTGCCTGTATCTTAATCCATTGTATCTCTCTATCTCAGTCCATTGTATCTCTGTGTATCTCAGTCCATTGTATCTTAGTCCATTGTATTTCAGTCCATTGTATCTTAGTCCATTGTATCTCTGTATGTCAGTCAATTGTATCTCTTTATCTCAATCCATTGTATCTCTCTATCTCAGTCCATGGTATCTCTGTATATCTCAGTCAATTGTATCTCTGTATGTCAGTCAATTGTATCTCTTTATCTCAATCCATTGTATCTCTTTATCTCAGTCAATTGTATCTCTGTATCTCAGTCCATACAGTACGGGCCACGCGGATTCCGCAAAAGTCACATCATCGCGGCGGGGTTAGTTATGAGCGGTCGTCCGCGATGAAATCGCGGCTATTTAACGTGGTCGCCGTCATCGCGGCGGTTGAAATTCCTCGCAAATCGCGGGGATGAATCAAATCATCGCAAATCGCGGCTGTTGAAAACCATCGCAAATCGCGGCTGTTGAAAACCATCGCAAATAGCGGCTGCTGATCTCCGTATACTACTGGAATTGTCGAACGGAATTCTGTTTTGTTTTGTTTTTTTTATGCGAGGTCAATCTATTGATTAAATATAAAAAAAATACATTACTATTCGCTTAAATGCGACAATTATCTTCTATAGTACCCGAAATATGTACCTTCAAATTGATCCCAAACCAAACAAAAACCCCCCGACTTTCACTTTGTTCAACAGTTCTCAAACTTCAAATCTTCTACGTCATGTAATGAAATTGATTACCCAAGCCGTCAAGTCAAAGTTATCCGTGCGTGAAGTGTAATCACATTTCTGCACAGAGTTGGACACGTGGGACCTTCTACCTTACACGTATATCGCTTTTCAACTATCCGTAACCGTGATATTAGACATCGTATGTCAATTTACACAAATTTTGTGACATCAATTAAAATATCGACTAAAAGAAATAACGGAACTTCGACTAATCCTATCGAGGTTTATTTTCTTTCGATCCTACCTACTTCGTATCTACGTATCTGGTGTATAAAACAGATTTTCAAACAAAAACTGTAAGCCAAATTTGTGACGGCGCTTAAAAATTCGAAGTTCTGAAATCTTTCTCTCTTTCTCTCTCTCTCTCTCTCTCTCTCTCTCTCCACACATGTATTTTTGCTCGGTCAAAAAATGTATTTCTCATTCCCAATATTTTAACGGTACTATGTTTTGTTTCATTGGTTTAATGGTTTAAAACAGTTCTTCGCCTGCTGCATATAATATCAAGGTTCATCATGACTTTAAAATCACAAAAAAGTTTACATCAATAGAATTATCATGTATGCGATACTAGTATAAAGGTATAGAATTTCCTGGTCTCCTGACCATTCCACTTAAACTACCGGATGTTTATGATATACTAAAGCTAATGTAATTGAATTTGGGTTGCCGATACCATTATCTACCGGACTTTAATATGAACTTCAGTTAAAGTATTGTGCAACTGTGTACACTTTTTTAAAATTAAGATTAAAAGTGGTACGAATAATATACATGTATTAGCAAAAGTTCAAGGAAATCTGTACCCGATTTCGTTATACGAAACATACAATTCATTCACGCGGGTAAAACTTTTTACAAAGTCTTTTTAAAAAGTTTTTACCATTCGATGCTATATAAAAGTAAAATTCTCAGGTTTCAAAAACTTATTTTAACACCAACAAATGAACTCATACAGGTTTGGAGGAATAGCAATCGTTGGGATATTCTATTCATTCAAAACAAAAATGCATATGTAAAAAACTCTATTATGATATATCTTCAAAATGTACCCGGGGAGAGACCACAGGCCTCCCGCAAGTAAACCTTCGTTTGAAAATCGATTTCAACATCGATCAAACATGTACTGTAACAAGCTATAGCTGATCAAAATTGAACAAGTCGTGTCTGATTTTTCATATGCAAATTATTCTGGTCATCGTCAACTACAGCACAGGGGTAAATAGTCTGACTGGTGTTTTTTTTTAAATAAAATATACAACACGATTTAAACTTGTATATTACAATTAATAATAAAAATCAGATTGACATTACAGTCCACAGACTGCTCAACCCCTCTTTGAAAATCTTCAATCACAAGGGAGTCATGATTGTTGCAAATCACGCCAATACATACATATTCAAGATCATATCAGGTGACACGAAATATGCACTGCTTACACAATCAAATGATTGGGTGGAAGATGGTTGAAAGTATCGACTACGTATATATATATCACTGACGTCGGAAGCAAAATGAATGTGGAGGGGTTTAACCAACTTAAAAAACACACACACAAACCAGACTATACCCCAATTTTCAACACCTATGTCTATCTTTGCAAAAAAAGGGGGGGCTAAGCCCCCTATCCCCCGGTTCCGACGCCTATGTATATGGCTAAATGGATATATTGAATTTATGCAAATATATTATACTTTATTAATTATTTTATTGTACTTAAATATATTTTACGCTCTTTAAAATAATTTAAAACCGTAATGACGTTTAATGACCAAAAGATAAATAGAAACAATTACAAATGCACAGTTTCCCTTGATTGTGACCGAGTTCAATGTCGGCGCGTCTAATGATCCAAAAATACAATTTAATAATTGATTTCGAATCTGAAAATAAAACGTTTGAAATTAATGCATAGGCGTCGCAAGCAAATTGAAAGTGTGGGGGGCTAAACCAACTTAACACACACATACGCCAGAAGTGGGGGGGGGGGGCTAAACCAACTTAAAACACACACACGGGAGAAAAGTTTTTTGTCACCTATGCCGATCTTTGCCAAAAAAGTGGGGGGGGGGGCTTAGCCCCCGGCTCCGACGCCTATGTAATGCATGCTATTTTTTAACAGTTCAAAATAAAATTTTGTTCGATAATCTGTGTATATCTACATCCACCCTAACTCAGTAGCGCATTTTTCCAAACGACAACTGTATACATGTTTTTTGTTATAAAATTGGTAAAATATACATGTAGCATTGATGTCCCCGATGTTTTTATAATAGATTCCATATCAATTTTTTTAATTAGCAATATATATATAACTAGATACAGTTCTTGACTTACGCGTATATCTGTGTACATAGGAATGTGAGTTTTATCTCTTGAGGCGATTTATGACCCCGTCACTATGGATACCCTGTTCACCCAGACTTGATGTTTTGTCCCTGTTATGTAATTGCTTTGATCTGCGGTCTTCAACGAGGAGCCATTATAACTGTAAGTTGGTCAAGTAATGTTGACTCTGATTAACGAAGATGATTCTTCGGGGGGGGTGGGCAATAGATTTTTTCAATACACACCAGATTTGGATTAACCGTACTTTAAAATTTAGTTTTAAACGCTAAGATGCTCACAGACCTAGCCTTGTTTATTGCGATAGCCCTTTTTATAGCTCTGAAAATTACATAGAGATATATTTAGTTTAATAATTTTTGTTTTGATATTTTGTTTTATTTATAGGTCTACATGGTAGTTCTTGCACTTTAAATAAGTGGGGGGAAATGTCTTGAGTGAAAAACCACGTAGATCAACCGTAACAGTTACCATAATTACTCTACGCTTAAACTTTATTTTCATTTTTTTTCAATTTGTCAATATATGTTGAAATACAAATCATGAAAAAGCCAAACTAAAAAGTCAAACTGATGGAGACGTCACAAAAAGGCTAAACTAAAATTTTGGCCTATGCTCGACACTTGAGGGTTCTTCATTGTGCCAACATCTATTGTGACACGGGGCCAGTCGTCTCCGGCGAAGTTTGAATCCATGACCCTCCACATGCATTGCGGTATCTTATCCCCGCAATAAACTCCACGCCTCTCCTTGAAAATTCCTTGATTTGTACCTTATAAGTGTGTCTGTTAAATGAAATATTTGGCCGGAATAAAGACGAGTCGCAATGTGATAAGCAACTCTGTGAAGTGGGCTTTTATATCTTACCATTTCTGCGAAGCAAACACAGTTGGATCATGGAGAAACGGATACCTCATCGGGCTCTCAACGAAATATTTTTAACGATTAAGAGGTCAGAATTCAATTAATGTCTGGAGGTTTATAGTTTCAAAAATAAAACTGATGAATTCCGTCAATCACACATCAGGTGACACGAAATACGCTACGGCATCATTATACTGCCTGCACTATCAAAATGATTGGTTGAAAGATGACTGAAAGAATTGACTATTATGGCGTAAAGGATGTACGCCCCTACCTCATTTGAACTACCGGTCGAATATGAAAGGAGTTTTTCATGCATTTTTAACGCGTATTCATCTTACCAATATATTGCTATGCTATCAGTATATCTATTCTGAATCAGTCTGAGAAATTCTTTTCTGCAACTTGTAATAGTTTTTTAAAACTTGGAAAATAAATTCAAAAAGTTCTTAACAGAGAATCACGGAGAATTTTAGATTTTTATTATTATTATTTCATTTGTACTTAAAATTTTTACGTGTGTAATATATTTCACACAGATGCTACGTTTGACGTCCCACTAAAGAATATTTCAGTCATATAGAGACGTCACCAAAAATTTGCATATGCTCGGCACTTACGACCATTGAGCAGTAAAGGTTCTTTAACATGCCGACACCTACTGTGACTGACATGATGGACATTAAGAAAATATATTATCAAATGCGTAACATGGAATCTATTTTCTGTCATACAAGATATTAAATGCATATATCCTTTTTAATTTTTAGTATTTTTTATGATTACCAAAATGTTTTTTTCGATATGCCCTCTGATAATGAAGGCATACATGCGTCGATGTAAGTCCTTATATACACTCACATCATCCGAGTTATCTTTTGACAGTGATTTATGATGCTGTCGATAAGGTTCAAGTTCAAGTAAGGATACCCCGTTCACTCAGAATCGATATTTTGTCCATGTTATGTAATAGCTTTGGTCTGCGGTCTTGATCGAGGAGCCATATTTGTAACTTGGTCAAATAATGTGGATTCTGTTTAACGATAGTGGATCTTCGGGGGAGGCAGCAATAGAATTATTTTTTTTTTTCGAAAAGAAATATGTAGAGCTTGGATCAGTCGTTCTTTAAGAATTTAAATATCAGAAAAAAATATTCTTGACTTACTCATATTTTGGAATCTATATTGAAGTTAAGAATCTTTTTAACAATATTGCCACAGTTTTCAGACTGAGTAGGAAGTATAAAATAATTAATTTATCAAAACGATTTTTTTTAAATTAACTGTCAGCGATCGTTTTCCTGATTAATATACTGCGAATATGAATCGTCAGAAATACTTTAAAAGTTATAATTTTATCAAATATAAATCACAGAACTGCCATTTTGTATTTACCTCCTCCCAGTAAAGTAAAATTTTACAACATGACAGAACAATCTCAGCCGTTTACGGTTTGGATTGTGGGTATAGTTCCAATCCTTTGAATTTTAATACCCGAGATCATTTTTTGTCCAATTAATGAACTCGACTCCGTTGGGTGAATATTCTACAGTTCTTTATCATAGTTTTAGTTTTGTTTACGGTGACATATCTTTATTTGTACTCCGAGAATTAATCAAGGTCATTTTGGTTTTTATAATTAGATTACATGGGGATAAAGCAAAATTAATTTTTAAAACGGAAAATTCCATCAAAGGCAAACAATCTCACTCTCCCAGAGTAGCGAATATAAAAACATCAATTAAATGAGGTTGGTCTGGAAATATATCATTTAGTTTCAATTGTTTCTCTCTCAACTAAGGATATATATATATGACCCACAGAGCTTCATGAATTGATACGATGATTGACAGACAAACCGCCAAACTAAATTACGTATACAGGTAGGGGCGGGGTAAAATAATCACCTGAGGGTAATACGTGGACGAAAAGGCGGGACTTCATGACTTCAGGTAATGAAAGCCATATCAAATATCATGTGTTAGAAGATTATTTTTTATAATAAAAAATAAGAACTTGTCTGCACGAGGGACCAACAGGTCAAGTATGACAATGACCATCGTATTCCGATATCGGTATTTCTCATTGCTCTATTTTTCTCAGCTTCAGCGATAGTTTAGAAGCGGGTCGATGTTTGTATCTTTAAAGAATGAGACTCGCGTCACTTATTTGTGAGATAAAGCATTATTCTCAAACGAACAGTTTATTGATAAATATTTAGAAAAACTAGGTTGCGTAACTAAAATAATTCTTTCTGCTGCTAGTTGGCGAACTCCTTGTTTTTAAATCAGGTTGAAACTGGCGAGACTATAAGTCGCGTAAGAAAAAAGTCAAATCATGATGAATATGCTAATGATTCGAGATACAGTGCTTCAGCATTGTAGTCAAACTTATGGTAGGTTACAGAAAATAAACGTACTTTTGCTCCGTGATAACACGTTCACATTGATTATGAGTTGGCAGTTTCAGCGGAATAAATTGTTTTTAAGTCCAGTATCAAACACATTTGATGTTTACTATCCACATTATACTAATTCAGAATGTTAACTTATGCTGACAAAACATCGATAATACTTTAACAGACCACGCTGGACTGGAATTTTCCAAGTAATGTTAACAAATGTAAAGTAATGATAACCTAATTAATCATCGATATAATTTAAGTTGTTCACAGCCGCGAACTGCGGCGATAAATTTTTACATCGCAAACTGCCGCGATGATTTTTTCCATCGCAAACTGCGGCGACCCGCGTTGATCTCAATAGCCTGATCGCGTATTCGCGGCGAATTTATTGAGCAAGATTTATATGACCACCGCGATGACGTGACTTTTGCGGAATCCGCGTGGCCCGTACTGTAGTATCTCTGTATCTCAGTCCATTGTATCTTGGTCAATTGTATCTTTGTATCTCACTCCATTGTATCTATGTCAGTCCATTGTATCTCAGTCCATTGTATCTCTGTATATCTCAGTCCATTGTATCAATATATCTCAGTCCAGTGTATCAATTTACAGTTCTCCCCCCGTTATATAGTCCCCCCCGTTATTATGCCAAACCATCATAATGCCACTATTTCTTGAAGAACAGATTTCCTCCCATATATATTGCACCCGTTATAACGCCAAAACCCGCATACAGCCATCCGTCGCCGATTCTCTGGTACAAATGGCCATTTACATGTTAAATTTCTTGACTGTATCACCAGACCAGGTGAAACAGGTGTGAGTAAAACTTTTAGCCGACGGTAGCTTGTTTACATCGTACCACGACTGCAAAGGGAGATAACTCGAATATCGAGTGCCATAAACTGGTATCCGGTTGTGTGAACAAAGTTTAGAAGTTAGACAGGGACCATCTTAATTTTGAAATCTTGCTTCCGTGAAAGTTTGATAAATTGACACGTTGTGTATTTACACAGCAATTATCACACGTCAAGAAATAATTATGAGTAGATGGGATATATCATCTTTAAGCCTTTCAACTACCGACCTGTGAAAGAGTTATTTTAAACAAAAAACGATGAAAGTTAACATTCAGAATGTTTCCGAGTTAATGTTAGAAACAGATCTAGATTTTCCATCTGTCAAACATGTACAGCTACATATTTTGGACGGTTTAATTTTAGCCGTTTTAATAGGGTGGTCAAATTGTTCAAACTTAAACTATAGACAATATATCCGAATTTACGATGGTGAGTTGTAAACAGGATTTGATATACAACAGGAATTAAATATATGTCATGATGAAAATGACCACACTTCGAAAATAGTAAACCTCGATATGTCGCTAAAAACAAACAAACAAACAAAAGATGGTGGTATATCGGGAGGTGAACTGTATCTCATTCCATTGTTTATCTATATCTCCATCCATTGTTATTCTGCCTGTATCTCAGTCCATTGTATCTCATTCCATTGTTTCTCAATCCACTATATATATATATATATATATATATATATATATATATATATATATGTATGTGTGTGTGTATCTCAGTCCATTGTATCTCAGTCCATTGTATCTCTGTATATCTCATTCCATTGTATCATTTTTTTTTTATCTCAGTCCATTTTATCTCTGTCCATTTTATCTCTATATCTCAGTCCATTGTATCTCTATATCTCAGTCCATTGTATCTCTATATCGCATTCCATTGTATCTCTGTCCATTGTAATTCTGCCTTTATCTCAGTCCATTGTATCTCATTTCACTGTTTCTCAGTCAACTGTATATTTGTCTAGACTTATGTTGCGATGCCTAGACCTATGTACTTAGACTTGTGTGGCAGTGCCGCTGAAAATGTTGGTCCAACTTACAATTTGGATATTTTATCAAGTCACAAGTGAGTTAGCATATTTTCATCTCCTTTTTTATGATGAGTATACATGCAATTTTTTATATGAAACGCAAAGGAAAATTCTGTATACAATAAAATTTATACATGTATTTAGAATGTAATGATTTATTCAAGTTTTTCATTTAAAGGTTTTATTTGTACATTATTAAAATAAGATCATATTCTTAAAATTTCTCACACAAATTTATTCATTCCACACCCATAAATTAAAAATCAGACTGCACAGCAAAACGACATCTTGATGAAAATATGCTACAGTTAGCAGACTGCAGAAAATGTAAACTGCTACAGTGTATAACGTCACTATGCAGCTGTGATGTTGCAGTATTGTAAACTGCTACAGTGTATAACGTCGCTATGCAGCTGTGATGTTGCAGTATTGTAAACTGCTACAGTGTATAACGTCACTATTCAGCTGTGATGTTGCAGTATTGTAAACTGCTACAGTGTATAACGTCACTATTCAGCTGTGATGTTGCAGTATTGTAAACTGCTACAGTGTATAATGTCACTATGCAGCTGTGATGTTGCAGTATTGTAAACTGCTACAGTGTATAATGTCACTATGCAGCTGTGATGTTGCAGTATTGAAAGGGTTGATATGTGAACAAAATTTTATATTTTACTTGTCTGAATTCCCATCATTGTACAGATGCCATTCAATAAGTAAGTGATTTTCAATGACACGTAGATGACATATTTAAACTGTGTCGCATGAATGATGATTACATTGTATTTTTTTATTATTTATTATAATTTTTACAAACTCATTTGTGGAATACTGCATTTGTCCTGAAGTATCCATAAGATGATATAATTATTTCAGTTTCAGAATTTTTTTTGGTATGATATAGAGGACTTTTTAATCTGAATTTATATATTTCTGCACATTTTGATGTGCAAAAGGTTTACAAACTATTCATATAATAACAATTTTCAACTTTCAGAGAATCAGCTGCTATCTATATAAGCAAGTACTTAATGGATGAAGGAGCCAATATTAGGGTATATGACCCTAAAGTATCAGATAAACAAATAATGAGGTAAGTGTTCCTAGATTTTATGTAACATGTATATACATGACCTAAATTTGAATATATGCCTTGGTATGACATTGACAAAAGATCAGAGCTGATGTGGACGTATTGATTTTGACTTTTAAAAACATGACAGAATGTTTATATTTGGCTAAAATCATGTGACCAACCTCGGAACACGTTAAATATCACCATCAATATATTATATCTCCCCTCCAAGGAAGAAGAAAATCTGAGGGCATATTATTTTCTGTCCTACCACAACATTAATATTCTTCATAAGTTTTTAACCAAACGAGACAGTTAACAAATATTGAAGGTGATGCTTTTCATTTGACTGACTGTGAGATGAATCAGTAGAATGAATTATAAGCAGTAATGGTGTTGGACTAAATATAGATACCGTATTTGACCAAATAAGCACCCATGTCCCTATAAGCGCCCCTCCCTTTTTTCATACAAGATCAAGTATCTTTTCTAGCTGGTTAACAAGGCGATGTGAACCAGAAAAAAGTAAATAACAGTTTATCTCTAGACCCATGCTACACAAGAATGTCAATAGGTGTCCACTATATCAACTACAACAACTTTACTACAGAACCTTATAAAGATTAACTGCTTTATGTCAACTTGACTATTAATTACTCCCAATAAGCATCCACCCCTTTTTTCCTATTTCAGTAGTGCCCAGGACCCAGCAGCACAACACATCGTTAAATTTAACGTACTGTTAGCCCATTGGTTTAACATTGGTTAACTTCACGTTAAAGCTAACAACCTGTTGTGCAACAGCGTCCTGGGCTTTTACTATGTAGAACACCATACTCAATTCTATTCACAGTTTGTGTACAGAATAAAATCTTTTATCTTTGACTGTAGTTAATGTGGGTAGAATATCAAATCATATTTCTATCAATAAAACCATCTTCAGTAAAACCATGTTATACTGCCACCATTTGTTCAGCTCGAGTTTAGCATCAGGTTTGGCAGTAGGTTGAGGGAAACCTCAAATGAAATTATAGGGAAAATTGGAAAAGTGGAGTATCAAAATTTTGGACATAAAACGAAGTGTCAAATGAAACAAAGGGGCAATATAAGGAGGTTTTACTTTACTAGATTGTGAGCCGGCCTGGCTCAGTCGGTAGCTGGCTTGACTCTGGATCATGAGGTCGTGAGTTCGAGTCCAGCCGGCGACAGGTTGGTTTCCTGTCTTTCGGAGGAGACAGTAAAAACTGGAGGTCCCGTGTCACAGTAGTTGTAGGCACGTTAAAGAACCCTCACTGCTAAATGGCCGTAAGTGCCGAGCATAGGCCAAAATTAAGCCCTTCACCGGCATTTGGTGACGTCTCCATATGAGTGAATTATTCTTGAGTGGGACGTTAAACAACAATAAACAAACAAACAAACTTTACTAGATTGTTGTTCCTAATTTAAACCTACAATGAAGAACCCCCCTTCTGTTTATAGCAAGTGAACATAAGATTCTTCACTTTTATACTTAGTCTTAGCGATACAGAAATGGTATCCTAAAGCTAGCTCCTGTCAGAATATCACAGGTTGTAATTCTTGAGTAGATCCCAGTCTAGGGAGCACATGGGGAGCCTCAAATTTCATTATGATGTAGTTGTGTTAAGTTGAAAAATTGACCCCTTTTAAGAAAAAAAATATAAGTGGATTGTATAGGATGAAAGTGAAATTTGTCTTATATATATATATATATATATATATATATATATATATATATATATATATATATATATATATATATATATATATATGAAAGATAATTAAACATGCATTAATACTCTGGCATTTTGTTTCAGTGAAGTAACCCATCCAATGCTTTGTGATGACCCTGATAGAGGTGAGTGTAATACAATTTTATACAATATAAAATCAAATTCATTTTCAAAATTTAAAACTAAAGCAACATAAACAACCTTTCTTTAATATCTTAATTAACAAAATATTAACAATAAAGAATTTTCCAGCTCTTTAAATTGATCCCAAGTCGGCCCAAATTAAAAAAAACATTGGGTGGTCCACATTGTTGATCATTTGTGCAGAGCTGTTTTACAATTATTTAGTTTTGATGAAATTGAGACCTTGATTTATTGACCCCCATGGAAGTGATATTGGCCCCAGTGAATATCATTTTTCCCGGCTTCGAAAAATCAACATGATCAAGGTGCCATCTGATATCAAAAGTCAACAATTGCTATTTTATACTAAAGTAGGCTAATAAGCAAAAGAAACATAATGATAATTTCCTTTAATGAATAATTTACATTGTAATTAAAAGAAGCAAGATTTGAAGAAAAAAAACAAGAATCATGACGTCATTCTTGCTATGATGTCATCATAATCTGCATGTACAAGTTGTTGGATTGTTACATCAACCTGCAAAGCAATTTTGAGGTTGATATAATCATTGCGCGAGAAGAGAAACTATTAAACAAGCCAAGCAACAACTAGAGAATGAGACAGTCATGTGATCAAAGTTAATATTAATGTACATCGTTATGGCTGTAAGGATATATTCATGTTGTGGAAGGTCCATGGTCTCTTCCCGGGTACATTGTAACCGGGTTCTCTCCTCCACCATTAAAAACTGGCCACCACCATATAACTGAAAAATTGTTGAGTGTGGCGTAAAACACTATTCAGAATTCAAATTATACGTGTTATTGTGAAAGTGTTACAGACTCATTTTAGTGAATTAGAAGTAGAGCGGAAACAAATACCAAAATTACAATTTGAATATTTGTGATTAATATTTGATTCATATTCGAAAATATTAGTTTTCACCCCTAATGTTATGTGGACTTAAAAGATTTAGTAATTGAATATTCAGGCCGTCTTCTGTGATTTCCAAGGTGATAATATTCCGCCTCATTTTCAATGTAAAATGTTTTTTCCCCAATTTGATGAAAAAAAATCCCAATTATATTTTGTATTGAGTGACCCATACTTATTGATAATAATGCATTTATTATATATGCATATATTGTATAACTTTCAGTGAAGGAATTACTGTCAATATACCATGACCCATATGAGGCTGCCAAAGATACACATGCTATTGTCATCTGTACAGAATGGGACGAGTTTATGGTAAATAATGTGTGTGGTGTGTGTATGTGTGTGTGGAGTATGTGTGGTGTGTGATCTGTGTGGTATGTATGTGTGTTCTATGTGTGTGTGATGTATGTGTGGTGTATATGTGTGTGTCAGAATTGCACTGCATTTCATATTTCTCTCAGACTAAAATGGATTAAAATACTATTAGAAAAAGAAAGACTTTCAATTTACTCATAGAAGTTGCTATGTGATTTTTTTTTGTTGTTGCTTTTTTTACTGCTTACAAAAATTTCTTATATATTTTAAAAATATTTCTCAATTTCAGACTCTAGACTATCAGCGAATCTACAACAACATGTTGAAACCAGCATTTATTTTTGATGGGAGGATTATATTGAATCATGAAGCACTCATATCCATCGGCTTTCAGGTTGTCACGATCGGAAAGAGATTGCAGAGACCCAACGTTCATCGTCCCTATGCAACACCATCTCATTCAAGCCAAGCTTAAGACTTGAAAAATACTGTCAGAATCAATGTTTACTAGTATTATTTATATATATGACCCACTCTGGCAAATGCAGTCACATGACTTATTTATACAGTGAGTGTATATGGCCAATATGAAATTCAAAATTAATGAAAAGTACACTATCAGGTCAAATTTTAGACTTAGAGCAGGGATGAAAAGTAAACTCTGCAATTAAGGAGCCATTTAGGCTTGTATATCAAGATATTTGGGAGCCCAGTTGCATGACTGGAAGCCCAGAAACTTGCTCTTCCTATAACATGCTATTTAAAAAAAGCTTACAACGAAAGCATATTTTAAAGTAGTTCATACACTAGCTGCATGTAGCAAGGTATACTCAGTTTACAAAAATATCAGTTGAAATTTGTGAATGTGCAAGATATACCCCCAAATTTTCAGTAGCCACCTGGCCAAACACACTCTGAAATCTACTAGCCCATTTCAGATTTTACTCGCCATGGGCTGCTGGGCCCCTGCTAATTTCTATCCCTCCACAAATGTCTTGCAGATAATCTGTAATATCACAGGAAATCATTTTGATTACATTCTGTTTACCCTCAGTTGAATAAAATACTTGATCGTTGGTGAATATCTTAGCAACAATTGTTAAAGAACATTTTTCTCAGAAAACATATTCTCAAGTTGGAAAAAATCTTGTACAATTTTTGCTTTTTAAGAACGGTTACTCCCGGGGAGATTTGGAAATACAATCATGTACATTTAGGTTATTTTTGGCCTTGTATGATACTTTCTGTTTTGGATCTCTACATCTGTTTTTAATTTGAGTTCAACTGATGAAGTCTTATTGACAAAAACAGTCATCTTGAGCATAGGTTTTGGCCTTCTTTTTTTCAATTTTGTCAATTTTTGCACCAGATTGTTGCTTTTTTCTGATACAGTGGAACCTGTTTTGAAAGATCACCCAATCTGCGACTGAAATGTTGTCTCTCAAGACAGATGGTCTCTCAAAAGGGGTTTTATTTAAGGGATTATGAATGGATGATTATGGATTTCAGAATGTGCTCTCAGAAAACAGGTAGTTTTTCATGAGAGTGGTCTTTTAAGACAAGTTCCACTGTATATTCATAAATTTATATCTCAGTAATTTAATTTCGAGTTCTGTGACTGACTTTGCCAGAGCTGATCACATATAAATCAAATAGTTTTACAGTATTGATTTGACTTTCTCAATCAGTTCCCTTGGTCACAATTCTACGTATATTCTGTGTTAAAATATTGTATTACTGTAAATATAGTTTCATTTACGAAAATTTCATTTAAGCATAATTTTGTGAGAGCTCTCCAGGGAAATTAAAATTCTCACGTTATTTTCTAACCTGATGCAGAAAGTGAAACTGAAAGACACATTGCAATATTCTTTGGCTTGATTTTAGCCAAAAGACAAAAAAATGACAAGTTTTAGAAAAACGGTTACCACATTCCACCCATTAAGCGCCCATGTCCCTATAAGTGCCGATCCCCCTTTTTTACATACAATTGAGAATCTTTTCTAGCTGGTTCACAAGGAGATGTGGACATGAAAAACTGCTAGTAACTACGACAACTTTACCACTATAACTTATAAAAAATTAACTGTTTTACATTAGTTTGACTATTAATTGGTCCCATTAAGTGCTCACGCCTTTTTCCTGATTTTTGTAGCACCCTGCTCACTTAATGGGTTGAATATGGTAACATAATTTTGAATTTACATCAGGACACGGGTTAACAGAGTACAACTTGTAATGAAGTATGATATAAGTATAAAGAAATTGGTATTTGAAATCGTGAAAATATCTCGCAAATAAAGTCTGTGACAATTTCAAGCTTTACAGTACTAAATTACACTAGTGTAAAACATGCTAGCATTGTATGTCATGTATATGTCCAATTTGCTAAAATTTTGAAAAATATGCATGTTTGTGAGGATTGGTATTTTGACATGGTTCTAGGGTTGTTTGATGACCCTGGGATCTGGTGCACAGACAATTGTTTCATGACCCAGGGATCTGATGCACAGACAATTAAATGTGTGTATGTAAATACGTGGGCATTCTCATAACTTTCAAAATATATATATATATATATATATTTAGCATATTCATTTTAAATTTTTTTTCACCCACATGTAGAAATTTTGTCATATATTTTATCATTTGAAAATTTTAATACAGTATAGATTATTTGTTTTCATAATATTTTAGTCCTGACAACAGTCAAAAAGTCAGTTTCTGATTTTACTAAACATTGCTAAATGCATAATAGTGGTTACATTACATAGAGAGCGCAGCTGGAACAAAACTTGCCTGTGTTGATTAGAAATTACCCAGAATGCAATACTATACTATAGTCTCTTAATTTTCTCCATGAACACTAAAACGTCAGCTTCTAAGAAAATTTAACAATGAGGTACTTAACTACATTTCCTATGGTATTGGCAAACGTTATGCAGACTGAGCTCATGGACTGGTAATTATGTTCTAAATATTGGACATCATAATTTAACTGTTATGTCAATGTTCAGGAAAAGTGTTGCCCAACTGAGATCAGATAGATTCTCGATGAATGCTTTTTCCTGCATTTGTAGAAGAAGGAGCTCTCTTTCAAGGCATTGCCTTAATTCATATTATGTATTTAACAAACATTGCAGGTAATAATTATTGTGTGCATAATCTTCCTATGAATATCAAAAGTCTTTGTTTTAATTCTCACAGTTGTTACCAGAAGAAATTAAATCTGGTATAATGATTTTGTATTGTAAATTTTTTATATAAATTTTTCTAATTTAACAATTTTTATACAGTCCCATACCAAAAGTGAGTCAATTAAAATCATTTTCTCATAGCATTCTCTGTTAAACTTGCTAAATCAACTTTTTAAAAGTAATTGGCCTGATTTATATACCCAATGAAATCTTTTACACTAAGCACATTTGTGTTGAAGTCTGTTGGCTATATTTCTAAATTGGTTTGGAATGTTTTAGTTTCTTTTCATTAAAACTGCAAATATTTGTAAGTTACAAGCGAAATTTGCAGCAACATTTCCCTCTTTCTTCATAGTAAGTGGTGTCTACAATACTAACCGCAAAGAAAAATTGTTGCTTCTCAGACATAAAGTTTCAAAGGAGTTTGAAACTAATGTCAGGTAATGATTAATAGAGTTTTTATAGATATGTGAATTTTGACAAGAATTGATGTAAACATTACTTTTAGGTAGGTGTTTGAAAAATGTTGATTTAACATAGAAAGCTAAGGGGAATGGCGATAGTTGACCCACTTTTGGCACGGTGCTGTATCTTATTTGGTACAAGATCACAGATGTCGTAAAGACTTCTGAAGTTGTTACACAAGATCTGTTTGGTTATTTCATGTTGTAGTTTAGTCTAGTTTGCTCATGTTTTGTGACAATGAAAATGTTATAATCACTTTTACATTGGGCCATATTGAAGAGAGACGCAATTCTGCTTTTGTACTTGATCACAGAACTCCAATAAAAATTTCACATTATTATTTTTTTTATCATAAAATGTTCTTATTCACCAAAAAAGAATTCATTTTTTGCATTGTTTTTACAATCTACATCCAAAGACTCACATGGGTGAAAAAGGAGTTCATTTGTTGGAGTTTATTGTATTCGCTATATAAGAAATATGAATATACAGTAAAAACCTCTTTTTAGTGCCCCTGGTTTCATTTGCCACCTTGCTTTACGCTACAGTTTTTGAAAGTCAACTTTTCCAATTTTCCCTATAATTTTATCTAAGGTTTCCCACAACTTATTGCCAAACCCCTTTATAATGCCAAATTTGGGCTGAAAATGTTGGAAGTATAACAAGGTTTTACTGTATATATTGTCGTAGTGTCTCAATAAACCATGCAATAGTTTAACTGGCATCTGAGTACTTGTGAAAGAAAATAGTTCCATGTAATCACTTTTGTCCGTGTTGAATTCTGATAAATATTGATGCAAAAAACTCATCATAGTCATGTTTCATGTATAGAGGGAATTTACATGTAGTTATCTCAAAGATTCTAGTTTGTGTGTGTTTTTCATAAAATTTACTATTCTGTGATAAAATATGAAATCCATGAAAATATTTGTTATCCAGTTTTGTTGATAATTTTGTTGACAAGAAATTTACCTTAATTAGCTCACCTGGTGTAAGGGACCAACAATGCTACCTACTGTTGTTGGTGTCCAAAAGATGTGGTAATCATAAAACTTTTTTGTTTTTGTAAAATTGAACTTCAAATTTATTTTAACTATTTTTTGGAAGACTTTGAGTGTTTTATTGTAGTCAATTAAATGACATTGTCACAACTGCCATGAAAATATTGAGTCAAAATTGAATTTTTGGCAAATATCTGAAATTTTGTCAAAAACCATTTCCATATGTATGTTCAGATAAATTACAGCAAAACCCACTTATATTGAAACCTGTAACATTAAAATCCTGCTTTATTTGAAATGATTTTAAAATCCCGCTTTATTTGAAATGATTTTGATTCCGGCCACTTAATATCTTCATTACCATTATAACCCTGTTATTTTGAAAACCCTGTTTATTTGAAAGAAAAATTCATTCCCCTTCAAGTTCAATATATCCGGGTTTGACTTTACTCAATATAACCAGCTACCATGCCGTCAGTCAAAGTTTGAGTGTTAATGGATTTTGTGCCAGAATGGGAATTTAACTTTATACTTTGAATTACATAGGTTTGCTTCATATTATAAAAATTTGGTCACAAATTTGACTTAGGAGAAAGATAGTAGTAGCAATTTGCCAGGTGAGCGATATAGGCGCTGCTGAATCATAGGTTAAAGAAAGAATCGCTTGTGTGAAGTAGTTTTAAGTTTAGCACTGTAGAATTAAATTTGTAGAAATGACTGAGCATATGTTTCTGCAACATTATTTGTATGCTTTCCTTAGCAGGATGTGCAAAAATGTGGCATTCTTGATGGCGCCAAAATGTGACACAAACAATGGTATATACACAATGGTTATAGCACAAAAGTGTTAGGTAGTATTATGTGTTCAGCTTATTATGTGGTTCAACATATAAATAAACGAAGATTTGGTAAATATATGATCTTCATGTATTATTCTATATATATGTATGTATATATACATGTATATAGGATCTTCATGTATTATTCTGTGTCTGTCAACATTTTTAGCTCACCTCTACCCAGTTTAGTGTATTTCATTTGGACTTGACTGTGGACTCACAGTGGGTGTCCTCCGTGGCACCTGATCCCACCTTTTGGTTTCCAGAGGTCTGTGTTTGTTCATTTTTATAGAGATTTGTATCTATATCCTTGACATCTTAAAGATTTATACTTTTGTATCTGAGATTTTTTTTTATATGTAATCTCGTTTACCATGTATTTGTTGAAGATGAAGTAGTGCGTAAATAGAAAATGGTATGATAAATATTCATATGTAACAATTCTTTTTTGCATAATCGAAATAAATACAACAGTGTACATCTGATTCCATCTTGACACAAGTTGGTTTACACCGAAGCACCCATATTTTCTTGACACATGGTTATCTTGGTAAAAATTACCGATACTTAATTTAAACTGGTTGGTTCAAACTAATTGTAATTTTTATATATTACAACGGGTTAAGTTTGGCAACTTAATTCTAATAATACTCATAGATTTGATCTTTCAACCAACAAATATTTCTGATATGTATTTAAGATAAACTCTGCATATAAAATTTTCAAAGGTAACATCTCATATTGCTACGAAATTCGTGATAAAAACCATGCATATTGCATCGGCATATCTCATAATTGGCCTCCTTTCGGGAAATTTGTGATGTTTTATTTATTGTTTAGATTTAGGTAACCCATCTGTCCTAATAAGTAATCATTTATTTTCTGTCTTACATCATCGTTACCGACCAGACAAAAGTCTGATGTGACGAAGAGGTCGATATCATCGTCACTACAATTAACATCAAAATTGTCTGTTGTGTCTAATACTGATATTGTATTCCAACATTTTATGTTGTAACATGTTGAAATTTTGCATGTCTATAAAAATGTCTGTATATGATAATCTCAAATAAAGGTATATTTTAATACAGGAAAATCGTACTCCACTTGTTGATATCTGTTGTCGCATATAATGTGTAAACTCTTCACTTTTGTAACTTTTTAGCAGCCTTTGAGGATTTTGTTTTCAAGATTGGTATGAATTATATGTTTATTATAAAAGTATCACAGATTGTTTATTTCATAACCCTGTCCAGAGTCTCTTTAGGTCATAAGTCGTTATCGCCTGTTTTATTTAGAAGTCGTAAGACTTAAGTAATTTGAACTTAAGACTAAACATTGCATCGTATTTACATCTCTACCCTAAGTCAAGTCTTGGTGTATAAACACATTTTCAAATAAGATCTTGATAAATTATTACTTTTTTACCTTCTGCATTGACAAAGATATATAAAGATATATATATATATATATATATATATATATACATACATGTAATGACATATACACATATAACCGACGTCTACGCACTCCCTCTTAGTAGTCATAGACCGGTAAAGGCCGGACCTGATTTGGTAGTGAGGTACACATTGTAAAACTGTTGTAAGTCGTAAGTGTGGTCCTAAGACCAAGTGATAGTAATTAGGTGTAATCAAAACTCATGGGATGAACAAGATTCAATCCTGGTTTTATTCACGTGCGATCTAAACTCTCTACCACATTGAGTGGTATTGCTATAAATGTCTGTATTATTGTGGGTGCTGTATTATTGTGGGTGTTTTGGTAATTTGAAAATATATAGTAACTAAGATATTTTTCATCCACATGAAGTTTGATCTAAGATGTCTTAAATCTTTTCACCAGCGGCTCTTGGTGACTGGATATATTAAAAATTATTCACATCGCATTCAGAAGTTGTGAAGTTTGTTTCCTATTACCAAGTCATAAGTTAATATTTCTTTTAAAATAGTGACTCGCATCAGTCACTCAGAAGATGAATTGTAAGTCATGTGTTTAATGAACAATACTTCAAGTTTCCATTGTGTAGCTACTTGTAACACTATTGTCTGATTCTTATACCTTGGCGTGTCGGACATGTTGGAGTAACCTTTTGATTATCATACGGATGATTCTCATTTTCGATTAAATCTGCTGTGCTTGTCATTTCTTTAAATGCATTTGATATGGTGACAGGCCGATTACTTTTCTCTGCGTACTTTTAAAGCCGTTATGCTGCATTACTTATAACTTGAAATCGTCCAGGTCAAGAAAGGGTTCTGGAGACTCCATCACGTTATATTAATTTGATTGGTGAAGAAGAGAACTAGCTTGTAATGGTGGGACATTCAGAATTTTCTTGGAGTTATATTTGTGAATATTCTGAAAGCAGATTGCAACGTAAGAAACCCAAGTCTTGGAAAGAAGTACAGGAAGTAGATTTACTAATGATGACTCCCAAAGTTATGAATCTGTCAGTATGACTGTTAACAGGTGATTCCATCGTAAACTAAAGTGACCCAAACAGTTGACAAAGCAGTGATGAAAACAGTGCTGACGCGCAAACCAATACTAACGAGTCTTTTGGGATAAGCTCATCAATTCCAATTATGGGTCCAATGCCTGGACTGCCAGTTTACCCTAACCAGTTTCCTATGACACCACCCCCATGGGTCGGCCAACTCTTTGTGAAGCTGATATTGATAAAATTGACAATATTGAGGCCAGTACTGCAACCATGTCGAAATCTGTTGGCGATCTTGTTATTCAACAAAGTAGCGTCGCGAAAACGGCTTGATTGCTTTAAAATACAATTGTTAAGCTGAAAAGACACACATCCAGTTTCAGACTAGCATAAAGCTTCAAAAACTAAAATAAAGTAAATGAAAATTTGTTGGATCTACTGTGTTGTAGTATTTATGATACCTTGCCCTTCTTTGGATTATCCCAGCATGGATATGGCAGACGTGAAGATAGTGTGATTACCCAATTCTGTGACCACAGCATTGGATTCAGCGGTCTGATTTATCGACATATCTCACCACATCGGTATACCCACTGCACGTAAAGCCCAGCCAACAGTTTCCAAATTCAATTAGCTAGGGTAGGGTAACCTAACCCTGAATTGCAAAATACCAGATTCAGCATACAGAAACGATACCCGAGGACAATTTTACAGGTCGACGCACTGAAATGCAACTGAGGATGCAGGATATCAAGGTTGTCATGTCGCGCTTGTCAAAGATAAGCTATAATAGAGACCGACTCTGTATAGAGCACACACGAGGAGGGAATGGAGAGGATTCATCCCGAAATGTATAGAAAATTTATAAAGCACTGGAAGGCAGACTGAAGCGGCAATTCCTGTGGTTCGAGGGTGAATACACTTTATAAATTGCGCAGGAATAACTCAAATACCTTTTTTTCAAACGTTTCGCTAAGTGTAGAGTCACCTGTAGAAAGGGAACAGTTAGCTGTGTTTTACGAACATTTCCGTGACATCGTCTGCTCGCAGTAATGACGGAGAGGCGGATACCGAATTCGATGTAAATGATAAAAGTTTTAATGAACTTGATGGTGACATTATTGTAGATTCTGAAACTCGGGGTTGTAAGTTTAATAAATATTCTCGAAATAAAGAGTAAAAGTACTTGTTACAATATTTCGCCTTGCAAAAGATCTGGACAGTTTCTAAAACCTTTAAATCTTAATATTGCTTCTAGAAAGGATTCCATGGAACATTTGCGACGGGTGTGGCATGCCAGCAGAAGACGCTGACTCCTTCTGGACACCTGGTCTTATCCCGTTTGGGATTCGTAATTGTTCTTCATGTTGAGACCATTTGCACATCTAATTCGTCGTGTTATAATGGACTTGAGTTGTTTATTATTGATTGGTACTTCCGAAGTATCCTTTATTTGGCCTACATCCAAACTATGAATCTGTAATAATCTCGTTATCACCAGACCAAATAACAAACCGCTTATTTAACACAGAAGTAAAAAGCTTACAAATAAAAGTGATACGTCTATAGTTAACATGTAAGGGTCAGATCAATACCCTTAAAAGTATAATGAAGAGGTAACCATGGATATCCTAAACTTTACGTCCATTGGAATACGACAAATTAGATATTAAAATGGTCTTAACACGAAGAACAATTGTGAATACCAAATGGCATGGGCCCAGGTGTGCGGCAGGAGTCCGCATCCCCTGTTAGCATGCCACACCACATGTGGGACATCTATCGTAGCTGGCATACCCGAGTCCTGAGGCATGGCAGTTTGGCACCTTTTTATAGAAATACTGGAACAATAACTGCAGAAAACCATGTGCTTGGAAGGAAACCTGTTGTAAGAATGGTACTGGATATCTTTATAGAGGTAACAAAATATCACAAAATTCGATTATACATGTTATGAATTCGTTTAAAGTACAGTTACTCCCGTGAGATTTACCCTTACGAAGGGCTTTAATGCACTGTTCAACGAAGGCCTTTAATACACTTCAATTTCAATGGATAAAAATTATTGTTAAATCAAATGTATCGGGACGAAGTGGTTTTATCTTTTTGAATATATCAATGGATTAAATATGTACATGTATTTCTTATAAAACAAAATTGAACTACAAGTAAAAATTATATTTTTGGAAAGCGAGGTAATGGAAAAGTGGTCTTCCAATGTATAGTAATTCAAGTGTTTTATCAGTTTGCATATATTGGTGTTTTATTGAATTTCTTCGGTAAATTTCTAGTTAGTCAAAAGCAACCAGCTTTTTGGTCAGGAAGGCTTTATTTGTCATTAAATCAAACACAATTGATATGTCATTGTTTTATTTATTTGGTACGTATGTTATAATGAACGCCCAGATTAAATAAACAAGTTAATTAAAGTTATGTGTATTTTACCAATCTGCATCATAGCAAAAGAAGGAAAATATGTTTAAATAAATAAAAAATATTTTTTATTATTTTTATTGGAAAACAAAAAGGCCCGCAAAATGTTTGTAAACAACATTTTTGAGAGATAGAAATATCTGTTAATAATAATTGCACACAGTTATAGGTCTTTGATGAGTTATTGGCAGATAAAAATAAAATATGTAATCTTAATTATGGGTGTGAAGTTTGAGGGAACCCTAAACCACACGATATAGAAAAGGTAGATTTTGACGTTTTAAAAAAAGAATATTAAGTCTTGGTGTTTCAGGTGTTAAAGTGCATGTACATTCGAACTTGCAGATTACCTGTTAGATATGTAAGAATCATACGAATTTTCAAATTAATCGTTTCACTGAATAATTGTATTCTCCGTAGTTCACTGTTAACGATTGTAAAAATCCAAATGCAAGATGCAGAGATTATCGTTACAGTCGATCTGCCGTCATGTTGTGTTTGTCGACTGCAGAGATTATCGTTACAGTCGATCTGCTGATATGTTGTGTTTGTCGACTGCAGAGATTATCGTTACAGTCTATCTTCTGTCATATTGTGTTTGTCGACTGCAGAGATTATCGTTACAGTCTATCTTCTGTCATATTGTGTTTGTCGACTGCAGAGATTATCGTTACAGTCGATCTGCCGTCATGTTGTGTTTGTCGACTGCAGAGATTATCGTTACAGCCTATCTTCTGTCATGTTGTGTTTGTCGACTGCCGAGATAATCGTTACAGTCTATCTTCTGTCATATTGTGTTTGTCGACTGCAGAGATTATCGTTACAGTCGATCTGCCGTCATGTTGTTATTGTCGACTGCAGAGATTATCGTTACAGTCTATCTTCTGTCATGTTGTGTTTGTCGACTGCCGAGATAATCGTTACAGTCTATCTTCTGTCATATTGTGTTTGTCGACTGCAGAGATTATCGTTACAGTCTATCTTCTGTCATGTTGTGTTTGTCGACTGCCGAGATTATCGTTACAGTCGATCTGCCGTCATGTTGTGTTTGTCCACTGCAGAGATTATCGTTACAGTCGATCTGCCGTCATGTTGTGTTTGTCCACTGCAGAGATTATCGTTACAGTCTATCTTCTGTCATATTGTGTTTGTCGAATGCAGAGATTATCGTTACAGTCGATCTGCCGTCATGTTGTGTGTTTGTCGACTGCAGAGATTATCGTTACAGTCGATCTGCTGATATGTTGTGTTTGTCGACTGCAGAGATTATCGTTACAGTCGATCTGCCGTCATGTTGTGTTTGTCGACTGCAGAGATTATCGTTACAGTCGATCTGCTGATATGTTGTGTTTGTCGACTGCAGAGATTATCGTTGCAGTCTATCTGCTGATATGTTGTGTTTGTCGACTGCCGAGATTATCGTTATAGTCGATCTTCTGTCATGTTGTGTTTGTCGACTGCAGAGATTATCGTTATAGTCGATCTGCTGTCATGTTGTGTTTGTCGACTGCAGAGATTATCGTTACAGTCGATCTGCCGTCATGTTGTGTTTGTCGACTGCAGAGATTATCGTTACAGTCGATCTGCCGTCATGTTGTGTTTGTCGACTGCAGAGAATAACGTTATAGTCGATCTGCTGATATGTTGTGTTTGTCGACTGCAGAGATTATCGTTACAGTCGATCTGCCGTCATGTTGTGTTTGTCGACTGCAGAGATTATCGTTACAGTCTATCTGCTGTCATGTTGTGTTTGTCGACTGCAGAGATTATCGTTACAGTCGATCTGCCGTCATGTTGTGTTTGTCGACTGCAGAGATTATCGTTACAGTCGATCTGCTGATATGTTGTGTTTGTCGACTGCAGAGATTATCGTTACAGTCGATCTGCCGTCATGTTGTGTTTGTCGACTGCAGAGATTATCGTTACAGTCGATCTGCCGTCATGTTGTGTTTGTCGACTGCAGAGATTATCGTTACAGTCGATCTGCTGATATGTTGTGTTTGTCGACTGCAGAGATTATCGTTACAGTCGATCTGCTGTCTGTACTCTTGTTTACAACTTGTCACTCTCCGTCAATTACAAAATCATTTATGTCATATACAGTAATACAATATCATTAATGTCATATACATGTTTCATTTCATATTTGAATTTATTGTGAAAGAAAGCTTGCATGGCATGCGATGAAATTGATTAAATGTTTTAAAATAAAAATTTCATTGACTACCGCTAATGTTTACGATTTGTATGATGACTTCTGTTCATTCTAGTGTCAGCCAGTCTGAGATACCCGAGTAAAACACGACGTATGCGTCATACATATATTTGATCAAAATTGAAAAAAAAATTCTTTTGCTGTAAAATTCAATTAACAACATCCTCAGAAGGAAGGTAATTCCCTATTTAAAAAAACATGGGTTTGAAGTGACAAAATATATCAAGTTATACAGATTGTAAAAGCACGTTTACCTGTCATGGTATGTTACATCCTTCCATCTTGCCTTGCGAGTTGATATTTTTAGCTCACCTCTACCCAGTTTAGTGTATTTCATTTGGACTTGACTGTGGACTCACAGTGGGTGTCCTCCGTGGCACCTGATCCCACCTTTTGGTTTCCAGAGGTCTGCGTTTGTTCATTTTTATAGATTTGTATCTATATCCTTGACATCTTAAAGATTTATACTTTTGTATCTGAGATTTTTTTTTATATGTAATCTCGTTTACCATGTATTTGTTGAGGATGAAGTAGTGCGTAAATAGAAAATGGTATGATAAATATTCATATGTAACAATTCTTTTTCGCATAATCGAAATAAATACAACAGTGTATATCTGATTCCATCTTGACACAAGTTGGTTTACACCGAAGCACCCATATTTTCTTGACACATGGTTATCTTGGTAAAAATTACCGATACTTAATTTAAACTGGTTGGTTCAAACTAATTGTAATTTTTATATATTACAACGGGTTAAGTTTGGCAACTTAATTCTAATAATACTCATAGATTTGATCTTTCAACCAACAAATAATTCTGATATGTATTTAAGATAAACTCTGCATATAAAATTTTCAAAGGTAACATCTCATATTGCTACGAAATTCGTGATAAAAACCATGCATATTGCATCGGCATATCTCATAATTGGCCTCCTTTCGGGAAATTTGTGATGTTTTATTTATTGTTTAGATTTAGGTAACCCATCTGTCCTAATAAGTAATCATTTATTTTCTGTCTTACATCATCGTTACCGACCAGACAAAAGTCTGATGTGACGAAGAGGTCGATATCATCGTCACTACAATTAACATCAAAATTGTCTGTTGTGTCTAATGCTGATATTGTATTCCAACATTTTATGTTGTAACATGTTCAAATTTTGCATGTCTATAAAAATGACTGTATATGATAATCTCAAATAAAGGTATATTTTAATACAGGAAAATCGTACTCCACTTGTTGATATCTGTTGTCGCATATAATGTGTAAACTCTTCACTTTTGTAACTTTTTAGCAGCCTTTGAGGATGTTGTTTTCAAGATTGGTATGAATTATATGTTTATTATAAAAGTATCACAGATTGTTTATTTCATAACCCTGGAGTCTCTTTAGGTCATAAGTCGTTATCGCCTGTTTTATTTAGAAGTCGTAAGACTTAAGTAATTTGAACTTAAGACTAAACATTGCATCGTATTTACATCTCTACCCTAAGTCAAGTCTTGGTGTATAAACACATTTTCAAATAAGATCTTGATAAATTATTACTTTTTTACCTTCTGCATTGACAAAGATATATATATATATATATATATATATATATATATATATATATATATATATATATATAATATATAATATATATATACATGTAATGACATATACACATATAACCGACGTCTACGCACTCCCTCTTAGTAGTCATAGACCGGTAAAGGCCGGACCTGATTTGGTAGTGAGGTACACATTGTAAAACAGTTGTAAGTCTCAAGTGTGGTCCTAAGACCAAGTGATAGTAATTAGGTGTAATAAAAAATAAAGGGATGAACAAGATTCAATCCTGGTTTTATTCACGTGCGATCTAAACTCTCTACCACATTGAGTGGTATTGCTATAAATGTCTGTATTATTGTGGGTGCTGTATTATTGTGGGTGTTTTGGTAATTTGAAAATATATAGTAACTAAGATATTTTTCATCCACATGAAGTTTGATCTAAGATGTCTTAAATCTTTTCCCCAGCGGCTCTTGGTGACTGGATATATTAAAAATTATTCACATCGTATTCAGAAGTTGTGAAGTTTGTTTCCTATTACCAAGTCATAAGTTAATATTTCTTTTAAAATAGTGACTCGCATCAGTCACTCAGAAGATGAATTGTAAGTCATGTGTTTAATGAACAATACTTCAAGTTTCCATGGTGTAGCTACTTGTAACACTATTGTCTGATTCTTATACCTTGGCGTGTCGGACATGTTGGAGTAACCTTTTGATTATCATACGGATGATTCTCATTTTCGATTAAATCTGCTGTGCTTGTCATTTCTTTAAATGCATTTGATATGGTGACAGGCCGATTACTTTTCTCTGCGTACTTTTAAAGCCGTTATGCTGCATTACTTATAACTTGAAATCGTCCAGGTCAAGAAAGGGTTCTGGAGACTCCATCACGTTATATTAATTTGATTGGTGAAGAAGAGAACTAGCTTGTAATGGTGGGACATTCAGAATTTTCTTGGAGTTATATTTGTGAATATTCTGAAAGCAGATTGCAACGTAAGAAACCCAAGTCTTGGAAAGAAGTACAGGAAGTAGATTTACTAATGATGACTCCCAAAGTTATGAATCTGTCAGTATGACTGTTAACAGGTGATTCCATCGTAAACTAAAGTGACCCAAACAGTTGACAAAGCAGTGATGAAAACAGTGCTGACGCGCAAACCAATACTAACGAGTCTTTTGGGATAAGCTCATCAATTCCAATTATGGGTCCAATGCCTGGACTGCCAGTTTACCCCTAACCAGTTTCCTATGACACCACCCCCATGGGTCGGCCAACTCTTTGTGAAGCTGATATTGATAAAATTGACAATATTGAGGCCAGTACTGCAACCATGTCGAAATCTGTTGGCGATCTTGTTATTCAACAAAGTAGCGTCGCGAAAAACGGCTTGATTGCTTTAAAATACAA
Source organism: Atrina japonica (assembly GCA_030159075.1). Lineage (NCBI taxonomy): Eukaryota > Metazoa > Mollusca > Bivalvia > Pterioida > Pinnidae > Atrina > Atrina japonica. The sequence goes on along the minus strand of BROG01000047.1, from coordinate 71,048 downwards.
TTGTTAAGCTGAAAAGACACACATCCAGTTTCAGACTAGCATAAAGCTTCAAAAACTAAAATAAAGTAAATGACAATTTGTTGGATCTACTGTGTTGTAGTATTTATGATACCTTGCCCTTCTTTGGATTATCCCAGCATGGATATGGCAGACGTGAAGATAGTGTGATTACCCAATTCTGTGACCACAGCATTGGATTCAGCGGTCTGATTTATCGACATATCTCACCACATCGGTATACCCACTGCACGTAAAGCCCAGCCAACAGTTTCCAAATTCAATTAGCTAGGGTAGGGTAACCTAACCCTGAATTGCAAAATACCAGATTCAGCATACAGAAACGATACCCGAGGACAATTTTACAGGTCGACGCACTGAAATGCAACTGAGGATGCAGGATATCAAGGTTGTCATGTCGCGCTTGTCAAAGATAAGCTATATATAGATGACCGACTCTGTATAGAGCACACACGAGGAGGGAATGGAGAGGATTCATCCCGAAATGTATAGAAAATTTATAAAGCACTGGAAGGCAGACTGAAGCGGCAATTCCTGTGGTTCGAGGGTGAATACACTTTATAAATTGCGCAGGAATAACTCAAAATACCTTTTTTTCAAACGTTTCGCTAAGTGTAGAGTCACCTGTAGAAAGGGAACAGTTAGCTGTGTTTTACGAACATTTCCGTGACATCGTCTGCTCGCAGTAATGACGGAGAGGCGGATACCGAATTCGATGTAAATGATAAAAGTTTTAATGAACTTGATGGTGACATTATTGTAGATTCTGAAACTCGGGGTTGTAAGTTTAATAAATATTCTCGAAATAAAGAGTAAAAGTACTTGTTACAATATTTCGCCTTGCAAAAGATCTGGACAGTTTCTAAAAAACCTTTAAATCTTAATATTGCTTCTAGAAAGGATTCCATGGAACATTTGCGACGGGTGTGGCATGCCAGCAGAAGACGCTGACTCCTTCTGCACACCTGGTCTTATCCCGTTTGGGATTCGTAATTGTTCTTCATGTTGAGACCATTTGCACATCTAATTCGTCGTGTTATAATGGACTTGAGTTGTTTATTATTGATTGGTACTTCCGAAGTATCCTTTATTTGGCCTACATCCAAACTATGAATCTGTAATAATCTCGTTATCACCAGACCAAATAACAAACCGCTTATTTAACACAGAAGTAAAAAGCTTACAAATAAAAGTGATACGTCTATAGTTAACATGTAAGGGTCAGATCAATACCCTTAAAAGTATAATGAAGAGGTAACCATGGATATCCTAAACTTTACGTCCATTGGAATACGACAAATTTAGATATTAAAAATGGTCTTAACACGAAGAACCAATTGTGAATACCAAATGGCATGGGCCCAGGTGTGCGGCAGGAGTCCGCATCCCCTGTTAGCATGCCACACCACATGTGGGACATCTATCGTAGCTGGCATACCCGAGTCCTGAGGCATGGCAGTTTGGCACCTTTTTATAGAAATACTGGAACAATAAATGCAGAAAACCATGTGCTTGGAAGGAAACCTGTTGTAAGAATGGTACTGGATATCTTTATTGAGGTAACAAAATATCACAAAATTCGATTATACATGTTATGAATTCGTTTAAAGTACAGTTACTCCCGTGAGATTTACCCTTACGAAGGGCTTTAATGCACTGTTCAACGAAGGCCTTTAATACACTTCAATTTCAATGGATAAAAATTATTGTTAAATCAAATGTATCGGGACGAAGTGGTTTTATCTTTTTGAATATATCAATGGATTAAATATGTATTTCTTGTAAAACAAAATTGAACTACAAGTAAAAATTATATTTTTGGAAAGCGAGGTAATGGAAAAGTGGTCTTCCAATGGATAATAATTCAAGTGTTTTATCAGTTTGCATATATTGGTGTTTTATTGAATTTCTTCGGTAAATTTCCTAGTTAGTCAAAAGCAACCAGCTTTTCGGTCAGAAAGGCTTTATTTGTCATTAAATCAAACATAGTTGATATGTCATTGTTTTATTTATTTGGTACGTATGTTATAATGGACGCCCAGATTAAATAAACAAGTCAATTAAAGTTATGTGAATTTTACAAATCTGCTTCATAGCAAAACAAGGAAAATATGTTTAAATAAATAAAAAAATATTTTTATTATTTTTATCGGAAAACAAAAAAAGGCCCGCAAAATGTTTGTAAACAACATTTTTGAGAGATAGAAATATCTGCAAATAATAATTGCATGCAGTGTTAGGTCTTTGATGAGTTATTGGCAGATAAAAATAAAATATGTAATCTTAATTATGGGTGTGAAGTTTGAGGGAACCCTAAACCACACGATATAGAAAAGGTAGATTTTGATGTTTTAAAATAAGAATATTAAGTCTTGGTGTTTCAGGTGTTAAAGTGCACGTACATTCGAACTGGCAGATTACCTGTTAGATATGTAAGAATTATACGAATTTTCAAATTACTCGTTTCACTGAATAATTGTATTCTCCGTAGTTCACTGTTAACGATTGTAAAAATCCAAATGCAAGATGCAGAGATTATCGTTACAGTCTATCTTTTGTCATATTGTGTTTGTCGACTGCAGAGATTATCGTTACAGTCGATCTGCTGATATGTTGTGTTTGTCGACTGCAGAGATTATCGTTACAGTCGATCTGCCGTCATGTTGTGTTTGTCGACTGCAGAGATTATTGTTACAGTCTATCTGCTGTCATGTTGTGTTTGTAGACTGCAGAGATTATCGTTACAGTCGATCTGCTGATATGTTGTGTTTGTCGACTGCAGAGATTATCGTTACAGTCGATCTGCTGATATGTTGTGTTTGTCGACTGTCGAGATTATCGTTACAGTCGATCTGCTGTCTGTACTCTTGTTTACAACTTATCACTCTCCGTTATTTACAATATCATTTATGTCATATACAGTAATACAATATCATTAATGTCATATACATGTTTCATTTCATATTTGAATTTATTGTGAAAGAAAGCTTGCATGGTATGCGATGAAATTGATTAAATGTTTTAAAATAAAATGAATTGAAATTGAATTTCATTGACTACCGCTAATGTTTACGATTTGTATGATGACTTCTGTTCATTCTAGTGTCAGCCAGTCTGAGATACCCGAGTAAAACACGACGTATGCGTCATACATATATTTGATCAAAATTGAAAAAAAAATTTCTTTTTGCTGTAAAATTCAATTAACAACATCCTCAGAAGGAAGGTAATTCCCTATTTAAAAAAACATGGGTTTGAAGTGACAAAATATATCAAGTTATACAGATTGTAAAAGCACGTTTACCTGTCATGGTATGTTACATCCTTCCATCTTGCCTTGCGAGTTGATATCGCTGATTGATTGAAATGAAAATCCTTTTCGCTGTCATCACTTAAAAATATGTAAATACTATAGCAAATATACACTTGATAGAGAGAGAGAGAGAGAGAGAGAGAGAGAGAGAGAGAGAGAGAGAGATTGATTCATCAACAGATTTTGTTTTATATATGAACCATCCCTGCAAGAGATAACACTAAGCATTTCAACTTTAGAACCTGAATCTTTATTACCATTATTTCCATATTATTGTAATAATTCAATAATTCTATATTTTTAAGCAACAGCCGGTGTCATATAACAGATCATCCCCATGGTAGTTCTTCCCTAGGATTATCTTCTGTATTATATAGGTTTCACTAGGTAGCAGATCATCCCCATTCAGACCACCGCAGATCTGTCCCCTCGTTCCATTACAGATCTAGAATTTATATAAAATTGCGCAATGCATATGTACAAGAGATAACTGGGTTATAGTGTAATGTGGTTTTCTAGAATGCCAAACAAAAGGGAACGATCTACAATTATGTTAATCACAAACTGTACCACGTGTTACCAATCAGCTGTTAACATGTTATTCACATTTTGTACCATATTGGTCACTAACTATATCACAGTCAACAATATTATAGTTTACTATAGTGACATGATTTACTAACGAAGCAACTTCCTTGTCACCCCTAGGGTATTGGCAAGCTACACGCGCTATGACGTCACAATACAATTTATACGATGTAGGGTGTCTGTTGCGTCTACAATGCAGTGTATAACGTCAGATTTCATTTGAGTAGATCTGCAATCCTCGGGATAAGATTCTTGAATAACAAACCCTCGGCAAGCCTCGGGTTCGTCATTCAAGAACCTTACTCTCGGATTGAGATTCCTTTGCCATACCCTCAAGGTAGGGGTAGATTCTATCATTCATTTACCACAGTGAAACTGTTATGCACTAACCCCTCGAAAGAATGCTGGTCAATTTGTACCAATTCCAATTTGTCAATACCAATTTGACCCATTTTTGGTCAATTCGTCCAAAGTCCAATTGGTTCTAGTAACCAATTTGTCCCTTTTTTGAAATGACAAATATATATATTTTATAATAAAAATGAGATTCACATATTTTTTTAAGAGTTATTGATTATTTCTGATCATTTCAATGTCTTTTTCACATCAATATAATGCATTTCTTTATGATTTGGATTTAAGGCATGGTCTTGTTCGTTCGCAACGTGTTGTCTAACCAATATCTACGTGTTTATACAAAAGTATTACGTAGTGTGCATATGTATGTGAAAGTCTAAGGATAGTAATTATGAATTAGACATGGTTTAGAGAGTATAAAGCAGCTATGTTTAGCATCTGATTAAAGTGAATCCATATAGAATTTGATGTACAATATATTTTATATAATTATTTTCTATTGTTCTTTTTAAGTTTCTTTAGTTTTACATGTCTGTGGTTTCTTCACCTAACGTACCTCCCTTTTTCTAGAAGTATGCCTTCTTCTGCGATTTCTGGTCTTATGTCTTTGTTTGCATAAACAATAGTTTTTCATTAGTGTATTAGCCACACATGCTGATTGCTTATTAAATCTATTGGTTCTCTCAATATCCCCGATGACATTGTAAATTTGTGTCACCCTATTATAGTCAACAATTGTTTCGAAGATAGCGCCACCTGGCTTCGTTCTTAGTTTAATACGGATTAATTCTGTCGATTCATTCGTGTTCAACGATGATGCTTTGTTCATTTTCATGGCGGATATTATATTTTGTAATTTTAATACATGGCAAATTGAGGAATATTTGCTAATCATATTGTTCAGCTTTTTAACTATCACTTTCGAAGCCGATTTTACGGATATACTAGATGGACTTAACAAGTCATATTCCAAACACGAACAAAATTGAATGGGAATTCCAGCAGACGAACAATGCCTCGTGTCTGGTATCTTATTGAACAAACTGATACCACGAGATGTTCCAGAGACTGACTTTTCTACCCCAGTAAAGTTAACAATTTCTCTCAAAGTTTCGTATACATCAAATGCGGTTACCAACATTTTTGTATTCGTTTGAACATTTCTGGCTATGTAGGGGTATTTAGTCATTAATGCCTTGGGAACTGATATATACATCATAGGTAACTTATCTTCGAAACTTCCCATATATGTTTGTCGAAACCTTCCAAACCTCATACCATGATCACCAAAGAAAAATATTATTGTGTTGTCTAGGTAACCCTTACTTTTCAGGCTCTTGAAAAACTCCAAATATATGTCATCAAGTGTAGCCACAGTTGTAAGATAATCATGAGAAATTCTACTTAATATGATATAGATGAAAAATGGATCTTTTTCAAATTTAGAAATGACTTCAAAAGCGTAGTCCAACATTAGGCTTGCCTCTGTTCTGTCCACTATACATATATGTCTCTTATACCAAATATTTCTTTGACGCTCCATGGCAAGAGATAGTGGCCGATAAAAATAGTCAGTGGGAATGTTTCTAAATCCTGACTTTAAATAATCAAATGTCCCTACCACTGGCCAATCCTCTGCAAAAAATGTGCGATATCCATGGCCTGCAAAATCTCTCCATATAAAATTGTATTTGTCAAACGTTGATTCTGATGTCGGCTTTCTGTCCGCTAGTAACTCACGAACGTGTTTCCCCGTAAGCAATGGTACAGTATTTGGAAATGTATTCAATGCTACCTTATTATATCCAAGAAATTCAAAAGCTCCAAGCTCACGAAACAAGTACTGTCTAGTTTTGTTCAGATGACGTATAGAATGCAGCCTAGACACAGAATCCGTACCAAGCATCAAAACGTTCGGTTTCTCTTTTACATCCCCTCCTGATTTGCGTGCATTCATTACATTACGTAATCTTTTAATCACATGCCGTTTTTCAACTGCAAAAGCATAGAAGTTTGTGAAAATAACTTCTTTATTCTTGTTAAAACATCGAACTCGTATGAACTCCTCTTTGACTTCTATCGAAGTATTAAACGGTTTGCTCTCATTTAGATATTTTGCATAATTATGATTTGTATTTTTCAGAGGTCGATGAATGGGAGTATATGCACACCAGGCGAACGTTTTCAGAAGTTTGGATTTTTCAACTGCCGTCCAGTTGACATGGACAAATTGACCAACCTTGTACGTCAGTGAGATGTTTTTGTCACAATGAATATAATTTTTCGGTTGAACCATCGGTAAAATAGATTTCTGGAATGGGTCAAAGTATGGTATATGACAAACCTTGGTCTCTATGACAAATGGTGATTTTTGAAAGTCGTTTCTGATGTTTTCCTTCACAGCCAAGTGTCCTGGTATATATACTTCATTTTTTAGTTTGAAATACAAAATTAAAGTAACACATGAAACAAAAAGGTTCAGAAGAAGTAATATCCGTTTGAAAGTTGACATAACGTATGTCCCTGTGTCCCGTCACATTCATGGATAAGTTTGAATTCTGGTTACTTGATGTAAATATTATCAACAAAACCAAAGTAAGATATAATATAAAACATACATAATGACGTCTATGTAACTGACAAACTTAATTTTATTCAATTTCAGTTCATCGAAATTTTGCATGGTGACACTACCACAATAACAACTTTATTAATATCCAACTGGTATTTTGCGTCCCTGGTACAGCTTTGGTTGAGAAAGATATACTTTTGTTTACATGCAACATTTTAGACTAGCTGATAACAAATTATGAATAATAAGTTGTTGTATATTTCAAGAATTCTTGTCATTTATCATAATATTTTGTAGCTTAAAGCAAATGGTTTAGCATTGTATGTAATCTAAAACTTAACATGTCTAACGACCAAAATGCATATCCGCTATCAATGTGATTCATTCGTATAAAAACACCTTATATACGTTCGGTTGGTGCTTATTATTTTAATACATGTTTATATGATTGTGTACGTAATGACTGTAAATGACTGTTTTATTCGCGAGAATTTTATTTCCGCGAGAGCTCTTGCTTGCGAAAATATTTTTTTCGCGTAATGAATTGTAATTTTTTCGCGAAATAGGCATTTTAAGTCACGAAACTTATGTATCGCCAAAATAAAGTTCCGCGAACATTTCCGGATTTACAGAAAGATTCTACGAATGATAATCTGACACATGTTTACAAACACAACGAGTCTAAATTAAATCGTAAAAGGGGTGACAGATTAGGTCTCAACGCAAGCATATTAGAGCTACAATAATGCATATAATCAGTGCAAGGCAAAATATTTTACCTGTGCTCCCCTATTTTGGAAAATAGACGATTGTGTTTTGGTTTCTGATTGAAGAATTGATAACAGAAATTCATACTAACATGACGTGACATTTATTTTTATCAACATCAACCTGAACATTTTTTTAAATTTAGATAATCTGGTAGGGACATTTATGCATTTATGGGTACCTCTCTTGGCTGACATAATTTTGCATTCATATGAGGCGGAATTTATACAGTCTCTGCTCTCCAAAGGAAACAAACAGTTAGCATCGCGGTTCAATTTTACTTACAGGTATATCGACGATGTTCTGTCCATAGATAATTCAGAATTTCAAAATTATCTCGGCCAGATGTATCCTGTTGAGCTAGAGATCAATGAGACGACAGAGAGCAACACATCTGCTTCTTACCTAGTTTACTCCTGTCGATTGGAAAGGACAGTCAACTTCACACATCCCTTTATGAGAAACGAGACGATTTCAATTTCCATATCACAAACTTCCCGTTTCTAAGTAGTAATATTCCATCTTCTCTTGCCTATGGCGTTTTCATTTCACAAGTTATACATTATTCCAGTGTATGCTCTTCTTATGAATGAGAGCTAAACGACTAGCCAATAAACTACTTACACAAGGTTACGTTGTTGTCGTTTAAGAAGATTTATGGTCGATACGGGGATCTTGTTAAACAATATGAAGTCCACCTCTCAGAGATATTAGATAGTATTCTGGATCACGGCCACGTCGTGCTTTTCACCGAACTTGAACTTTTCACCAAACTTGACCTTTTCACCGAATTTGACCCGTTCATCGAACTAGAAATGTTTCCATGGAACGTCTGCGACGGATGCTGCATGCCAGCAGGGGACGCTGACTCCTTCCGGACACCTGGTCTTATCCCGTTTGGGATTCGCTATTGTTCTTCATGTTGAGACCATTTGCACATCTGGTTCGTCGTGTTCTAATATGATCAATTACATCTTCATACAGTCATGAAACGTCATGAGACGTAAAATGCCCCAATATTCAATAAATCAGAATTAGCCTTATATATATATAACTGACATGGTTTATATATATATAAATTCGAATGTTTTATTCATAATATCGTTTAATTAAAGTGCAGTTCAGAATATTTTAAATATGAATCAATATATGAGCCAAAATATATTCATCTGAAAATTCAGAGGTGGAATCAGGTGTCATGGAGGAGTAAGCCTCCCTTGTTGACCAATCACACCCACCACTATATCTCAGTCAAAATCAAATGAAATAATTGAGGAATAAATCCTCATTCCAATTGGTACAGACAACTTAACAGCCACTATATAAATTTGCAGAACGTTTACATCAAATGCTATTCCTTATAACCCTTTGACAATATGACCTTGAACTTTTGTACCCTTAGATGATTCTATACGACTTTATCATTTTGAATACAAAAACTTTAAGATAAGCCTGAGTTGAGAGACCATCTATTTAAAACTGCATCCTAAGCTATTGAAAGGCCCCCTAGAGGCTTGTTTATGAACATTTAAAAAACTTTCCATGTAAAATTATATATATCACATGCTAATTGGTGCGTTAATTTCGTGTTTCCCAACAATTCGTGTAAAACGCTTTCCGGAAAGCATCTGCACAAAATTAGGAATTGTAATGGGACTAATTCATGTACCACGTATGTGTGGGACTATTGTTTCTATTAGTGATGGAATGACGCTAGCAGACGATATCCTGCGATAACGTCATTTCAGCAGGGAACTTACGTAGAATAACGTTCCATCACCATTGGAGATACTAGTACCGCTCAAACTGTATCAGTTATCACGTGGTATATGAATCCCATTAGCCCAAGCTTATTATATCCAAGTAATTCAAAAGCTCCGAGTTCCTGTAGCATATATTTTCTCGTTTTTGGCAACTTGCGAACTGAGTGTAATATGGACACAGCATCGGTGCATATTATCAAAACATTTGGTTTTTCTTTTAATTTCTTTTTCTTTGCTTCAGTCTTCATAAGTTTTTGCAATCTTACTATATGTTGTTTCTCGTTTGCAAAAGCGTAAAAGTTTTTTTTAATAGTATCCCCTACATTGTTGAATCAATATATAAATTGTTTCATGACTTCTGTTTGTTAAATGTTATGCTTTTATGAAGATATGAAAAATAATTATGATCTGTACCTTTCAGAGGGCGATAAATTGGGTCGTAAATGCAGTGCGCAAACAGGATCTTGAAGTTGGATTGGTTTATACCACGCAATTATATATCACAACGCCGAATTAAACTCAACCGGTTTCATTAATATCGTCAAGGATTTTTTAACAAGGTATATATTGATATCATCAAGGATTTTTTAACAAGATATATATATATTTAATTCAATTTCAAATGAATTAGCTTACAATACGAAATTCATTTACTTTAGTCATGTAATGAAGTTCAAGATTTCATAAAAGATGTTAATGAAATTCTTAAACAATTTTCTATAGAAATAAAAAAAATTATTTATCTTAGGGCGATATATTGAAACTGATCCAGTCAATGAACTGATCATTTTAAATTTGAAAACATTTTATTGCCCGAGGCAACACAAGCATTTCAATTCAAATTTAAATTATATATACAAAAAAGAAGAGATATATTCAAATTCTAGCCAATCTGATAAATCAATAATCTATGGTCTTCTTGGGTTATTTTATTCAGTGAAAACTAAGACTTCATTAATTTAGCATTAGAAATATTTTTGACTATCCTAATCTTTTGTGAGATAGTAATCGATATATATCTACTTCAGGAATCTCTCTCTCTCTCTCTCTCTCTCTCTCTCTCTCTCTCTCTCTCTCTCTCTCTCTCTCTCTCTCTCTCTCTCTCTCTCTCTCTCTCTCTCATATCGGTGATTTCACTCATTCTAATAGGTGACATCACTTTTATAAATTCTTAAGTGATATCACGAATGGGTGATATCACCTATTCGAATGAGTGATATAACCTATTCGAATGATAGATATCACCTATTCAAATGAATGAGTGATATCACCTATTCGACTAAGTGATATCACCTGTTCGTTATGTTTGTTTTTGTTTTGTTTTTTTTGTGGAATGCCTGGTAGCTTTCTTCTATTGATGCTGATAAAACTTTACCCATTTCGGATCGAATCAGAACGCAATTCCGGAATTGAATTAAAGATGGTTGAGTCTTTCTTCTCAATGTTCTATTCTTGTATTGTCAATGCAAGACAACTTATATTCATTTATTATGAATACCCCAAAAGAATCCTTTTCAGTTCGCAAAGAAAACATTTGACTGTACAAAGACACCTATACGTTGGATTTACACCCTCAATAAATCCGCCACTGACGCCTGTCTCTTGGAACACCTGACGGTTAATATTTTGGACTTCTTATATATTTGCCCATCGTTACGATTTAAGGAATGTTTTTCATTTTTGGAATGCATCGAGTATAAATGCAATGGATTTTTTTCCATAATCCATTGCATTTATATTTGATGCATTCCAAAAAATGAAAAACAACCCTTATATTTATATATATTACCATTTTCTGTGAATCTGTAGTCAGCTGGTTACGAAATTCATTCTATGTAATTGGCTTTGCCGTAGGAGTTTTTTCATATGACGTAACAGCTGAACTGCTGTGTGAGACGAGAAGTAGTTCCCCTTTTCTGTCCGGAAATACTAAATGGAATTAAGGTTTATTTTCTTATTTTCATATCATTTTGAAAGAAACAAGTGATATGAAAAATTTGGAATAAGTGTCAGATTTGTTTTAATTTATTTAAGAATATTCGTCTGCTTGGTAACCGGAAGGTTAAAATTGAAAATGCAAATGGCCGCGCCCATGAGTATGCTGTATAATGTATTTACAACGACTTTGCGTTTGATATTATTAATGGGATATACTGTAGAAAGTTTGAGTGTGACTTACAAGAAGTTAGACAGCTACTATTCATTCATGACAACTGAAAGTAGCCATTTTATTTGACATTTTTTTTTACCAATCAGCTGGGAACCACGATGACTGATTGGTACGTAACCTACGTAAGTAGGCCTATTTCACACGACCTGATTTCACACGATGAGGGTAACGAATTATTTCTGATAGGAATATCCAGTGAAGGCAAACAAATCGACTTGTTTATCAAGATATGCTTGACAAAGTTGTACTAGGCCTTACTCTCTTTTTTCTGTTGTAACTACGAAGCGAACTTCATTTCTGTGCCAGACTGTGGTCTGTGGTTCTGGTCATAACATGACCTAGATATATCGCGATATGGACCTGTAGGCTGTACAATATGCTACAGATTTAATCTTGTGTTTCCGATTTCTTTGTTTTGTGGTAGTCCTAATGTATGGCTTTTAAGATTAAATATATAAGAAATAAACATGTGATATTCTATTCTTTATCGATTCGTTCATGTATTCTTATGCTGAAAAGTAAAGCGACTTCATTTACAGAATATACAATATATCGTTCTATTTACTTGCAATGAAGGAAATTGCAGTCGGTATGTAAATATTATGTGTTTAGTGTACATATTACAGCAATTACTATAGTGTGAACAAAGTTTATTCAAACTGTGTGCATAATAGTCTCTGTAAAATAATAATTTTTCATTTCTAGATTTAATATCGTTATTTTTGTGGATAACGAAAAACAAGGAAAATAAATATATGGCTAAATCTTTTAATTGAATGATGGACAATAGGATTAAAACCAACGAAAAATAAAGTCAATGAATTCGTTGCAGGAAGTAACCACGAAAAGATAAACCTACGAAAATAAACGATTTTACAGTATATCATGTACATTTTTTTCTTATTGTACGCATACTATTGTTAAAACGCCACGATCTAAGTCAGGAGTAATTTTGGAGAAGGTACTCTACAATGGTGGAAAGAAATATAGCATATTAGTACTACTGTCAACCAAGAAAACAAACCACAGTTGCGAATAACCATCGGCCATGGCTGAACTGTACAAGAACTGCACAATATATGTAACTTAATTGTGCGCATAACTCAATAATAAGTCACACTTTAATATACATATATTTCTTATTCCCATCGTGTGTCACCACATTGATTCCTTAGAAAACAAATAACAACAAAACTTCTAGTCCATATGTATTTTGTTAGTCTCATGACTTACAGAGACAATAATTCTTAAGTTGTATATCACTAATGCAGTGGGATTGATCACCATATCTATTAACTCTTTCAATTTCACTAATTATCTTATAAGTTTGTCTTACTTTATCGTATTCAAAAACTGCTTCGAAAATTCCATCACCTGGTTTTGTTCTTAATTTTAACCGGATGTTATATTTCCTTTTCTTTGTCTTCCCTACTTGAGCCATTTGGTCATTGTTTATTTCCATCATGGAGATAATTTCGCCAACTTCCAAAACATGGCAAATCATAATATAATTGTCCAGTAATCTGTGTAAACCAACCCACAATTATCAATAACTCAAAGTCTGGTCTGTGATCGTATAGTTTTATTCTCAGCACAGCAGAGTACAGCAATGGTAACAAATGTTTCAATAATCAGAGAGTATGGTGGTGTTCTCTCTAGGCGGTTTCCCGCTGGTCTCTCTCGTTTCTAGAACTCCAGTGCTTATATACATTTGTCAGTTTTGACCAACGCAAAACACTAAAGTTCTAGAAGCTTATAGAGAGTTAAATGCATCTACAATTGGAAGAATACGGGCGCCTGCATCATCAAAATCTGTCATAATGCAACCTTTGGCAACCTTTTACATTATCATTCTTAGTACAAACTTCAGTACTTTATATTAATTATCATTAACATCAATTCTTGTTTACCAAAACTGATGATGACAGATATTTGACCTTTTAACATGCAGCTTCAATTGCTGCTGAATTTGTAAAGGTGTTGACAAGTTGTTTATCCAAAACAGTATATTATAATAATGCTAAGTCATATTACTAAATATTATGCTGAGTAATTTTGAATTTGGAATTTTATATCTAAATTAACTTTGTCAACATATTTACTTGACCGAATTAGAAATCATGTAATTTTAGCTTCCCGTATTTTCCCAAATACATATAATACACATTAATACTAATACTATTTCAAGTCACACCAATTTATTACGTATATATAATTTCCTAAAAGATTTATCTCCCGTACCTCATATTGTTACAAACGTCCCTATCCCTTGAAATTTTTACTAAATGGTAAAAATTTCATTCTTATAAATACTTTCCAAATTATAATTAGTAACTTTTATAAAATTTTCCCATTGGTGTAGCTTGAAAGTTATAACATAATTAACATATTTATCAATACACAATTCAATAAAGTTTTCACTACTAATCATGAAATGAATAAGTTGTGACCTGGATTTTATCGATAAACAATTCATATCCTGGAGTAATAACAAATTAACTTGTGACTTAGATTTCTCAATAATCCACTATCAATTATGACCTGGATTTTCAACAATTCATAAAACTCGTGATCTGGATTAATATTAAATAAAAATGTGACCTGGATAAAAATATGTGACTTGGGTTATAATTTCAATATATATTTCATGCATTATAAAGCGATATAAACCGGTTCAATAAGCAGAGAATTTATGCATAATTCAATTCAATAATCATTGTCTCAATACAAATAAAGTTCATTATTACAGTCCATAAGTAAAGTTCATTATGTTAAAGTTCATTATAACATAATACATTTAATAATTCACTTTTTAACACTTTTAACATATTCATGGAAAATCCTCCATTCACGGAAAGTCCTCCGTCCTTATGAATATTCATGGAAAGTCCTCCATTCGCGGAAAGTCCTCCGTCCTTTGCGTAAATTCTGTTTCTTTAATAATAATAAAGTTTTCGACTTCTTTAAAGTTATCTTCTTTTTGTATTCACATTACACTGTGATTATTACTTAAGTTCTTGTATAGTCTTCATTAGTCGAATGTTAGTGTCTTTAGTTACTGGTGAACTTAAAACTGGTAATCGGGCCTCTGGATCGAAGCCAAGTGGTCTCATCCACTTCGATGTTTTCGATCGACGATTTGTTGTTATCGTTAAATTCTTGCGGTGTCACATCACCTGTTTCTGGGTCTTGATAAAGTTCATGGTTTATTTTCATGGTTATCGTGTTTGTATTCCTTTATTTCACAGGAATGTACGTCTGGATATTCGCTTTTGTAGTTTGGTTGACTGTTTTTTCATTTCTCCTTGACTATTTTGTTTCGTGTTTTCTGTTTCTCTTTTATCTTGACTGTATAGTGTTCGGTTTTCAATGTTAATTCTGGTTTGATCAGTTACTGGTATTAAGTCTATGTCGTATTTATCCTTAAGGTACATACTGCAAAGTTTCATGTCTGGATATTCTATGTCGTGTTTATCCTTAAGGTACATACTGCAAAGTTTTCTATCTGGATATGCGTTCGGTTCTTGTTCAGTTTTGAATGTCTTCTTTGTATATACTGGCTGTGTTTCTTGACCGTTGTTTCATCTTTTCTGTTATAAGATTGCGAATGTCATTATCATCTGCTGTTGACTGTGTATTTATGCATGATCGACTGTTTGTTACTTGGTGCTCCTGGTATGGCTGTTGATTCTGGTTTCTTAGAAGTCTTGAAAGATTTGGAAGACTCAACTCCTCTATTCCCTCACTACTTGACCACTTAACATTAGGATTATTTTTATTTTTATTTTTGACAGAAGATTCTGAATGCCTATTTCTACATTTTCTTATTATTCTTTTTCCACATTTTACCATTATAATTATTAAGATTGTTACTACTGGCACTATTGGTATGAGAAAGTATTGACCATTTTTAACCCAAAAATCATCTTCTGGCATTGGTTGCATTTCTTCTAGTTTTAGTTCATTTATCAAATTATCTAAATTAATTTCTTTTACTGGTTCCAACGTCTTAGGAATTTTAATCTTATCATGTCGTGGGAAATTTTGTTTATATCTCCAAAACAAACTTACTTCGTCTTTTTTATACTTGTCAACTAATGTTTTCAAAGGATCCCTAAAGTTAAAATTACTTTCCTTATAAATGTAAGGTGTTAAAGTCATATCCCCGTTAGAAGCTTGACAATTTTGTTCCAAATGTAGAATGTCTAGAGGTGGCAATGTTTTCTTAATCATTGATTCTTTATCACACATGATCATGAAATTTTGTAACTTTTCAGCAATGATTAACCAATTTCCTTCTGTAACATACTGTCCTCGAGGAAGAATTGCATTATTGATCAGTGTGGTCTTACAGTTTTGTTCAATTTTAGATCGTGTTTCTAAAAATATAGAAATCACACAAGTCTGTCTATTCGAAACAGTATAGATAGGGCTGTCAAAAGAACAATATCTTATTGAAGGATTTGAACATTTTTCTAACTCCTGTTGAGTTAAAAGTGCAAATTGTGTTTTCTCTTTGTTTACCGCTAAGGCTTCTGACTCTAAGTCATATTTGGCGAGTACCGAGGGTTCTTTCATATGTGGCAATGCCAAGTTATGTATCTTGTAAATTTCTAAGGCATTTGTTGTGTCAACCAAAGGTACTGACACAATAACTACAATGTTTTTCGTCTTTGAAATATGTAGCACAAGTCAATGTTTTGTATAGGTCCCAAAGATCTTTTTCAGGGTCAAAAGGCAAAGCAAAACGTGGATTCAATTGATTTTTGATTGATAAAAGTAATTGCCGAAACTGTAAAGGTTGAATGACAGAGGGTGCGAGGTGTCCCAGTGATAACATATTCAATTGAATTTAGAGATATTGAATTTTGTTTTCCTGTAATTATATATGTAAATTGTCTAAAACTTAAGACTTTTCATCGTCTTACACATATTATCAAACATAGTCAAGTTATTCTTGCACATGTTATCAAATATATCCAAACTATTCTCATTCAACAAGTTATTCTTACACATGTTTTCAAATATATCCAAAACTATTCTTATTCATGTTATCAAAAGTCGAATTTAAGACTATTAATATTTCTTTTGTAGTAGGGGTCTATTTCGTCTACAAGTCTTTTTGAACTCTTAATTTCATTTATTTCTGTATCTTCTGTATCCTTATTTATTTCTTTGTTTTCTGTCTGAGTGTCTTGTTGTGTTAACTTTTCTCTATCATCTAACTTTGTATTTCTGTGTATCCTTTTTAATTCTGCTAAAGGAATATCA
This sequence comes from Atrina japonica, assembly GCA_030159075.1. NCBI lineage: Eukaryota > Metazoa > Mollusca > Bivalvia > Pterioida > Pinnidae > Atrina > Atrina japonica. The sequence goes on along the minus strand of BROG01000047.1, from coordinate 54,228 downwards.
TCCTCACTATCTGAGTCATCTCGAATTTGTCTAGATCTTTTTACAATATCTTGACTCTTATTTTTATCAATTTCGTCATCTGTAGATTCTGAATCTGGAGGTACTACATATGTTGATTTTCTTATCGGTCTATTTAATTTGTCTTGGGGTATCTCCAATCATCTAAATTAGCTAACCTAAGATGTCGAGCATGTGTCTTAGTTGTTGTTCCTGTCAACTGATTCTTAACTATAAAACTTAGAGGTCCTTTTTCTTCAATAATTCTGTAATAAGGTGTCCATTTATTATCTAATTTACTGGTTTTTCTTTGATTCTTAATATATACTGGATCTCCTATCTTGAAATTAATTTCTTGACTACCCCTATCTGCATATTTCTTTTGTCTTTTCTTAGCGTCTTCTAAATTTTTGTGTACTAACGTAAAAGCTTTATGTTGCTGCTGTAATGCTACTTGATATTGGTCTTCCCCATTATATTTTCTTCTAGGTTTAAGAATTGTATCTCTAATGGCAATACTACATCCCTATTGTATAGTAAGTAGAAGGGTGAGAATTTGGTCGATTCACTTGGATGAAATCTAATTGCTGCTAATGTCTGATTTAAATACAAGTCCCAAGTTTGTACATCATCAGATATTTTCTTAGCCATTACATCATGTAAAGTTCTATGAAATCTTTCTACCTTGCCATTACTTTGAGGACTATAATAAGACGTTGTAATATGATCTATGTTTAACTCTTTAAGTGTTTCTTGCACGGCCTTATTCACGTTTTCTGACCCATTATCTGTTAGTATCTGAAGTGGGCAACCATATCTTGGAAATATTTCTTCTAATATAAGATGGACTATATTATCAGCTGTTTTATTTGGTACACTAAAAGCTTCTGGCCATCCAGAATATAAATCTATGAATGAGACAATGTACTTGTTGCCTGATAAGGTGGTGGGATATGGTCCTGATAGATCTAGAGCAATTTTTGCGAAAGGATAAGGTGGAATATCCGTTTCTTTAAGAGGTGGATGTGTTTTCTTTTGGCTTCTAGTTTGACATGTTACACATTGATCTACATATTTATACAACTTTTGATACATTTTTTGAAAATAGTATTTTGGTCTAATGATGTCATATGTTTTATCTACTGCCATATGTCCTACAAAGTCATGATGTTGTTTAATGACAATGTTTTCTAAATTTTCAGGTATGTACAATCTGAGTTTTGGATCTTCTGAATCTTGTTGAGATAGAAAATATAATAAACCATCTATTACTAGTAAACTGTTTTGTTCCCTTTTAGTGGCCTCTCCATTGTCCAATTTTATCTTAAGTTTTGCTATTTTCTCATCATTTTCTTGTTCTGTCTTTATATCTATATTCCCTGGAAGATCTATAAACGGCTTGACTAAGTCATCTGGTGGATCTATCTTACAACTAGCGTATTTCTTTGGAGTGAACTTGTTTGAATTTAATGCACCTACTTCTAAAAATCTATCATCTATTTCTATTTCGTCTGACTCTGACTCTGATTCAGAATTATCAATTTCTTGACTGTCTGGTATTCTTGACAACAAGTCAGCGCAACAGTTAAATCTACCTTCTATATACTCAATCTTACAGTTATAACCTGCGATACTGAGAGCCCATTGTTGTATTTTCTTATTTTGCATAGGTGAATCTAATAAATATTTCAAGGGACGATGGTCTGTACGTACTACAAACTGAGCATCATGTAAATATAAGTCTAATTTCTTAAGAGCAAATGCTATTCCAAAACATTCTTTTTCTATTGTTGACCATTTTTTCTGAGATTTGCTTAATTTGTGAGACAAATAATAGATAGGTTTTTCTTCCCCAGTATCTGTAAGCTGTGTGAGACAAGCACCTACACAAGTATCACTAGCATCTGTGTATAACACATAAGGTTTGTTTGTATCAGGGTAAGCTAACAAAGGTACTACTGTTAAACTGTCTTTGAGAAAATCAAAGGCTACTTGGCATTCTTTTTGACCATCTAAATCTAGCATATTTTTCTTAGTTAACTCAATCAAAGGTTCTGCTATCTTTGAGAAATTTGGTATGAATCTCCTATAATAACTACACATGCCAATAAATCCCCTAATTTCTCTTACATTCTTTGGTACAGGTAATGTTCTTATAGCTTTCACTTTCTTTTCATTAGGTTTCACTCCATGTTCACTAACAATAAAACCTAAATATTCTATTTCTTTCTGAAAGAAACTACATTTCTTCAACTTCATTTTTAAATCATGTTGCCTGATCTTATCAAACACTATTTGAATATATGCCTAAGATGTTCTTCTGAGTCTTTTGAAAAATATTAAGATGTCATCTAAGTAAGCAGTGGCAAAGTCCTCACATTCTTGTAATACTATGTTCATGAGTTCTTGGAAGATAGCTGGAGCATTACTTAACCCAAAGGGCATTACATTAAACTGAAATAACCCCTTGTGACAAGTAAATGTTGTTTTTTCTTTACTATCTTCATCCATTTGTACTTGCCAATACCCACTTTTAAGATCTAAACTAGTGAAATGTTTGGCCTTTTCCAACCTAGCTAAGATGTCATCAATCAATGGTAATGGAAATGATATAGGTTTCACTATTTTATTTAAAGATCTAAAGTCGACACACATTCTTTTGGATCCGTCTTTCTTCCCAACTACAACTAATGGAAAAGCCCATGTTGACCTTGACCTTTCTATAATACCTGCATCTAACATTTCATCTACTGCCTTATCAATTACTTGTCTTTTGTTAAGAGGTGTTCTATACGGCCTATTTCTGATTGGTGGGTGGTCCCCTGTATCTATTTTCATTTTCACTGTACTAGTGTGACCTAACTCTGCATCAGTTTTTGCAAAAATATCTTTGTTTTCTTGTAACAGACTAAAAATACTTCTTTTATACTCCGAAGGTGCGTCAATATCTTTAAGAGAGTCTACATCTCCTATTGTATTTTCTGGACTTAAAGCTGTTGATTCTACTTGTATCTCATCTATTTCTAAAGCTCTAATTTTTCCTAACACTTGACCTCTTTTTAATCTATAAAATTTATTTGTTTGATTAACTACTAATACTGGAATGTTTCTATTTCTCGTTACTTTTCCTACTGATTCTTGAACTACAAGTCCTGGGTCATCTAAAAGACATCCATCATTGATACTTGAGATTTCAAAATTTTCTTTATTTCTACTGTTAAATGCTCTATTTGTCCTAACAAAACATATTGTCTTACTCTGTGGTCTTAATGTAGTTGTTTTTGATACTCTTACTATGGATGATATGTGAGTATCATCTTCAAATTTGACATAGGTTCTCCCTATTCTTAAGCAACCTAAATCAAAGTATAGTCTTACTCCATTTTGTCTTAACCAGTCCCTACCAAGGATAAAGTTTCTATTCAAACCATCGGTGACATAAAACTTATGATTCATGGTCATTTTATTCATCGTAAATTTAATATTTACTGCACCTATTACTTTAAGTGATTGACCATTCACTGCCCTAAGATTTGGTTTTTCTTTGACAACCTTAACCTTGATTGGAAGATTTTGGAAGCACTTTTTACTAATTAATGATACTTCTGCTCCTGTATCTACTAAAGTCCTAAATTTTTGTTTTTGTATCCATAGTACACATGAACTTGGATTTCCTGCTAAATGAATTTCATAGTTTCTATCTAATTTACTACTAGAGTTATCTACCTTACTTTTTCTTAATTTTCTACTACAACTCTTCTTATCGGCTTCCTTATAAGAAGAGCCTTCTAGTTTTCCTGTTCCCTATGTTCCCTATACTGAGACCATTGTTGTCCTATTCGCTGGGTGGAGTTTTCTGAAGTTTGTTCACTTACTACAGGTGGTGCAGGGAGTGCTAACTGTTTATTTGACTGAGACGTTTTATCTGGGGGTGCCGGAAGTGCTAACATCTGTGGTGGTGCTGGTAATGCTAATGTTTGATTATCTGACTGTGTTTGCTGGTATGTAAATTGTGGAGGTCGAAAGTTGAAGTTTTGCCTATTCCGATAAGTATTATGTGTAAACTGCGAGGGTGGAGGATCGTAATTTTGTCTATTTTGATAGTCATTAGGTACAAATTGCTGAGTGGTGGGTTGTAACTTTGTTTATCTTGATAGTTATAATTTGCTCTACCCCTGCCACGATTCATTGGTGGTCCCTGATTATACTGCCAATATGGTACCCAGTTGCGAGGGTTAATGTTTCGATTTGGACAATTTCTTTTAAGGTGACCTATCATGTGACATACCCAACATTCTGCGCCTAATACCCAATCTGGTACAGATTGTAAATTTTGTCTACTTGGACCTACTTGGTTGTTTCGTTGTATTTGATATTTTAACCTTGGTGTTTGCTGAGTTTGTTGTTTAGTTTTCTTAGCGTTTTTGAACCTAACCTGTTTCTTATTATTATCTGCTAATGATATTTGTAAGTCATCGTCACTATCGTCACTGTCTGTCTCGTCAGCTGCATTTATGTCTACATTTTTAGGGCAATTTTGAGTAGTGTGACCTTTTCTTAAACAATTCTTACATAGTTTATTTCTTAAGTGATCTACTTCCATTGGTTGTATGTCTCTGTCTTCTTTTTCAGTTTTAAATCTAAACACATTTTGTGTACCGTCTAAGGTCAATGCAATTTGATCTCTAACGTTTTGTTCGCGTGTCGCAATCTTAACTGCGGCTTCTAAAGTTGTAGGTTCTTCCCTAATCAATTTCATTTTGATGTAATCAAAAGTCACCCCTTTACAAAATATGTCTATCAACTGTTGTTCTACTAAGTCTTTTGTACTTTTGTTTTTAGTCTGTTCTGTCGTGTAAACATCCTCAGATGCTTGTATTATTCTTTCCCCAAACATTTGTACTGACTCGTCTGTCTCTTGTTTTAGATTTCTTAACTTAATTAATGCCTGTCTTTTTGTTTGTCACTTCCCCAAATTTTTCTTTTAATAATTTCTTGAGGTCCCCCCAACTAGCTACATTTTCGTTATTTTCTTGTTCTATTAAATACCTCCTAATGAAATCCGCTACCGCCCCTGAACATGTTACCAATGCTATACCCGGCATTTTCTGTACATTTAATTCAACTAAATTTGCATATCTTTCTATGTCTGATATCCACGCCTTAAGGTCTGCCGGTTTACCCGAAAAGTTCTTAATTACCTGATGTACAGGTACTGCCATTGCACTTGCCATGTTAGAGAATTGTCTCAAAATGTTATCAAACATCTCTTTTTCATCATTATCACCTTTGTTTTCAGGTATCCCAGACACTCTACAAAATGGTGGTTCTCTATTTCCTACTCCCCCCGATATACTGTAGTACCTGTTACTACTACTTTCGATTTTGTTTGGTACGTCTGACTGACCTGATGCTTTTGTTTTATTTCTATTTTCAGTTTCATTTTGCATGTCTGTCTGATCTGACGTGGTTGGTCTATTTTTATTTACTTCTTCTAAAATTAAATTATCCTCAATTTCTCCTAAAGCCGTAGCCATACTACTGAATTTTAGTCTACTATTTTCTTCTGCCATTATTAATTCTGTTTTTAATTTTGTATTTTTATTTCAAATGTTAAATTTTGTGTTTAACTAATTTTGTTAAAGTTTTCAAAATAAGTTTTTATGGATGTTTAATACTATTGCCTAAATAAGTTAAAATTGTAGTTTTTGTTTAAGATAGAGTTTTGGTTAATTTAAATTTTATTAAATTAAGTTTTAAGTTTTAGAGTTTGTCAAAAAGAATGTTCACAATTTGTGTCAAAATAATAAGGTACTAAGAAAAGTAAAAGTCTTACCTTTTAGTTCCAAGTCTTGTGTTGTTCCCAGGTCTTGATCCAGGGCAAAAGGCACCAAATCGATATTTGTAAACCAACCCACAATTATCAATAACTCAAAGTCTGGTCTGTGATCGTATAGTTTTATTCTCAGCACAGCAGAGTACAGCAATGGTAACAAATGTTTCAATAATCAGAGAGTATGGTGGTGTTCTCTCTAGGCGGTTTCCCGCTGGTCTCTCTCGTTTCTAGAACTCCAGTGCTTATATACATTTGTCAGTTTTGACCAACGCAAAACACTAAAGTTCTAGAAGCTTATAGAGAGTTAAATGCATCTACAATTGGAAGAATACGGGCGCCTGCATCATCAAAATCTGTCATAATGCAACCTTTGGCAACCTTTTACATTATCATTCTTAGTACAACTTCAGTACTTTATATTAATTATCATTAACATCAATTCTTGTTTACCAAAACTGATGATGACAGATATTTGACCTTTTAACATGCAGCTTCAATTGCTGCTGAATTTGTAAAGGTGTTGACAAGTTGTTTATCCAAAACAGTATATTATAATAATGCTAAGTCATATTACTAAATATTATGCTGAGTAATTTTGAATTTGGAATTTTATATCTAAATTAACTTTGTCAACATATTTACTTGACCGAATTAGAAATCATGTAATTTTAGCTTCCCGTATTTTCCCAAATACATATAATACACATTAATACTAATACTATTTCAAGTCACACCAATTTATTACGTATATATAATTTCCTAAAAGATTTATCTCCCGTACCTCATATTGTTACATCTGTTCAAATGGCTGACTACCTTGTTGGCTGCTATTTTAGCGGAAAGATCAGAAATACTAGAATTTTTGTACTCAACGCACGCGCAGTATTCAATAGGAATCCCAGCAGACGAGCAATTTCTCGTTTCTGGTATTTTATTAAATAAACTAACACCGCGCGGTATACCTGATACTGGCTTTTCCACTCCAGTAAAGTCAATAATTTCCATCAAAGTTTCGTATATGTCAAATGTAGTAACTAACCTTTCCGTATTAATTTGGAGATTTCTGGTTAAGTATGGATATTTTGTTCTCATTGCTTTAGGAAGTGATATTAACATAAATGGTAATTTATCTTCGAAACCTCCAATGTATGTCTGTCGAAAACTTCCAAATCTCATACCGTGGTCACTAATAAAAAATAAAATTGTGTTGTCTAGGTAACCGTTTTCTTCCAAACGTTTAATAAACTTTAAATATTTGGCATCTAGGGTAACTACAGTTTTTAAAGAATCGTGAGAAAATCCGCTTAAATGAGTTACCGCGAAAAATGGGTCTCTCCGAAACTTTGAAACAATTTGAAATAGATAGTCCAAAATTACGTCAGTCTCTGTTCTATTTACGATGCACATCTTGTTGTTATTCCAAACATTGGGTTCTCTATTCATTGCCACAGACAAGAGCCGATAATAGTAATCTGTAGGAATTTCTTGGAATCCACCCTTGACATAATCAAATGTTCCGATAGATGGCACATCTTCCGCAAAAAATGTACGATATCCGTTGTTTGAGAAAGTTTTCCATATAAAATCATATTTGTCAAAAGTTATTTGGTGCGTCATTTTTGTTTTTCCCAACAACTCCTGAACATGCTTTCCGGAAAACATCGGCACAAAGTTAGGAAATGTATTTAGTCCTACCTTATTATATCCAAGAAATTCAAAAGCTCCGAGTTCCTGCATTAAATATTGTCGAGTGCTCGACAGCTTACGTAACGAGTGTAATCGGGACACAGAATCAGTGCTGATCATTAAAACATTCGGTTTTTCTTTGAGTTTCTTTGTCATTCCCTGGGTTTTCATAACTTCTTGTAATCTGCTTTTTATATGTTGTTTCTCGACTGCAAAAGCGTAAAAGTTTTTAAAAACAGTATCCGCCATCTTGTTGAAACAACGAACACGAATGAATTCTTCCTTGACTTCTATCGACGAATTAAATGTTTTGTCTTGGTTAAGATATGAAAAAAAATTATGACCTGTGCCCGTCAGAGGGCGATAAATTGGGTCGTAAACGCAGTGAGAAAACGGTATCGTAAAGTTGGTCTCTGCTATTGCCGTCCAATTTACGTGTATAAAGTTTCCAATTTGGTATGTTAAGGAGATTTCCTGGTTACAAAGAATGTTTAAGGACGGCTGAACCAGACGTAAAGTTGACTTCTGGAACGGATCAAAGTTTGGAATCCGACATGATGGTGTATCGATAACATACAGTTGATTATTTACATTATCGTATGTGGCCTGTCCCAAAACCATTTTTCCAAAACAATTACGATCTGTTGTGTTAAAATACAATATGGTAGATACTAATGCAGTTAAAACAATTGAAACGACTAAAATCCTAAGTAAAGTAGCCATGATCCGTTCTTTTCGAATACGGGGTATCTTTTCATTTCCACATAATACATCGGTATCGTGGATCCGTTAAAACTGACAAACAAAAAACTTCCATGAATAAATTAAAATCCGATTGCACCATATTTATAAAATAAATAAATAAATAAATAAAAGAATCGAGGTCCTTGAATTATGTATTTTCCTTGTTTTTCCTGTTTTGTAGTTGTTACCTATGGTACGAATTAGTTATTTATTTTCAATGGCTTCTTTAGAACATTTTATCTTCCTTGTTCCTTCACAGGAGAGTGCATTTGATGGATAAACAAAGTGACTATTTGATCTTTTCACCCATATTTAATTACAATATGTTTAATTGAGCGCCGACATAAGCCTTGGGCATAAATGACCTGAATTAACTTAAAGCTGCCATTTCAATTATTAACAGAATATTTTATTTTGAAAAACAAAAATGTTTTCGTGACATCCCGATCTATTTCCTCCATTTGAAGACATTTTTTGTGAAATACAAATCGATTCACAATTCTGCTTTAAAAGTCAAGTTCTCAAAGCGAAACAGTAGAAAACTGAAATTAGCATCCATGGTTATCATGATTACGTTGGGCCAACGTTGGATAATGGTCGTACCGTTGGCTTACAGTTGGGCATATACTGTTTGCCAAAATTTACAATCCCTGATTGGCCATTTACCTAGCTTCCGGACATTTAATTTGGACCAGTTTTTATTTCAAACGCAGGCAGACTGACTATTTCACCCACGATGTGTTTCAGTAAATAACACTTGCAAAAGGAATGCATTAAATAAATTTTTTGACGTTTTTTAACCTGTCAAAAAACTTTAAAATATACACTGTGGAACACATCACTGGTATCATTTTATGCTAACTAAAAATAATATTATGAATCGTAAAAATTTCCAAATTCACTGAAGAGGAATATTCAAAACTACAGAATACAGGCTTTTTCACTTCTGATACAGGAGCCAGCACATGCCCTTTATCGCAGCCCTCCCTTTATCACACCCCTTAAACGCATCTCATTTGTGACGTTTCTTGGGGTGTTTTTACGATTGGGTGATTGCTTGTAGATCATAACCATGAATGAAATAAAACAGCGAAGTAAAGGACAGAATTCATAAATACATGTATAATTCAATTATTGTTTAACTAAGACAAATCCCCGACGAATAGTTAAGGAATCCAAAACATTAATTCTGTTACGATACGCATTTCCAATGTCAGTATTCATCATAATAATAACGCGGCCATTTCGGATTTCATAACTAAGTGAGACCCTATGCTGTCGTAAGTTACGAACGTAATTTTGACGTAACTTAATTTTACGGAGTTTAGTAAAACAGACATTGGCGACTTCGTATCGTAAGTTTTGTTTACGATCAAATCGTAAACTTACGAAGTTTAATAAAACTCAGTATGATCAAGTATGGACCAATCTTGATAGTTTGGTCCAACGTTCGAAACATTTAAAGTATTTAAAAAATAAACATTTTTATTGATTTTTTAACATGTTCTGTGTTAACTGACAGATATTTGACCCAATGTGTTATATGTAATATATTTCAAAAAATTTAAGTCACAACGTTGGTTCTTCGTTGACCCAATGTTTGTAGTGTGTCATGAACTTGAGTTAAAAGTAAATGTACTAGTAGTTTGGGAACACTACGTACACTGGACCAACATCAGTACATTATGCTTGAAAGTGATGTTATACCACCATTTTGGTATACATACATCACTACATGCACAATGTTTGTCCAACGTTTATCATTTTTTTTATTACGGATCAATTGTTACTATGAATAATACGCGTATTCCTAGGCTTGAAAGGAAAAATTTTGAATTAACCCTTTCACACCTGAATATCTGAATGGTATGCTCTTTCTTTTGTTTAAGACCAGTCTATTATGGTCTGTAGTGTTGAAAGGGTAATTTACAGTATTGAGCTGATCAATTTCTATGGCTACTATGAAATTTAATATGCAGGATTGATCAAAGTTACAGGTCAAGCATATGTGCGATCAATTTTCATACTAATAATCTAGAAGCAAGAAAAACTTGAAGTGTCAGAAGAAAAAGAAAATTGGTGTTATTTATTTGAAATTTTAAATAGAAAACGTAAGTATTTTCCTTCTAGTTAATTTTATGTATAATTAATTCTGTTTTTTACTCTGTTATCTAAGGGAGGCGAATTCTTTTGTTTAATTGCTATTGCATTATATATTCACTGTTATTACCAGTAATATGTATGTATGAAGTGCAAAATATGTTTGTTCAGTGTTTCACTAAATAAATTTTCCCACGGATTTAATTATCTATTTTATTATCATGGATACGGTACCGTTTTAGAGGTTTATCATGTAAGTGGAAAAAAGACTGAAAATTACATTAAAATTCGCATATGTTTTGTCTTTCCCTGATTTGCAATTTTTTTTAATTGCAGATCAGTGCATGACTAGTTTTGCACTGATCTGCAAATTAAAAAAAATTGCAAATCAGGGAAAGACAGTTTGTATTTTTAGAATCTAAGAAAATAGAATCTGTAAAGATGTCCCAAACAAAGAAACTGAGGATACTTCAAATGACTGGCTGCTTTATAGTGTAGACAGTAGAGAAGGATTTGTTTGTTTTTTGTTGTTTAACGTCTCACTCAAGAATCTTTCACTCGTATGGAGACGTCACCAAATGCCGTTTAAGGGCTTCAAATTTTGGCCTATGCACTTACGGCCATTGAGCAGTGAGGGTTCCTTAACGTGCCGTGACACCTACTGTGACACGGAACCTCGGTTTTTACTGTGTCATCCGAAAGACAGGAAACCCAGCTGCCGCCGGCTGGAATCGAACTCACGACCTCACGATCAAGATTCGACGGTGCTACCGACTAAGCCAATTCGGTTTCTGGGAGAGAAGGAAGGAAGGAAAGAAAAGAAAGGAAGGGTAGGAGAAAGTGTCTGACGATATCCACAATAATCATTATGATGAACCAGACAATGTTGAAAATGAACATAGATTTAGGAACAGTTAATCAATCATTAATCACATATTAGAAAGTGAAAAATAATTATTGTAAAATTTAATCACTATTAAATTTTTAAATCAAGTTGATTCTCTTATTTTTATTGGGAGATTTTATAAAACAGTTGATATATCCATTGGGAGTTCTTGCATTTACAAGCTGTATTTCCAGTGTTGTGACTACAGATTAAATATTGGACCAATATTGAACCAACATTTGTTCTTACTGAACAATATGGAATTTTGGGATGTTTCCAGTGCTGTACCATTGCAGAATTAATATTAATTGGTTCTGCATATCAAATAAAGGACCAATGGCGAACCATCGTTGAGCCAACGTAAAACATAATGCTAGCCAAACATTGATAGAATATACCCGTTGGGCCATCGCAGTACAAACGTTGGCTTTCGGTATATATAACATTGGTCTGATGATGAATCAACGTTGTCAGCCAACGTTGGCCCAATGTGTAAGTGCAAAGTAAACCAACGTTGGTCCAACATGTTGCTTTTACGTTTGACCAACGTTCTTCACTCGATGAAGTCAGTCAAATCGCATTACACAAAGTTGACTTTTCATCTTATCATCATTTTCGAGGACTATAAGGGCATCGCATCAATGTTTCAATTTAAATAAATGTTTGTCAATGTATTTTCTTTTTATCTTACGTTATCATATATCTGGTTTTAGGGACGGATGAAGGATTTCAAGTTACATGGAGCGCAACGCTAGAATATCTAAGCTGAAAATAGCGAAGCACGGAAAGTTGGGTAATTTGTTATCAATTTGCAGCCCTTTTTATGGAAAAATTAAGGCTTTTCACGTCACGGTCATCTCGCGAAAGGAATATGGATAGTACATGTATTTATTTATTTTGGTGGATCCAGTGTTTTCCATGCTGTATGCTGTAAATAATAAATATGCTTTGTATGTAGTATGAGACATAAAATTATTAAGTTATACGGCTAAGCCTAAGAGTCTGGTGTAGATTTGACTTGCCCATATAATAGAAGAGCTAAGTTCACTGTCGGAATACTGGAGTGTATGATTTAGAATAAAAAATTCTACCGGATAATTTCAAATGCAATACAAACTTTTTCATACCTAATTTCTGATAGTAACCATGCCATTGGTTGGATTGTGTCAGTCTAATTGTGATCACAGCGGTGAGTTGTTGAGTTCAAATGTTTTATAATAAGGTTGATGTCTTTGTTGTTGTAAATACAAACAAACGATGTTATGTACTAATCAAAGTACTAAAAGTAGTGAAAAGCGTTGTTATTTTGACAAAATAACAATGCGATTAAAACCACTTCCATTTTTGTTTAAATTAACATCGGTTGAATAAGATAAAAGTGACAAAAGCCTTTCTTTTTCAGTTTCTAATTGATCGACGTACTATATATTTAAAATATGTACACAAATATATCACTATTAATATCAACATTAAATTTGGTCACTAAATGTGCCGATAACAAAATTAAAGGCAAGCAACGGAGCGTAGAGTATGGACAGATCGGATCACGACTTTTGCCTCTAGCAACTGGAAAGCAGAAAGGATATCTATTTGGCTTCGGGTATAGTTAGCGGTCACGGATCTTATTACCTAGCTAAGACTTTAAAATGTTTATGATAATTTTTTCGGGTATAGGTAGCCGTCACTGATCTTATTACCTAGCTAAGCCTGAATTTTGGTGTTTAGATGTTTATATCTTTTTTATTTTGACAACATAATCGTTTGTAAAACTTTTGGGGTTGAGTGATTAGGAAACATATTATTTTTCATCATTCGCTTATAAATTTTTGCGTCACACTTATGATGTTCCTGTAAAAATGAATAAATACGTTAAGTACGGTACTCAAAATTTGAGTACCCTCTCCAGTAAGTTTTGGATATTTCTGAAGTTTTCAACTGAGCAATAAATTTCACAATTATTTACAATTGCATGACGTCAATATCATGTTACAGAACAAATTTAGCGTGGTTACCTTCAAATAACGATTATTAAGTAGAACGTTCGACTCACAAGCGGGATATCCCAAGTTCGATTCTCTGGCTTGGGACTGCGCGGATGAAAACTCACGAACTTTCGTAAAACGGGCCCCTGGTCCCATCATCCCGTTTCGTCATTGTTCTTCATGTTCAGCTATTATGTCTGGGCTTGGAGTTTTGAATATCCATTGGTACTTCTCCATTTTTACTTTACTGACCGCAAAAATATATATCATATCGGATTCTTGATATCTTTCTGACAACTTATCAGACATTTTTATTATTATTATTTACTTCCTTTATTCATGGTAGTTGACCAGGATTTTGTATTTCCCCTACATTCCCAATTGGTTTATTTGATATGCCTCCGTATTTGAAAAAAAAACACATCCCAACCGTCGGGCACTAACATCAAATCAAATAATAAAATAATATATATCAACGAAATTGTTTTATTGTACAAAGAAATATACATGTATATAAAAGTGTGGCTACAATTTGAAATACAATATTGTAACCTTGAGTTAACAATGACTAAATACAAGTATACATGGGTGTGTTGTATGGGTAACGAAATATCAGTCAGAGTTACAAGAATGTCCAATCCGAGAATTTTCCCCGAGGAGTGGACTTTCAGAATCTTACCACCACGATTGAAATTTCCCTTTCCACTCAACACACCCGTATTTGATTGTTTCCCGGTGGGTATATAGCTGGCAAAATAGCAAATATGCATATCCAAGGTGGGAACAATGAATAACGAACACATGTGGCAAGTCCATTTGTACATATTAAGGTAAACCAAATTTACATTCAGATTAAAGTCATAATTTCACATCACAAAATTCTTAGAACAAGAAATTTCTTTTTAAAATTGCTAAATCTTGAACACAAGTTTTGAACATTCTGAGAAAATAGTAAATATCAACAAAAAATCAGTGTTATAGCTGGGTTTTCTAGCATATATTGTATAAACTGATATAGAAATGATGTTCCACAAATGTTTTTGAAAAATTATGGATTTATAAGAATCTAGAGAAACATAAAACTGTGCCAATTTTGGAACATCTCCGTACCTGTATATTGTTTGATGGAGTGATTATGAAAGTAATGAGAGTGCACAGTATGAGCTAGTTGTTATGAGCTGGATATTAATCATAACAGCAATGTTAATGTCGTGTTGATTATAGCGCCATGTTTAATGTTAATGATAAGAGGTGTGTTGATGGCTTTTCTTAAAACTTGAAGTGACAAGACTTAATGAAGGTGTTAAAGAATCTGATGAAATTGCTAATGGTAATAATGTAACAATGAAGACAAATATAGGTGATTGTGACAGAATACAGGTAATTATGACAGAATACAGGTGATTATGACAGAATACATATGATTATGACAGAATACAGGTGATTATGACAATGACAGATTACAGCAGATTATGACAAAATACAGGTGATTATGACAGAATACAGGTGATTATGATAAATACAGGTGAGTATGACAGAATACATGTGATTATGACAGAATACAGGTGATTATGACATAATACAGGTGATTATCACAATGACAGAATACAGGTTACTATGACAATGACAGAACACAGGTGAGTAAAACAATGACAGAATACAAGTGATTATGACAATGACAGATTATAGTTGATTATGACAACATACAGCTGAGTATGACTGAATACATGCGATTATGACAAAATACAGGTGATTATGACAATAACAGAATACAGGTGAGTACGACAATGACAGAATACAGATGGTTATGACAGAATACAGGTGACTATGACAATGACAGAATACAGGTGAGTATGGCAGAATACAGGTGATAATGACAATATGGCTAAGTACAACAAATCATGTGATTATGACAGAATACAAGTGACTATGGCAGAATACAGGTGATAATGACAATATGGCTAAGTACGACAAATCATGTGATTATGACAGAATACAAGAGACTATGACAATGACAGAATACAGGTGAGTATGGCAGAATACAGGTGATAATGACAATATGGCTAAGTACAACAAATCATGTGATTATCACAGAATACAAGAGACTATGACAATGACAGAATACAGGTGAGTATGGCAGAATACAGGTGATAATGACAATATGGCTAAGTACAACAAATCATGTGATTATGACAGAATACAAGTGACTATGACAATGACAGAATGCAGGTTATTATGTGAATAAGTAATGAAACTTAGGAACACGTTTGCCAGACACTGCTTGATTTGAAAATGCATGGTAAAAGTCCTCCGAATGTTGGCTTAGAGGCCACTTGGCTATTACAATTATGTTCGAGAAATATTTTACTGCAATGCAGTGTTTTATTTCATGCCTGGAAAAACGCTAAATAAGGTTTAAAATTAGGCTACATGTAGGTTATTTTGAGTTCAGAGATATTTTTATTGTATTAAAATGAGTTAAAGTTGAAGTAATGACTTACGATGTTGTTAAAGACAGCACATATTGCTTTTAATCTAATGAACTACCTTGAACATTCACAAGTATGTCTTTACAACAGCATGATACTAAAAACAGTTTATATAATAAAAGGACAGACACCACCAAATATTTTCCCATAGGCCTCAATGCTAATTTACAAAACTTCAGGTCACTGTCACTCCCATGTTTATTATATCTGGGTCAAATAAGTACCCTGTGGTGAAAGATCAATATTTTTTTATAACAAAACTTGCAATCAAAAGTATAGGTTGCCGTTGCATTTTTTACTTCAAATTTTCACTTGTTTACAACTCGTAGTATTCCGCACCAAAGGAAAATATCTATTTTCATATGACCCCTCCCTTTCAATTTTCAACCGTCAACTCTATAATTTCCAAAGTACTACCAATATTCATGTATCTTTTTTATCACCTTTATTTCACTTATTAATGGCAAAACTAATTTTTTCATTTAATGACCAATCAGATCACTGGGCTCATTTTACCCTCCGCACAACTTTGGGTGTCCAAAATGTCTGCGCCCATGTTGTAAACAAAGCTGGTGTTTTTCCTATAGATTTATCCAAAACATTGCCAAAAATGGTCATTTTGCATTTTTTGGAAATCTCACTAACTGTACACCAAGCCCCCTTAATAATGAGGATGGGAACCCAACCTGAAGAGAAACACAGTCTATAATGTGTCACACCCCTATCTCTCAATCCCATTCATTGACATTAACAAATAAATGCATTATATGAAGAAGTTGTCTGTTTTTCTTTCATGATTTTCATTCAGAATTGTTTGTAACACATATATACTTCATTATTTTGAATGATTTCATACCATTATTTACCAATATTGACCATGATATCAAATAAGGGTAGAAGGTACCCCTTAATAATGGAAAAAGTGACAAAAATATACCATTTTCTTCACAAAAACTTAAAATTTGGATCATTGCTTAATGAGCATGGAACCAATTAGGCACCAGAAGTAAAGAAGAATTTCTGAAGCTCACTTAAAAGTAAACCATGTCATTTTTTATATCATCAAATTGCTTTTATTGACAAGGAATGAAGTGCACCCTTAATAAAAGTGTAAAACTTTCTGGGAGGGGATACCCTTACATACAACACATTTCAATAGACTTATTGTGTTCATTTATATAAAATATGTTATGTAATCATTTTCAGACATGTCCATGTTTTGTTTCACCCCTTAATTACAGTCTCATGATGTAAGTAATTAAAATACAGAGGGCAGATAAACTGAGTCTGACTTTAAAATGACTGACACTTAAATGGTGCAAAATGATAGTCAAATTGCTTTTAAAAGGATATGACATATGTATAGTTCTGTTTCAGATGAAAAACTAAGTCAAATTTTAATTATACTAAGTTTTGAAACCAGTAAAAGTCAATATAAGGTGTTAATTTTTGTCTGGTATGACCCCAAGAGAGTGTTAAGTGACATTTGCTGGAAGGGGGGGAGGGTGAAAAAAGGTGATTCAAACAAAAAAATGCATGATTGAAAATTTAGAAAACTTATGAAAACATGCAACTTGAATGAATATTAGATGAGTTAATACAGAAAAAAATATAATTGATACTTTATAATTATCTTTACAGGTACTTGAGTATGATAATTAGATAAAAATCTCTTATTGGACAATATTTCCTGGATTTAAGAAATTGAAATATTCCTTCTACAGGTTAAAATGTTGATAGATTATGAAAAAAATGTTAAAACGCCCTATTTCTAAAGAAATTTTTTATTTACAAATTATCTATTACCCAAATTTAACACAATATGACCTAACCACAATATGGAAATTCTTGTGTACAGATCAGCATAAGGGGGGGGTATTTAAATTAATTTTTATACTGTTTACAGTGTATATGGCATGATGAAATATTTTACTGATGAGACTTAAATGCTGAAATGCAGTTTAATACAATTTTCTTAAAAATGAGATGGTTTTTACCCTTCAGATACAGTACATATATACAACTAAAGGTACAAAATACACTGCATGAGTAAAAATGACATGGTCCAATATGTAGATTTTGCCCTCAAAAGAAGAAAATCAACCAGTCTTTACCTCAAAAAGGTCTGATTTTAATTCAAATGAGTTAAAATTTACAACAGAAACATCATTTCCAAAATATTTTGCTAAAATTAGTCACTATGCATAACCATAACGATATGATTTTTTTATAAAAAGAACATGTGCATGTTTGTAGGAGAGGGTGGGGGTATACTTGAATTTTAAAAGTACAGATGGAATTTTGACCAATAAATGATAAAATATTAGTTCTAGGTGTAATATAAAACATACAGATAAAATTAAGAGATCTCAATATGCAACAAATGCATAATAATGTGTGTAGAGGCAGCACACCTATTAAATTTTGCACCTTGTGGACCCCCAACAGGTGCCCCATTTCATAGAGACCCTCAAATCTGTTTAAAAGTATGAGTAAAAGTGAATGGAATTGCAATTTAGGTGATAAAAATTAGAGAAATGACTTATTTTAAGGCTATATCCAGCCTACATGTGTCAAATGTGAATTTCTCTATAGGACAGACACCACCAAATATTTTTCCCATAGGCCTCAATGCTAATTTACAAAAACTTCAGGTCACTGTCACTCCCATGTTTATTATATCTGGGTCAAATAAGTACCCTGTGGTGAAAGATCAATATTTTTTATAACAAAACTTGCAATCAAAAGTATAGGTTGCCGTTGCATTTTTACTTCAAATTTTCACTTGTTTACAACTCGTAGTATTCCGCACCAAAGGAAAATATCTATTTTCATATGACCCCTCCCTTTCAATTTTCAACCGTCAACTCTATAATTTCCAAAGTACTACCAATATTCATGTATCTTTTTTATCACCTTTATTTCACTTATTAATGGCAAAACTAATTTTTTCATTTAATGACCAATCAGATCACTGGGCTCATTTTACCCTCCGCACAACTTTGGGTGTCCAAAATGTCTGCGCCCATGTTGTAAACAAAGCTGGTGTTTTTCCAAAAGAAGGCCTTCCAAAATCACCAAAGTTCTGGCCCTACTTTTATAACCACAGGTTTAGGGGTCAGGAAATATGCAATCCCTTCTCCCTAGAAATGCAACTGGCAGGCATCCAACTTCCTAATCCCACCTGGTCCTAGGGAAAACACACACATGACCAAATCCTACTAGGCCCTAGGTCAAACCACATACAGGGTCTTATCCTGCCAGGCCCCATTGAAACCACATACAGGATCTAATCCTACCATGCCCTAGGGAAACACATACAGGATCTACCGTAATCCTGCCAGACCTTAGGAAAATGCAGGATCTAAACCCACCATGCCTTAAGGAAACCAAATACAGGATCTAATCCTACGTGGCCCTAGGAAAACCACATACAGCATCTAAACCCACCAGGCCTTAAAGAAATCACATACAGAATCTAATCCTACCAGGCCCTAGAGAAACCACATACAGGATATAATCCTACGCGGCCCTAGGAAAACCATATACAGGATCTAAACCCACCAGGCCTTAAAGAAACCACATACAGAATCTAATCGTACCAGGCCCTAAGAAACCACATACAGGATATAATCCCACCAGGCCCTAGGAAAACCACATATATGTAAAGGATCTAATCCCACCAGGCCCTAGAAAACCACATACAGGATTTGAAGAAAATTGACAACTGAATAAACTAAGTGACTCAAAGACTTGAAAGAAACTAAAAGAAGACAATGGTATAAACTTAACCAAGACTCAGTGACTTAAATGAACACAAGGATATAAATTAAGTGACTCTGTGACTTAAAGGAACACAACCATATAACCTGAACAGCTCAAAAGAACACAATGGTATAAACTTAACCAAGACTCAGTGACTTAAATGAACACAAGGATATAAATTAAGTGACTCTGTGACTTAAAGGAACACAACCATATAACCTGAACAGCTCAAAAGAACACAATGGTATTACCTAAGTGACTGAGGATCCACATGTACACTGGTATCATGTGACTCAGCATTTTAAAAGAAAACTGACACAATGCATATCACCTTAGTGACTTTACAGAACACAATGGTATCACCTGAGCAACTATTTACTGAAAAGAACATTGATATGATGGTATCACCCGAGCAACTCACTGATTGAAAAGAACACTGTTACATGTATCACCTAAGCTACTCAGTGACTCATGAATACTTGTACAGTGATATCACCTGAGAGACTCAGATGACTTCAAAGGAGATTCAGTGTTACATGTTCAGTGGAATAAAAAAAGAACAATTAACACTGACTTGATATCATGAGCTCTCTCTCACACACACACACCCACACCCACAACCAATCAAACACACACACTTACAAAAGAAAAATACAATGCACATGTATCTAAAATGATTTCCATTCTAAAAATGATATTCTATCATTATCATATACATTTTTTTCATCAATTTAAAAACCTTAATAAGATTTATACTTAAAAACTTTAATAAGATTTATCACACTTTTAAAAAACAAACAAGGAAAAAGAGCATATTTCAAAAACCTTATATTCATTATGGTCAATTATTCATATTTGCCAGAATTTTTCACTAGCTGTGTTTGACAGTGCAAAAGTCTGCAATTTCTGTGGAATGAAAAAGTCCCATAACTCTTGTAAAAATCATAAACTCACCCTACAGCTTATTGATATATATATATATATATAGCCAGACCTTTTTCTGTCAACTTTGGGGAAATGCCATTGGTGGCACAATTGGGAATTTTAATGTGAATTTGTGTTAAATTGCGAACAATTGTTTGTACACATGGAAATCTATATTTAATAGAATGTCTTTTTGAAATGTGTTTCCCCTTACATTACTTTATTTTTTATTACTGTCATGGCATCAACACCAAATGGGATCTTTTTTCATCAAATTGGGAAAAAAGACTTATTCAGCATTGGGAATGGGGCCGACTTTTGGCCCAGTTGATATTATAAAAAAGGCCTGTATAACTCTTTATAGATTACACCAAAGTTAAAATCCAGCGCCAAACCTGATCAAAACTGGAAGGAAGAAGCTACAGTAGAACCTGTCTTTACAGACCACCTCATCTGCCGCTAAAATGTATACAGTGGTCTCTCAAGACAGGCAGATGATCTCTCAAAAGAGGTTTTATCTAAAGAATTACATTTGTACTTTTACTAAGTGGTTCCAGAATGTGGCTTCAACAGCCAGGTGGTCTTTTATGAGAGTACTGGGCCAGAAGTCACCACCAAATTTATTCAAAATTCAAGCTCAACTTTTACTTCGTTATTTTGACTATATAATCATTTTAAAATCTTTTGGATTTGAGTAATCAGGAAACATATTATTATTTTTCATCATTCACATATAAATTTGTGTGTCCTACTTATGATTTTCTTGTACAAAATGAATAAATATATTGAGTATGATACTCAAAAATTTGAGTAAGCATTCAAACAATTTTTTAATATTTCAGAAGGATTCTTTAAGGAAGGAGTAATAATCTTGATCATTATTTATAACTGTATGCTATCAATATACAAACATGTCCAGTTACAGAATAAATTTTGCATGTTTTTACCATAAAATCATCAAAAGTTAGTTGAGCTTGAGTACAGAGTAAATATGGTGACTTTGGACTGTGGTCTCTCACGGCAACTTCCACTGTAAAATTGTTTGACTGAAGCCAGAGGAATTTAAGCAAACAGATGGACCAGAACAAATACCGCCCCTCCTCTCCCTACCGCCTAGCATTTCTGTCCTAAAACCATTTCAATTAATGCCATCTATAATTGTTTATAATCCAGCTTATTCAAAATCCTATTGCTATCAAGTTTGTGGCTATTAATTCCAATCATTTCAATGAAACCAAAATGTTTTAACTCATCAACACCCCCTGAAAAACAATGGAATCTTCTATTTATCAATGACTTAGACCAGTCCAAATGTGTCTTTAGGGTTATGAGTCAAATAAACCGATGGATCAAAAATAATTCTCTGCACTAACCCTAACCCTGAGAGAAATACTTTGACCCAAGAAAAATGTCATTTCTGGAGAAGGGAAAGTTCTATAACTCTTGCAAATACTGCCAAATTATGACGATAATCAAACTTGTTTGAAAAAAAAAAAGATTTTCAAGAAAGGGTGTAAAGGACACTTATATCAAACAGATTGCACAACATAACAACATTATCTGAGAAAAAAAATCAACAATTATCTGATGACAAAAGTATGGAAAGACCTGAAGAAATGTGCTAGACCAACAGTGAAACATGTTACATACAGCCAAAGAAAACAAGAAAACATTTCAATTTGGAATAAATGTATTAATTCATTTAGTATAACAACTTTTAAAAAGCAAACAAAGTTTTTAATGAACTACGTACAAGGCAGAGCCATCACATGTGAAATATTAACAATTGCAAAAAAAAACCCAAAAAAAACAACAACCAGGAAACAGATAAAAGGAAATAAACTGTTTGAACATGTATATATGACCTATCTATCTGTGTATCTGTACCAAGACCGTTGAGCCTAGGTGAGAATATGACGAAGCTATAGCCCAGACAAAGCACAAGTGGAATGGCTGACATATGGATGGAAAGATCTAGAGACAACGAAAATGTAGTCTACTTTGAAGTCCACTGAAAATTGACTTTTTTCTTGATTGTTACAAGATATTGCTTTTGATAACAGTAATAGGGGGAAAAAAACATACAAATCTCCTGTAATGCTGCATCATGTAAAAAAAATATGATCAAATTTAACAAATAACAAAATGTACATGTAATGCTAAGTAAACTAAAAACATATCTATCTACATGTACATGTATATATCTTTCTATCTATGCACATATATATCTAGCTATGTATATGATATAGTATAAAGTTCTCCCCTGACCTATCGCTCTTTTCGTTATAACAGCAAACTAGCATATTGTTACCATTTCTAGATGAGCAAATGTTCTCCTATACAATTCTCCCCATAATAATGCCAAACCCACATACCCCCATTGACTCTCCAGTACAAAAGGTCATTTCTGTATGTTAAATCCCTCAACTGTATCACCAGGCTAGGTGAAGAAACAGGTGTAAGTAGATACTGCTCAGTACAGGTAGGTAATTAATGTTAGGTAAGGTAAGCCCAGGTAAGATATAGATTTATATGTTCTGTGTTTCCTGTAGTGAGCTGTAAATGCTATCATATAGAGTGTGGATTAAAAGAATCCAAAATGGCTACATCTCAAGATATGATCAACTTGCTATATCATAAAACCATTATACCATCAAAATTAAGTAAAACAAAATGTGGCAGTATAACCGGGGAGAACTGTATGTGTGTGTGTGTGTGTGTGTGTGTGAGTGTGTGTTTGTGTGTGTATATGTGTGTGTGTGTGTGTGTGTATGAGAGTGTGTGTGTGTATGTGTGTGTGTGTATGAGAGTGTGTGTGTGTGTGTGTGTATGTGTGTGTGTGTGTGTGTGTGTGTGTGTGTGTGTGTGTGTGTGTGTGTGTGCACGAGCCAATAGACCATTTCATGATAACTGCTTTCCTAGTAACTTCACCTGCACACAAACACTTCTGAGTGGTATCAAGAAGTTTCGTGCTCAAAACATTTCATATCTTAGACAATAGTACCCTATGACAGACTAATTGTTCCCTGTGTACAATTTGAATTTCATTTGGTATGATTTGTGTTGGGTATGAAACTCCTTGTTACCACTGGGAAGTGTTAATTGCCCTGGTGAGACCAGTAGGAATGCATTATCGTAAAAAGGTCTATGTGTGTGCCTGTGTGTGGGGGGGGAGCTTAAGTAATAAAGAACAATCAAACACAACAATATTGGCAAGTCCAGGAGTTCTTTACTCACTGTGACTTCGTTTTACAAAAGTCCTTCAAATTGTAATGTACTTTCCAACAAAAGTCTTAACAACTGCTATTTAAACAAAAAGATATTTAAAATCATCACTAACGTAAATATATAACAAAACTAATCAAAATGCTACATGTAGATTGTAGTTTGCTTTTTCATTTCAGAATAGTCAAATCATAACATACATGTTCTCGACCCCACAAAGAATTAAAAACTGCCCACAAATTAATCAAATATACATGTACAAGTCTTTTAAAAAACAACTATAATACTGAATTTTGCATTTTTTGTCCCTGTAGCAATCTTGAGGGAAAACTTTTCAATTTGAGTCCAGTCACTGCTGTAATTTGATGGCAACAACAAGAAAAACCAAATTTTCACTTTTACTGTATTTGACCCAATAAAGGGGGTGGGTGCTTATTGGGGTTAATCAATATTTAAATTGACATAAAACAGTTATCATTCTGATAAGGCACAATGGTAAAGTTGTTGTAGTTATTACCGAGAAGGTGAGGACACCTATTGGCATTCTTCTGTTGCTGGTGGGCAAAAGAGTAACTTTTACTTACATTCTTCTGGTCCACATTTCCTTGTCAACTGGTTAGAAAAAAAACTCTATCCTGTGAAAAAAACAGTGAGTAAATCTGAACTAATAGGCAGGGGCACCTATAGGGAAATGAGCACTAACTGGATTGTATACAGTACTGTATACAAATAACAGGTTCCCTTTCAAAGATTGTTTTAGTAATCAATGCCCTTTCAATTGATACATTACTGTAGTTTTAATACTTTTGTACAAAGAAGAAGTCTGTCCCCCTTGTTAGGATCTAATTCAGACTTCCCCTTATTAAGACCTAATTCAGACTTCCCCTTGTTAAGATCTAATTCAGACTTCCCCTTGTTAAGATCTAATTCAGACTTTCCCTTGTTAAGATCTAATTCAGACTTTCCCTTGTTAAGATCTAATTCAGACTTCCCCTTGTTAAGATCTAATTCACACTTCCCCTTGTTAAGATCTAATTCACACTTCCCCTTGTTAAGATCTAATTCAGACTTTCCCTTGTTAAGATCTAATTCAGACTTTCCCTTGTTAAGATCTAATTCAGACTTCCCCTTGTTAAGATCTAATTCAGACTTTCCCTTGTTAAGATCTAATTCAGACTAGATGTGTTTGTTTTTTTGTTTGTTTGTTTGAATTGTGTTTTATGCCACGCTCAACAAATTTTAAGTCATATGGTGGTGGCAAGTTTATTATGGTGAAGGAGAGAATACAAAACCTACTTAGGTTTCTGCAGAACTTGAACCTATGCTGACTAAGGGGATAGCAGGTCACCCAGACTGCAAGACTGAGGGGATAGCAAGTCACCCAGACTTCAAGAATGAGGGGATAGCAAGTCACCAAGACTTCAAGACGACTGAGGGGATAGCAAGTCACCCAGACTTCAAGGCTGAGGGGATAGCAAGTCACCCAGACTTCAAGACTGAGGGAATAGCAAGTCACCCAGACTTCAAGGCTGAGGGGATAGCAAGTCACCCAGACTTCAAGGCTGAGGGAATAGCAAGTCACCCAGACTTCAAGGCTGAGGGGATAGCAAGTCACCCAGACTTCAAGGCTTAAAGTGCAATGCTCCATCTATTTGGCCATGGAGTCCCCCCCCCTTGTTATGTTTGTATACATACATATGCCAATTTCTCTTGGTAGAACTATACCTCTAATGTCTCGTTCCCGGTAATATTTTACCCTTTCAAATCATCTAACATATAAAACATTGTTCAATTTCCTCTCAAAATTGTTTTTTCAGGAAGATATTTAACAAAGTAAATTTCTCTTGCTTTCACTTCAAATCTGTCTTTAAACATAAGACTGAAAAGATGAGAATTACATGAAAGACAATCATACACCAATAAAAAAATTTATAGGAATAAACAATGTCATAAAACTATAAAGAAAAAAAAATGCTACAGCAAGCAAAAATAGGAATACGGTAACTACAAAGGATTGCACCAGTACTTATTGTTCAACTTAGAAAAATAACAAGACAGCACCAATTTCATATCAAAATATACCTTAACAATAAAAACAACTTTAAAAGTGAAATGAAACAGTTGTGTAATAATTATTACCTAATACCCTTACAATATTGCATACAAAAATAACAAGCCAGATAAACTAGGATATATTCCTCATACTTTCATGTTTGCAATAATGCTTGTATCTCTAAAACGCTCACTTTTCAAAAACACCTTTAAAATGAAAAAATAACAAAGGAGGGTTTGCTCACTTTTCTTCCAAAGATTTCTCTCAACTTTTCAAATCTTCATACACCTTGTACTAAAACAGAAAAAGAGACAGTGTTTACACATTAATCCTTACTCTGTATTCTGACTCCTTTACTGGTCCCTAAATTCATCACTCATTAATCATTCTTTGTATTTTGAACCCTCTTTGGCCCTTAACTGGTCACACAATGCACATTGACTACTCATTGGCCCCAAAATTATTAGACATGGATCGTTCCTCTGTATTTTAACTTCTTAAGAGTTCCCAAATTGATTACACATGAATACTTCCTCTGTATTTTAACTACATACTGTTCCCTAAATTCATTACACATGAAACCTTTCTCTGTATTTTGACTCCTGAATGGTCCCTAAATACATCGCATGAATCCTTCTCTGTAGTTTAACTCCTTACTGTTCCATAAATTTATCACACATGTATTTTAACTCCCTACTGTTCCCTACATTCATAACACATGAATCCTTTCTCTGTATTTTGACTCCTTACTGGTCCATAAATTCATCAAGCATGAATCACTCTTCTGTATTTTAACTCCTTATTGTTCCCTAAATTCATAACACATGAATCCTTTTTCTGTATTTTGACTCCTTACTGTTCTCTAAATTCATCATATGAATCCTTCTCTGTATTTTAACTCCTTACTGTTCCCTAACTTCATCACATGGATTCTTCTCTGTGTATTGACTCCTTACTCTTCCCTTATTTCATCACACATGAATCCTTCATGTGTTCTTTGGATCCTCACTGGTCCCCAAATTCAAAATCAGACAGCTACACCTAACATTTGTTTGTTCATACAGAATTAAACCAATTTACTATTCAGTTCGTATTTTATGATTTTGTTCACCAGCCTCTATCATGTTCAATTAGGACTGACATTTGTACATAATATTTTTTGTTCAAATGAAGTGAATCTTTTCTTTGAGACCATAAATATGAGTTGATCACTACTTTTTTTCCATCTGATCATTCCTAGAGAGTATTCGTTCACATGAGATGGTTCAAGCTGCCTAGTTCAATTTTTTGCTATCAGATGGTTTAGACTATGTTGTGGTTCCCGTTCACTGTTCACACGTGAAGGATCATTCTAATTGCCGCTGTTTAATAATCTACGTCTTCCATGATCCTACAAATAAACAAAGATCACCCAATTCAGAAACTGAAAACCTAAGAAAAAACATTAAAATTCTTCCTACCATGTTTAATGTTTTTTTTTACATATTAGCATCATTCTACTAGTTGTGGGTAGTTGTTATATTTTATGATCAGAAATGTTGACATTCAGACAACTTGTACATATATGTATACTGTAAATTGGGATATTTTTTGCATCGCTAAAAAATGGCCACTTTGGTCATAAAATGAAGGATATTTTTTTGACCAGTTAAATTTTGGCCATTTATGTTTATATCACATTTAAATATGGCCCACCAATAAAATCTGGGTCATGAAGTGTTGAACATTCCAGGTGGTTGCAGTATTGAAATATTAAAAAGTACCGATAGATTAAATTGAACTGATACATCACATGGTATTGGATAAGGATTAACATTAACACAGTGTTATTTTAAAAATCCCTTGTTTGATCATCAAAAACACTCAAATATTTTTTAAAAAGTACTGACAAAACCATTGTGTACATATTTTGGAAGTTTTCATTTTGGCCATTGTAATACAGTGGCCAAATTGGCCAAAATTAAACAATGGCCAAAGTATCCCAATTTACAGTAATACTTTTTGTTATTTATCATGCAATTGCTATTGAAGATTTGAGAAGAGTATGCTGTTTTAGTCTGTTTTTCCGTTTGTCAATTTGGCTGTTGTTTCATTTGTCCATTTGTTTTTTTTTTCTATTTGTCCATTCATCCGTACATCTTTTTATATGTCCAATTGTCATTTTGTTTGTTTGTCCATTTGTTAGTTTATCTACTTGTCAATTTGTCTGTTCATTTGTTTGTGTATATTTGTCTGTTTGTTCATTTCTTTATTTCAATTTGTCTGTTTGTTCATTTCTTTATTTCAATTTGTCTGTTTGTTCATTTCTTTGTTTCAATTTGTCTGTTTGTTCATTTCTTTATTTCAATTTGTCTGTTTGTTCATTTCTTTGTTTCAATTTGTCTGTTTGTTCATTTCTTTATTTCAATATGTCTGTTTGTTCATTTCTTTGTTTCAATTTGTCTGTTTGTTCATCCATTTGTCCATTTGTCTATTTGCCCATTTGTCTGTACATTAGTCTGTTTGTCATTTGTCCATTTGTTTGTATGTCCATTTGTTCAGTTGTACATTTCCCCATTTGTCTGTTTGTCCATTTGCATATTTGCCCATTTGTCTGTTTATCCATTTGCATATTTGCCCATTTGTCTGTTTGTCCATTTGCATATTTGCCCATTTGTCTGTTTGTCCATTTGCATATTTGCCCATTTGTTTAATTGCCCGTCCGTCTGTTTGTTTAATTGCTAATCGGTCTATTTGTTTAATTGCCCGTCTGTCTGTTTCTTTAATTGCCCGTCCGTCCGTTTGCAAAATTCTATCAAATAACGCTTTCCAAACTTTTAACTTTCCACAATATGTGCATGTTCAAACTCTAGAAAATACAAATCTTTTCTTATCTTAATTATCACCATGAGAACCTCAGTCACATGGACTGATCAACACGAAATAACTAAGATTTAAGGGTAAGTTGAACTTCCACCAAATTTTTTTGAAATAGGGCAAAACTTAACCTTGCCAAAAAAATTAATCACCATAATTTCTACCAAAATATCCAAATTTATAGTAGCTTACTCACAGAGAGATTTCAGACATTTTTTTCTCTCACTCAATTACTGTAAATCCACTTTTATTCGCAAGAATTTTATGTACGCGTATTTTCGTGAGAGTGTAACTCGCAAAAAATATAATTATTGCATAATGAAGTATGGTTATAGTTTAACCGAATGGGCATTCAAAATTTCAAAAATATCATCCCGCGAAGAAATTTAGATCTTGTGTATCACGAAAATAAAAGTCCCACTAAAATTTCCGGATTAGCAGTATGTATCAAATTGAATGTAACATCAACAAAACACATCAAAGAATGCTTAGTCTTGAATTTCATAAACACACCCCAAACTTAATGCAAGGCATTTAACAGCATTCGTTTGGGTGGGGCAGATGGCAAGCTTGTTCAAGTTTATCAAATTTCATACCTCTACCAATACCATGAATTTTTCGCTCTGTATCGATCATTTTTGGACATCCTCTAGATCTGCCTCTTCCAAATAATGCTGAAAATACAAAGAGTTATCTGTTACTTTTCTTCATAAGGTCAAACCCTGGTGAGCTGAAAACAGATCATCCAAACTTGTGCGTGTACGGATTGATGTAATGTCATCAAATCTTTGCTCTGGGATTTGAATTTTGGATGATGTTTTATGCCGCACTCAACAATTTTCCAGTTATGATAGGTCAAGGTCACATATACACCAAGTCACATGTAGTGTTTTTGGTTCTCCACAAGAAAGGTCAATTGTGCTTTAATTTTTGGAAAGCTAATTGTGATTTTCAGCCTACATGTAATTTGGATACTTTTTTAAGGAAATACCACTTTAAAACTACTAAGACCAAAGGAGATTTTGTGTTTTTTTGTGAAATTTAGTCTGGAGATATTGTCTTAAACACCCATGGTTGAGTGACCACAGTAGTGACCACTATTAACAAGCTCAGTGTTGTTTTTCAAGGTGGATTTACCTGTATACTTGACTTTTGATTTGGATTATTTTGTGTCATTTATTTCTGTGCTAATTTCTGAAAATGGCTACAGTATTAAGTGGGAAAAGGAAAGGCCAACAGTTTTGGGAGATTGAGTGAAATTTCAAAGGGAAAGATGAACATTGATGAGATATTGGACACCATCTGTGAAATGCTTTCTTCTCTGAGAGAGGATATGAACTGTAAGATTGATAGACTCAGAGAAGAGATTAAAGAAGAAAACAAAGAACTTGTCGAGAGACTTGAAGGCAGAGTGTTTGACCTTGAAGTAGAAAATGAAGATCTGAAACAAACTGTTGGTAAACTAGAAAAACAACTTTTGGAAAGAGATGAAATATTGAGAATCCAGGAAAATAAACACAACCAGCTGGAACAACATTTAACAGGAATTGATGACAGAAACCAAAAAGAGTCAATAGAAGAAAGTGTGTTGTAAAAGTGGTAGATTTCATAAATACTGAACTTAAAGTTAAAGTTAGTGAATCAGATGTTGATACAGCTCACCGACTAGAAAAATTTACAAAGAATAGCCCCCAGGACCATTATTTTGTAAATTTGTACAGAGACGTAAGAAGCATGAGGTACTCAAACAGAGAAAATTGCTGAAGGGTAAAAACTTTCATACTTACCAAAATTAATCAACAAAAGCTTAAAACAGCATTTGGATTACCTTGTGTGGAAAACTCCTGGAGTATTGATGGAAAACTATTTGTGAAGTTGACAAATGGACAAAAAAGGAGACTTTCAGGAATTTCTTTTGCCAACTTTAGACACATGTGACATTGCAAAGTGTTTTAGTGCTGGACTGTAAGTACTCTAGAAATTCTTTTCTTTTGATTTACTTTAAATGATACTAACTAAAATGACATTTTGTTTGTATGTCTATAAGTTTTGTTTATGATTGTTTGATAGTGTGTGTGTGTGAGATAAAGAAAGTTTTATGCAAGTGAATACATGTGTGTTAACTTGTACACGGTTTGGTGGGTACATCTAGATATCAGTGTTGGTCTACCTGAATTTATATTTATTTGTACATGTATTACCTTTATTCTGTACATATAAAACATATTTACTTTTAAGGTACAGAATAAAATGACATTTTGTTTGTATGTCGATAAACTTTATTTCTGATTGTCTAATAGTGCATGTGCTTGTACATGGTGTAACATGTAGGTGTGGTTGGTACAAGTAGATATTAGTGTGGATCTACCTGAATTTGTATTTACAATGCTTTTTTTTTTCTTTTCCACTGATGCAATATTAAACCTAATGTTGAATTTTCTGTCTGAGTTAATGTTTATACTAGTAATGTTTTTAATTGAATGCTAATATAATTTATTTCTGAGCTTGTTTGATAGTGGTCATTACAAATGACATTATTTACATGTTTTATTCTATTTTCATTTTCCTCTTTTTTTCTCTTTTCTTTGTCTAAACCTTAACTG
This sequence comes from Atrina japonica, assembly GCA_030159075.1. Lineage (NCBI taxonomy): Eukaryota > Metazoa > Mollusca > Bivalvia > Pterioida > Pinnidae > Atrina > Atrina japonica. Next base: position 23,082 of record BROG01000047.1, on the reverse strand, counting down.
TTATCACTTGTACATGTATGTAAGCAGGAGTTGAGGCTCGACTTAAAAAATTCCTAATTTACTTCAAATATGGAGGGCATTAAGATATTGTCTGCAAATTGTCAGGGACTAGGGGATATAAAATAAACGAAAAGATGTTTTTGCTTATCTTCGAAAAAAAATCGAAAATACAATAAGAACAGAGTGGGGTTTCGATTGCTATTTTAGTTCTCTAATAATAATTTTGATTAAAGGTTTTGGACTTGAAAATAGATGATAATAGTTTAACTTTAATTACAATTTATGGTCCTAATATAGACTCACTCCCCCATCATTTTATGATAAAATAATAGATGTTTTAAATGATTTTAAAAATGAATCATTCATTGTTTGTGGTGATTTTAATTTAGTTTTAGATCCTAATTTAGCAATTATAGAAACATAACAACCCAAAAGCTAGGATAAGGTCATTGAAATGATGGAAGTATTAAATATGATAGATATTTTTAGAGAACAAAATCCTGATAAAAAAACGATTCACCTGGAGAAGAACTAATCCCTTTAAACAAGCCCGGACTAGATTTTTTTTCTTGTGTCAGAAAAATTTACTATCACAGTACTTCTAAATCTAATATAGAACCTGGATATAGGTCTGATCATTCTATACCATCTATCACTATAAACTTTAACAATTTCAAAAAAGGTAGGGGACTCTGGAAATTTAATAATTCTCTTCTGCATGATATAGAATACTTAGAAATTATAAATAAACTTATTCTCGATGTAAAATTGCAATATACTCTCCAAGTTATTCAATTCCAAATAAATGATCAATTATTTTTTAGAAATACCGAAAAAACACAAAACATTTATGAAAAATAATCTTATAAAAAGTATACATAATTTAGAATCCTGCATTTTAGAAACAAAAAAACTTAAGGGTAGTTGGATAATTCGATCAAAAGTAAAACAGGCAAACTTCCAAAATAATTCCATCAGATGAGATTTAAGCAATATTATGAAAATATATTTACATGTTCTGATAGAGATAAAAATAATTTGGGGGGTCCTGATTTAAATTTGTTTTTAGAAAATAAAGATGCACCAAGACTAAATGAAACCGAATCAGAAAACTTGGAAGGCTATATAACTATAGACGAAGCATCAGCAACACTAAAGAGTAGGAGGAAAAATGGTAAAAGCCCAGAATTATGGCTTCATTAATGAAAATCTATCAGTTACCCAAAAACAAGGAATTATTACCTGTAGAGGGAGATAAACCAAAACAATTTATGTTGGAGACCTATCACTCTTTTAAATAATATTTTATAAAATTGCATCAGGTGTTATTGCAAATAGAAAGAAAATTTTACATAAATTGATTCATTAATGATCAGCAGGTTTTATAAAAGGAAGGTTTCTAGAATCATCTATGATATTAGCATTATGCTGAAGAAAAAGATATTTCAGGTTTATTATTAATTATCGATTTTGAAAAAGCATTTGATTCATGGACAAAGTATACTCTGATATAAGAAATTGGGTTAAAGTGTCAAAAAATACTTCTTCTTCTGTAAAATCAAGTCTCTGTCAAATTTTTTTTGAGATTATTGTTCAAGGCGATCCTATCGCACCATATATTTTATTTTATGTGCTGAAATTCTCTCTATTAAAATTAGAAATAATCAAAAAATTAAAGAATACATGTTAATAATACTCCTATTCTACTCTCTCAATATGCAATGACACACTCTTATTTTAGACGGAACAAAAATTTCCTTAACAAAGGCAATTAATGCAAGGGTCTGAAAATTAATTTACAAAAAAACACATGCAGTTTGGTTTGGGTGATGCAAGTTATCTCCCCTGAACTAAATTTACAATGGGGAAATGAATCTTTTACTATCTTAGGCATTGATTTTAATGTAGACCTTCACAATTCCAAAAAATAAACTATGATAAAAAACTAGTTAAACTGAAATCAATTATCAAATCTTGGAATAGAAGAAGATTAACTCCATAGGAATTTTCATAAAATCTTTATTAATTTCTCAATTTAACCATTTATTTATCGAAATCCATTGAAAATTTTATAAAAAAAGCTTACACTCTATACAACTTTTTGTGGTGATAGTAAAGTTGATAAAGTCAAAAGAGACATAGTTGTGAAGAAATATATAGAGGGGGGATACTTAACATGATACATATTACATCATTTATTGAATCTCTAAAATTAACATGGATTCGAAAGCTTACTGTACTTCTAGTAAGTGGCAAGTACATTCTAAAAACAAATATTGATGTATATAAACTAGCTAACTGTTCTTGACTATATTAATAAAATGTCAAAAATAAACTTGTAATATTTTTTTTGGAGGGATGTTTTCAAAGTACAGAAAAATTTGAAAACCAAAATGATTACATAAATTCAAGAAATACCAATTGTGCCTTCTCCTTTAATATAAAAAAGTTTTTATAAAGATGGTTTATAATGGAGTGATTTTCATATGATTTATATTAAAGATCATGAAAATCTCATTTTCTATAATCTGGAAGAATTGATTTCTATTAAAGACAAATTTCTTACAGGGATAACGTCAAAAATTCGTAAATACATTATACAAAGTGATAAGCCATGCAATAGACTTTGCTATCCTAATATACCTGTAAACAAAAAATGATATTGAAAAACAAATGGGGTGGTAAAACGTTATACAATTTTTACAATTATTCTTTTTCTTCTGGAAGAAAAAAATGGTTAATATTTTCGATTTTGATGAATTTACATGCCATTTTAAAGTAACAACACAATTACTTTACATGGCTTCAGTACAGGTATATTTTAACTACAAACTCCCTACCTATATATAGAGTGAATAGTCCTTATTGGCTATAGGTGTAAAGAAGAAATTGTTGAACATTCCCTCGTGGGAATGTGAGTTTGTTCAAAAATTTTTGAATGATATTTGTGCTTATTAGATTCTCTTCATATTCCATTTAATTTTAACAAAGAAACTTTTATATTTGGCCTATTCAATAACTTGAATGGGATATACAATACACTGTTGACTAAAAATTTTGTCTTATAAAACATTACATTTATAAAACAAGATGTTTACACAGCCTTTACAATAAGATGTCTGAGACTTTTAATAAAGGCCACTATGTTCTAAAATTATTGTAATGAAAGAGGACAAATACAAACAACTGTTTAATAGTGAATGGTCTAAATGGGAAAGTTTACTTTGAAATCGTCTAATAAATTGTTTACTATTTTTTAAAGACTAATATTGATTACTAAAATATATATATTTTTCTTTTAACTAAAAGTATGTCCTTTAACAAATCAAGACATTTCTTGTTAGTCCCCTCACTCCTGCATCATTATAAAAATATATCAAACATCTTTAATATTAAAAAATACTTTAGACTTCTTTCACTTTCTTTCTCTATCCTCCCTTCTTTTCTACTTTTTTTTCTTCTTCTCTTTCTCTACTTTAACTCAAACTCAGTACAAATACAGAAATGGATATAGAGAATAAAATATGTATGAAAATGAGGTCAATCTTGTATACGAGAGAATGTTTTGTATGCAAAATGTAAATCAATATATGTCAAACTATAAATTTCTATGTAATTTGTACTGCAAAATACTTTCAAAAATAAAATAAATATAAAAAAAAAAAAAATTTCCAGTTATATGCTGGTGGCCATTTTTTTAAATGGTGGAGGAGAGGACCCGGCTATCAATGTACCCAGGGAGAGACCACCAACATTCCGAAAATACTTTGCTTTTGTCTTCATGTTGAAACCCACCAGATGGCCATTGTACTTTTTGTATGAGACTCAGATTGTCTGAATGTGTCGCGCTAGAATTTGTTTGTTTGAATGTTGTTTTGCATCACACTAAACAATTTTTCAGTTACAGTGGAATCTCGTTATCTCGAAATTGATGGGACCAACCCTATTAATCATTCATTATTCATTATCTAATTCATATATTATTATATCTAGAAAAATTTGGGACCGGACTTCAAACTTTGACATATCCGGAATTTGAACTAAACCGATTTCGACATAACAAGATTCCACTGTATATAATGGCAGCCATTTTTTTTAAATGGTGGAGGAGAGAACCTAGGTACAATGTACCCAGGATGAAACCACCAGCCGCTCGCATGTATACTTGAAATATTTCTCACAATATCGACTTAGTTTCCAGCGGGACTCCAATCCCTTGCTGACTAGCAGTGAGACACTTCATGGTTTAAAGCACAATGCTCTGACCACTCAGGTGCAGAAACCCGTTTGATTATAAATAATGGATTCAGGATAACTCGCCTACGAGAGAGACTGAGACGTCTCAGAAATTATCAGGACAACGAGAAATACAGATAATGGTATAAATAGATAATGGTGTGGCCTGAATATGTTGTAAATAAAAAACAAACAAACAACAGAAAATTGACGACATGGGCAATACAACATACCTTTCTCAATGTAATTCTGTAAAATGGCCGACTGCTGTTTGTCTTCTGTATTTTCAGAATTGCTCGCTGATGGCACCTTTGTATAATTAAACGAACTAAGGTGTAATTCACTTAATCGCTCTGTAGGCGTTTTCGATTCAGCTGGACTGTAAGTTGTCTCTGAAACTGAATGTTCACACAATTTGCTATTTGTTTCACAAAACACAGTTTTATTTTGTTCATGTCCAGAACTGTTAGTTACAGGATCTTGTATGGATGACAAAGCTGTAGGACTCCGTATTACTTTCCTGTTTGTTTGATGGTGGGAAGGATTTAAAATTTCTCTAAGCCTTTCTCCATACTGCGAATCTTTGGATCCATTTAAGTCTGTTTCAACCCCAGAATCACCATTGAAGTATTCGTTTTCATCAGATGTGGACGAATTACTTCCCCTTTCATCATCTGTGCTCAGGTGGCGCTGTAGTTTGCCCAAGGTCATCATATGAAGGTGGCTTACATTGGAATGATGTGAATTGTCCACAATTGCATGACTATTTGAATTGTCTACACTAGACTGATCATGTGAACTGTCTACATCGAGAGGATGTGAACAGTCATTATGTGACCGATTATCAAGGTACTTTGAATCTGTCAGATCTTCTGTCGATACGGAAGTAAAATATTGGCTGGCAAACTCTCCTGCATTACTAGGTTCATCCTCCGGCAGCGTGGCTTTCAGGAAGTCTTGCATATTGTTCATAACTGTGTTCATAGCATGAATGAATTCTTTCCCTTGTGCCTCCCTGAGTTCAGGTTCTGCAGAGTTGCTGAAATCCAAAACATAATTGTAAATTTTGAATCAAAGTAGAGTAAAGCTAAGCTTACTTCTTATTTGTCACAATCAAGGCATACTGAATGTACAAAAGAACACAACTTATTTTATCCAAAATCATCAAGTTCCAAATTTATCACCAAGACAGCATCCATATTGATAATAAATGCACGCTGGCAAGTGTTCATGCCTTTATTATCAATGAATGGTGACTTACTTTAATACATTTGTGGATTTCTATCGTACTCATATCTTTATATTATACGTGTATCAATACATTTCTCATCATCTAAAAATTAATTGTTGCAAATATTTTTTTATATTTTGATATTTTCAACACAGTAATTTGGTCACTAATAAATGTAGAGCCTAGCATCAGCCTATGTTTTTGGTTGTTTTTGTCATCAAATTGTACAATCAAAATATGAAGTCACAAGCTGGTATCCTGAAGTGCCCTAAATTTCACCAGATGGGGACGAAAAAGCTGAAATAGCTTTACTGACCACTCGAGTCCTTGCTCTCTTGACCAAAGTGTCTTGAAACTCATAAGCCTTGTTACCTTTGCTGTTATGTTTGTGGGGAAAACATGGTTTTATTTTTTATTTTAAATGGTGTTTTTATGCCACACTAAACAACTTTTCAGTTATGTGGTGGCAGAGAGAACCTGGGTACAATGCAACCGGAAAGAGCTTTCCGCAAGTATACTAGCAAACATTCTCACAAAATCGGCTTAGGTTCCAGCGGGGATCAAACCTGTGCTGATCAGAAGTGAGAGACTTCATGGTTCAAAGTGTGATGATCTAACCACTTGACCATGCAGGCCCCTAACGTGGAGAAAAATGGCAGCAGCCATTTGCAATATGCAATGAACCACTGTACAGTGGGAAAATAATTCACAGTGTTAATACTTGCTATATTCCTTGTGTTGATAAATTCGTGAAATTAAGAAACAGTGAATAACTTTTTAATGAGTTATAGATGTATGTTATATATTATCAGCTGTCTGTGCAGGACCTGATGTTAGTGTAAGTTATTTCCGATCTGCAAATTCAAAAACTAGCGAAGGTTTCAGGAGCGAGAAAAAACATGAAAATTACAACCTGTGGCGTTAAACTCTCGTACAGTTTTTTTATTGCCAATATACATGTTCATATGCAGTGTGCAAATACAATTAACAAGGTCATCCTGAGTCAATGAGGTGATCTGAAAATCTAGAACTAACCTTCATTCACCCCTCAGGACACAAATGGACTAGGCTACACCATTAATGTAAAGATGCAGTCATTGTTTTCTGCAATGGCTTAATTAACATACATTCAGATTTCATGTTACTGCATGTACTGTATACCTGGTAATTTTGGCTCTGGTTTAATTTTCACTATTTACACCTTAGATGAGAGGGCGAATTTAGATTGAAAGCCAAATTTTGAAACTAAATAACTGAAGTATGAACATACATGTCATCCATTAGACTGTGATAACTAAGTGTGAATTTAAGACAGGGTGAATATGTTTTCTGTCTGCAAAGGGGGAAAAATAACCAGGGGCAAATATTTCTGAATATACATTAGACTGTAATACCTGATCATCAATTTCTCGTAAACTTTATTGGCACTGGCCTCCTCCAACAGTTTGCCATTGAATCTTTGTGGCTTTCTTCTAGCTGCCTCTGCGATGTCATCTAACAACTTGACCGTGTCCAAAGAAGTTACCTTTTGTTGACCAGCGACTGTAAAAATTGCCAGGCAAAGGTGTCAGAATACAATGACAGGATGAAAAATAAATGAAGAAGAAAAGTGTTTTTGAAATTAATGAGGCACTCCTGCAGGCACCATTTTAAAAAAAGGTAAAAAATCTTAAGACTTAAGCCTTACAACTACATTTACAACCTTTACCTTCATGTTTGAGATGCAATATAACAAATTTTGGAATAAATTGACAATTTCTTTCTGTAAAATTAAAAGCATTCACAAGGTGTGTTTGAAAAACACCATTCTCCAAAGAACTATTAACTATAACCTGTTCATGAATACTTTAAAATCCCTTAACTCATCAACCCCTGAAAAACAATGGACTCTTCTGTAAATCAATGACTTAGACCAGTCCAAATATGTCTTTAGGGGTGAATGAGTTAGTTCAGGCAAAGTTTACCTAGGTTTTGAAATGAGGAAAGAAATTAAAGTTATCTGTCGGAATCAAAAATGTTGTAAGCAGAGAAATAAAAAACAACATGCCCACAAATTGTTTACCTTGGGGCAGGAAAGGTTATCCATGATACTCAATCTATACTAACAGATGGCAATAATTTACTACAGGTCTTGGTTACTTAAAAGATCATATAATGTCGTCGGTATGTCTTTGGTAAACTTAAAAGATCACGAGAGGTTGCCAGTATGTCTTGGGTAAAATTCAAAATATCACAAAAAGTAGCCATTATGTCTCAGGTAAAATTAAAAGATCACAGAAATAGCCTGCATGTCTCAGGTAAAATTAAAAGATCACAAAAATAGCCTATATGTCTCGAGTAAAATTAAAAGATCACAAAAATAGGGTGTATGTCTCAGGTAAAGATAAAAGATCACAAAAAGTTGCCAGTATGTCTCAGATTAAATTAAAAGATCACAAAAAATAGCCCGTATGTCATCAGTAAAATTAAAAGATCACAAAAAATAGCCAGTATGTCTCAGAAGAAATTAAAAGATCACAAAAAATAGCAAGTATGTCTTCGGTAAAATTAAAAGATCAGCCATTACTATAGCCAGTATGTCTCAGGTAAAATTAGAGATCACTAAAGATTGCCTGTATGTCTTGAATAAAATTAAAAGATCACAAAAAATAGCCTGTATGTCTCAGGTAAAATTGAAAGATCATAAAAAATATCCTGTATGTCTCAGGTAAAATGAAAGATCATAAAAATAGCCTGTATGTCTCAGGTAAAATGACAGATCACAAAAAATCGACCCTATGTCTTAGATAAAATTAAAAGATTGCATCCAGTCAGCTGTATGTCTCGGGTAAAATTTTTAAATTACATCAAGTCAGTTGTATGTGTCTGGTAAAATTAAATAGCAAATTATCTTTATCTTTAAAATATCTTTAAATACGATCGCAATAAGTTGTTAGCATGTCATGCATAAAATTTAAAGTTTGCACCAAGTCATCCGCAGACATTTTAACCTCTGATGACCAAAAAGAGGTAGATTCAAACCTCTAAGGCAGTAGTATTGCGCACGGCATTTTTCGTGGTATTTCGGTGAGTATATTTCTTCAAAGATATAATGGTCAAACAGTGTTAGCCCTGAAAATGTATTGCTCAAATTATTGACAAACTTCAATTTTCATTGGCCAAAATTAAAAATCCTAAAAAAAAGTATTTTTTTTACATCTTATTTATATAGTTATTATCATTATTATTATAGGTAAGGGGTACTTATATGATTTTTTCTTGTATCTTATGCATTTGTCAAATCAATCAATAATTAAATGTAAAAAAGGTACAAAAAAATATAAAGTGCTAGTTTCAGAGCTGTTGAAAGCTAGACATTTTGACTAACAAACTTATGCAATCTGTCAGTCCGAATTAAAATCTGTCAGTCCGAAAAAGCAAGTCCATAGATTTTGTTTGAAATTGAGATAAAGATCCAACTGTTTTAGATTTCATTTTTACATATTTCTATCTCCATTTCAAACAAAATCTCACTCATCACTCTCATTCTCACCTTGCTCACACTTGTGTACCAAACTGTCTGTGTATCAAAACGTCTGTACCTAAAACTATATCTGCATCTTAAAAAACACTTTGATGATTACATTTAGATACTCGCCTGGAATTAACACACAAGTGACGCTGATCAGACACAATTATAGTTTACGCTTAGACACTCAGCGGGGGCCTAAAACTGTTCGTTACATTAAAACACAAATGACATTGACTGGACATGTTTTTAAGGTTCCCTTTCACTACTGCAACATCAGCAATATATAAATCAACAGTTACACTTAATATATCGCTGTTATATAAATCAACAGTTACACTTAATATATCGCTGTTATATAAATCAACAGTTACACTTAATATATCCCTGTTATATAAATCAACAGTTACACTTAATATATCCCTGTTATATAAATCAACAGTTACACTTAATATATCCCTGTTATATAAATCAACAGTTACACTTAATATATCCCTGTTGTATAAATCAACAGTTACACTTAATATATCCCTGTTATATAAATCAACAGTTACACTTAATATATCCCTGTTGTATAAATCAACAGTTACACTTAATATATCGCTGTTGTATAAATCAACAGTTACACTTTATATATCGCTGTTGTATAAATCAACAGTTACACTTAATATATCGCTGTTGTATAAATCAACAGTTACACCTAATATATCGCTGTTGTATAAATCAACAGTTACACCTAATATATCGCTGTTGTATAAATCAACAGTTACACCTAATATATCCCTGTTGTATAAATCAACAGTTACACTTAATATATCCCTGTTGTATAAATCAACAGTTACACTTAATATATCCCTGTTGTATAAATCAACAGTTACACTTAATATATCCCAGTTGTATAAATCAACAGTTACACTTAATATATCGCTGTTGTATAAATCAACAGTTACACTTAATATATCCCTGTTGTATAAATCAACAGTTACACCTAATATATCCCTGTTATATAAATCAACAGTTACACCTAATATATCCCTGTTATATAAATCAACAGTTACACCTAATATATCCCTGTTATATAAATCAACAGTTACACTTAATATATCGCTGTTATATAAATCAACAGTTACACTTAATATATCGCTGTTATATAAATCAACAGTTACACTTAATATATCGCTGTTATATAAATCAACAGTTACACATAATATATCGCTGTTAATATAAATCAAACAGTTACACTTAATATATCGCTGTTATATAAATCAACAGTTACACTTAATATATCGCTGTTATATAAATCAACAGTTACACTTAAATATATCGCTGTTATATAAATCAACAGTTACACTTAATATATCGCTGTTATATAAATCAACAGTTACACTTAATATATCGGCTGTTATATAAATCAACAGTTACACTTAATATATCGCTGTTATATAAATCAACACAGTTACACTTAATATATCGCTGTTATATAAATCAACAGTTACACTTAATATATCGCTGTTATATAAATCAACAGTTACACCTAATATATCGCTGTTATATAAATCAACAGTTACACCTAATATATCGCTGTTATATAAATCAACAGTTACACCTAATATATCGCTGTTATATAAATCAACAGTTACACCTAATATATCGCTGTTATATAAATCAACAGTTACACCTAATATATCGCTGTTATATAAATCAACAGTTACACCTAATATATCGCTGTTATATAAATCAACAGTTACACCTAATATATCGCTGTTATATAAATCAAACGTTACACCTAATATATCGCTGTTTATATAAATCAACAGTTACACTTAATATATCGCTGTTAATAATAAATCAACAGTTACACTTAATATATCGCTGTTATATAAATCAACAGTTACACTTAATATATCGCTGTTATATAAATCAACAGTTACACTTATATATCGCTGTTATATAAATCAACAGTTACACTTAATATATCCTGTTATATATAAATCAACAGTTACACTTAATATATCCCTGTTATATAAATCAACAGTTACACTTAATATATCGCGTGTTATATTAAATCAACAGTTACACCTAATATATCATCGCTGTTTATATAAATCAACAGTTACACCTAATATATCGCTGTTATATAAATCAACAGTTACACTTAATATATCGCTGTTATATAAATCAACAGTTACACTTAATATATCGCTGTTATATAAATCAACAGTTACACCTAATATATCGCTGTTATATAAATCAACAGTTACACCTAATATATCGCTGTTATATAAATCAACAGTTACACTTAATATATCGCTGTTATATAAATCAACAGTTACACCTAATATATCGCTGTTATATAAATCAACAGTTACACTTAATATATCGCTGTTATATAAATCAACAGTTACACTTAATATATCGCTGTTATATAAATCAACAGTTACACTTAATATATCGCTGTTATATAAATCAACAGTTACACCTAATATATCGCTGTTATATAAATCAACAGTTACACTTAATATATCGCTGTTATATAAATCAACAGTTACACCTAATATATCGCTGTTATATAAATCAACAGTTACACCTAATATATCGCTGTTATTTTAGAAACTATATTTACAGTGCAATTGATGTATATAAAAAAAAAAAGAAATAATCAACAATTAACATTTTATTTTAACTGGTTTAGAAGAAAAATCTGATACATGTGGATCTATCAACTGGAATTGGAAACCAAAATATTGATCTGCTGTTTTATTTACTGTCTTTATTCTATATATTTTCCACATTTCATCTTATGTAAATGACATTCATTCATGGTCATTTTTATTGCATATTTTCATATCACTTGTGGCATAATCTTTTGTAAATTTGACGATATGGTCCCATTAATTCTCAGTCATGAAACTCTGAATCAATAGGCTACAGTTCTTTATCTTTAAACGTGGCAAAATAATCCACTCTGCTTTGCCAAAATATTTGTGAAAAACCAAGTTTTGTAATCGAATTAATTCACAACCTGGGATCGTAAACTAAAACAAAATTTTTAAGACTAGCCTACTTCAATACTTCGTTACTATCATTTTGTTCAAAGTCGGTAAATAGTGAAACACTGAATATGCTGATCAACATCAAGTTAAAAGTCATTTTCTGCGTCCATATCTATGTAAAAAAATCCCCTGAAATACTCTAAGTAATCCTTCATGTACCGCGCGGCCATCATGGCAAAGTGTCATTGAGCGAAACGATCAAATCACTTCATTTCATTTCATATTTTCCCTCTTAACTGACACCAATTTTCATTGTAATCAGCCATGTTTTTCATAACAGGATATCACGTTGTAGTCTCGTATAATGCGAGACTTTCTTTCTCAGAAAATGAAAGTACAATCGGGCAGTTTTGGACGCTACAGTAATACAGCATTAGAATATTAGCTGGCGATTTGGGCACTACAATGAGAGTTTTTTAGCGAGCAGTTTTGGGTGTTTCAGAAGTTAAGGGTTAAAAAAAAATACAACTTGTCAACAATGCGTCACTGTCGGACATTCTGTCTGACACAAGCAGCTCTTTCATCGGACATAGACAATTTTCGTTGGTCTTGCCAGCAAGACCAACAGATTTCAACAGCTCTGTAGTTTGGTTAAATAGACATGACAAGTACATACATAGACAGATTAGTAACTTGCAAAAAACATTTTCTGACCTAAGAAAAATTCAGCCAAATGTTCAATTTCATTAAAATTTACGTACGTTGCTTTTATCAAGTGCATTAAATATTTTCAAGACCAATTTATTGTTGACAAACTATTTTTCGTCAATGATATAAGCAGCAATTAATTGTTGTGAGCTGCATATGCATGTACATGTCAAACCATGTAATACTCATTCTCTCTTTCTTTTGGGGTTAAATTACAATTTCATCATGTTTATTAGAATAAGTCCGTGTAATTGTGGTGTGGATAATTATTTTTCGATAATATGAGATGCCATCGTAAGTGATATAAGCGGCCTCATATCATCTGTTCTTTGTCGGACATATCAACACGTGGAGAACTTTACCCAGTTTCAACTCTAATTAAAGGATTATCAGGAATTAACTGTCACCCATTGATGATACTTGGGGTCTTACAAGAGATAGTAAATGTATTAATTGCAGGTAACGTTAATTAGGCATGACGACTAGTACTTATTAAGCAAATAGTCTGTATATTGCCCGAGGCCTTGGTATTGTCAAAACAATGCACAGGTGTGAAATAAACTCGAAGATTAAGTTTACCCAGGCAGACAAGAAAAGCAAAGAAAATTTCTACGCTTTGGTAGAAATGTAAAGAAATTAGAAGTTTTTGACATAAAGCGGTAGACGGAAGATTGGTCATAAAATGCAGAAGTGTGAATTAAACTCAAAGAGTAAGTGTACCCAGGCAGACTAGAAAAGCAGATTCAGAAAATTACTGCGCTTTGGTAGAAATGTAAAGAAATTGGAAGTTTTGGACATAAAGTGGTAGGTGGAAGATGGGTCTAAAAAGCGGTAGACTACTGGCAAATAGGTAGAGTTAACATTTCTACACCTGTATATCTGGTAAAATTATAAGATCACAATAAGTCGTCAGTATGTAAAATAAAAACGGTAACATAATTACAATGTTCAGTTTTAGCTCCAGTATTATGTTTCACTATTTCCAGATTCAATGTGGTGCATGTCTCTTTCAGTCGTCCCATATACATTACGTCCTGTATCAGGCTGCTGGTGGTGTCTGGACTTGCAGGTCCCGTCTTTGTTGGTTTTCCTACCTTCTTTATCTGAATTCCTTCTTGACTTTTATTCTCTAAAACATGAAACATTTGTTATTTGAAGTTTTAGAAATTATCTGCACACATCTGGAAGTTAAGCAGCAAATCAGGCTTTTTATATTAGAGTATGGGTGTTGTATTGTCTAATTTGCATAACAAGGCGGGGCAGAGTAAACTTTTGACTATCATACGGTTGATTCTACTCCCTTTTCGGTTCTGACAAGCTTCAAAGGAAATACGTTTTATTACCAACTGGATTTAACTGACCCATGGTGACAAGCAGGAAGATGAAGCTTGTCGGCATAAGTTAAATGTGTTACCTAAAATTTAATCCGATAACAATATACCCCGAAAAAGATCACTGGACTTCCACAAGTAAACTGGCAACTTTCTCTCTAAATCAGTTTGAGTTTCAGCTGAGACTGAACCTATGCCGAAAAGAGGTGAGATACACCATGGTTTTAAAGTACAATGCTATAACTACTAGTCTGCGAAGGGCCCATTTTCTTTTTAAAATTAAAACAAATAAATTATTTAAAAGTGTTTTAAGACACACTCAACAATGTTTCCGTTATACATGTACGGTGACGGCCAGTTTTTAATGGTGGAGGAGAGAACCTGGTTACAATGTACCCAGGAGGAGACCACAGGCCTTCTGCAAGTAAACTGGCAAACTTTCTCACAAAAATTAGCTTAGGTTCCAGCGTAAAACAGATAAAATAAAAAACAAATAACACAGATCAATAGACAGTCACAGTGATAATCATTCACAAATTATGAATTTTGGAAATGATTGCATCAGTAAACACAAATAAAGAAGAAATATTTTTTAAACAAATATATATCGCACTCACCTTTCTGTATTCTTTCCCGTGTCTGAACCGACAGGTCAACTATAATCCTTGTACCTTTCAAAATCCATCTATGCAACTCGCTCACAGCCTTCATGGCACTGTCCACCTCCGAATATCTAACAAATCTACAGGAGAGAAAGCAATTATTGTTACACAGAATTACCTCTCCTTACAACAAATAAATCACAGCTCATCCCTAGGGGAGGGGGTTGCTTTTATACAAATGTACAAGTATGATGATGGACAATAAACATTTAGATTCTAACATGAAGTTAAAAGGTACAGAAAATTATTAACAACTGACATTGCTTACAATAAAAGAGCAATTCCATTTTGTTTTATGTGATCGTTTTTGGGTTGGGTTTTTTTTTACATGTACATCCTGTCAAGAATTTTTCACTTACATGGAGATGTCACCTGCTTTAGGTGAAGTGCTACACATTCTGACCTGTGCTATGGACTGATGCCATTTCGCTGAGAGTTGTTTTACCTCAGGACCTGAGAGGGACTCTGTGGCCAGATAGTTAGAGTATTACATGTAGCTTGCAATTTGAACCTTGAAGTCTCTCACTTCTGGTCAGCACAAATTCCAGCCAAGCTGCAACCTAAGGTGATTTTTGTGAGAAAGTTTGCCAGTTTACTCGCGGAAGGCCAGTGGTCTCTTCACGAGTACAGTGTAACCAGGTTCTCTCCTCCACCATTAAAAACTGGCCAACACGGCACCATACATTGTATAACTGAACAAGAGGCCCAAGGGGCCTTAAGTCGCTCACCTGGCAAAATTGGTCAACATTGTAGAAAACATAAAAAATGTGTAAAAGATAAAATGGCTAATAAACATGAAAAACAGTAGGCTCATTGGGCCTTAATAATCACCTGAGTGAAATGTATTTTACTGACAAAATACTGAAAAGCAACCAAACGCATGAAAAGTTCACTGAAAAGGTGAAAAAGACCTTGCCAACTTTTTATAGATCTTTCAAAATAATGTGAAACAACACTTGAAAACATTCGAAATCCATTTAAAAGGGGAACTTACTTTCACAAGGATTACCCTCACAATTTCTGCACAATAATTTTTTTGTAGATCTTTATGGTGATCTCTGGATAATAAGGAAAAACAGCCCAAAACATTAAAATATCCACTTAAAAGGGGAAATAATTCCCATAAGGGTCAACCTGACAATTTAATTCCTGTTGACTTTTTGTAGATCTTTGCATGCTGAACATTTTTGCTTCTTTCTTTTTCTCTCTGTGAAATTGTTCAAGATAATAGGACAAAACTGTCAAAAACATGAGAAATCCACTAAAACAGGAATTAACTCCCAAAAAGGTCAACCTGACAACTTTGGCCCTATTGATTTTTTTGTAGATCTTTGCATGCTGAACATTTTTGCTTCTTTCTTTTTCTCTCTGTGATATTTTTCAAGATAATGGGACAAACCTGTCAAAAACATGAGAAATCCACTAAAACAGGAAATAACTCCCAAAAGGGTCAACCTGACAACTTTGGCCCTATTGATTTTTTTGTAGATCTTTGCATGCTGAACATTTTTGCTTCTTTCACTTTTTCTCTACCTATTATACCAAAAACATGAAAAAATCCACCAAAAAAGGAGAAATAACTCACATAAGGGTCGACCTGACAATTTCCATCAAAATAAAATAATGGTAGATTTTTGCAAGCTGCTCATTTTCAGGTAACATTTTTTTTCTAGCTTTAATAATTTTGGAGATACATGCATTAAATAAAAAATATCTGCTGACTCATTTGTTTTATATTTAGCCATAGTGGCCATGTTTGGTCCTAGCCCCTTTTCATCCACACACTTTATGCGACTTCGGTTATATTTCCTGTCTTTGGTTTAGTTAAAAATGACCCAATAGTTCTGGAGAAGTATTGATAAAAGTCTAAAATTTAACAACAAAAAAAGAAAATTTTCTCTTTACTTAGGTGTCTGTGACCTTGACCTTTGACCCTATGACCTTGAAATTTTGACAAAATGATCCTTAGATCATTCCTTACAACTTTCTCATACATCTTGGTATACAAAAAATCAATCAGTTTTGAGTTATTAAACAATTTGTGATACAATTGTACCCTATGTCACTGAAGCGCCCCCTAGTGGCTCGTTATGGACAGATTTCATTTTCCTTCCCAAACTTTGTAGATATTGACTTAACAGTCATGCATACAAAATTTTAAAGTAATCTGTTCACTGGTTCATGAGAAGACTTTCAAAGATTTGGGTTTGGTCCTTTTTGATGCCCCTATTGGTCCTAGCTCCTTTTCATTTGCAAACTTTATGCGGCTTCACATGGGTATGATACATGCCAAGTTTGGTTAAAATTGGTCCACTGGTTCTTGAGAAGTCGAAAATGTGTAAATGTCAACGACGGACAACGACAGACAAAAGATGATAGCAATAGGTCACCCTGACCCTGAGCCTTCGGTTCAGGTGACCTAAAAACCATGTTTATACATGCATATATTTTTAATGCTGTTAGATGATTTTTCCCACTTTCTGAAAAGACACAGCCAAATTCCCAATTGGAAAGTTACAGGCCCTTCTTTCTGGGGGTAAACCCTGAACTATATATACAGACAGAATAGTAAAATAGCAGGTTATCTTGAGTACTGAGTAAATTTGATACTTTTAGATTCGGACTTAACAAGTTCATTTGAGCAGCAATAAAATCTATGACATTCATACCCATAATTATAACGACCTGGAGTCTCACTTGGAAGAATTACCAGGTCCTCAATTAAACCGCAGCCTGAGAACAATTTGGAAAGGTCATCCTGTAAATAAAAAAAAATTATAGGCAATAAATGAATACAGTGAAACACGTATATAAAGGCCCTCTTATGGACACAACAAAACCAGTTTTTATAAGGAGGTTGATTTGTACACAAATGGAACTGTGGGACAGCATGGCCAGGTGGTCTTTATACGTAGGTGGTCGCTAAAGAAAGTTTACTGTAAATCAATACCGCAAATAATGACAATTAGTGTATGTACCTGACATACTAAAAGAGACTTTTGATTTGATTTTGATTTTTGTTTTACGCCATACTCAACAATTTTTCAGTCATATGATGGCATCCAGTTTTTATTGGTGGAGAAGAAACCCTGGTTACCTGGGTAAAGACCACCGACCTTCCGCAAGAAAACTGGCAAACTTTTCCACTTAATTCGAAATGACCCTAGCGGGATTTGAACCAGAGGTGAGAGGCCTTGTGATTTAAAGCGCAATGCTCTAACCACTCGGCCACGGAGGCCCCCTAAAAAGAAAAGAGACAAAAGACATTCATATGAAACAATGGCTATTGGCATTACATGTGTATGTCCTTACAAATGTATGTACAGTGAAACCTGTATATAGGGGCCACCCAAGAGACCAGAGAATATTGACCTTTATGTGCAGGTGACCCTTATAAACAGGTTCAATTTAGTTGAAGTATGCAGTCAAGGGACTGGAAAAAACTGACCTTTATAAACAGGTAATCCTTATATAGAGGTGGCCGTTAAAGCAGGTTTTACTGTAATTACACTATGTTTACAAATGTAACTGTAATGTAGCTGCTCTAATATTAATAATTTTGTTGCTAAAAACAAGTTTGTCACCCCTGTCACTGGCGGATTCAAGGGGGGGTTGCCGGGTTGCAACTCCCCCCTTTCAAAAATAGATTTTTTTTTTATACTAATATTATCACATTTGGAATCCAGAAAAGGGCTTCCAAGAGCTTTTAAATAAGGCCTACCAAAATGTTCTATTAAATGTTAAAAAAATCCTGGATCCACCCCTGCCTGTTATGATTCAATTTAGACTTATCATGAAACATGACCTAATTCAACTTGGTAGGCCTATAATATGGCTACATACACATTTGTACTACAAGTAGATAACTGTTGTTAGCGAATTTTTATGGTTCAAAGAGTCACCGAATCTACCATTAAAAATTACTGAAATTGCAATAATCACCACACTCAAAAAATGTTTTCGGTTTTATTGTGGCCAATTTTTAATGGACATATTTTTGGAAAAAACTGTTAATGGTGCTCAAGGTTAATTTGACTTGCTTGATGACATTGACAGAAAGCTTAACACAAAGAAGAACGCCACAAAACTGTAATTCATATATATACCTGAATACATTTATATACCTGTAATTCATTTATATAATTGGAATACATTTATATACCTGGAATTTGGTAAATTCCTTAGAAGCATCATATGACATGCTGTATCGTTAATTTAAATTACAACTTTATGTAATGACTGCATATAAGTAATCTCAGTTTTTATAATTCTAAGGCGCTAGGGTTATTTCGAATTAAGTGGGAAAGTTTGCCAGTTTTCTTGCGGAAGGTCGGTGGTCTTTACCCGGATAACCGGAGTTTCTCCTCCACCAATAAAAACTGGACGCCATCATATGACTGAAATATTGTTGAGTATGGCGTAAAACAAAAAATCAAATCAAAATCAAATATAATTCTAAGGATTTGGCATCTCAATATGCATTGCATGTCTAAGTGTTAAGAACAACTACAAGACATGCATAATATTACGTATTTGTACATTGTATATATACAGGTACGTTGATAATATAATTACAGGTTTTAGTGTTTAATTTAACCCTCTCACCCTTGAAAATCAAGATGGTATGCTCTTTTCTATTGTTAAGACTAGTCTATTATGGCCTGTAGGGTTGAAAGGGTTAAGACAACTATATTTCCAGCGTCATTTAGGACTACATGATGCATCTACTATTCCGGTGTTTTATTACTGTAAAGACATGATGACACTGACTGATATGGTCGGAACATGATAATTTTAAAATACCTTAAAAATATGATTGTGTACAAGTGTGTAAGGGAATGTTTGGGTTATCCACCTTTGTTACTTTTCACAATTCTTTTGTTTTCTTGACTTTTTCTCTTTTTCTACTACCAAAGTCATACCCAATTATGTTGTATTTCATTGTGGTAAAATATAGGTACACATATGTATGTCTATGTACATGTAGATCTTTTCTTTATATTTTCATAAATGGTCGAAATATTATCTGTTAACTGTCAAGGATTAAGGGATTACATGTATGAAAAAGTAAAGATGGTTTTTCTTATATTGCTTACAGGACACATACTTTGCCAGTGATATAGAAAATTGAAAACAACATTCACTGAGAATGGGGTTATGAGTGTTAATGTACATGTAGTTCATTTTGTTAAAATTTATTTTAATTTAAAATGCTTCAGATGATGGTCTCACATCATACAATATAGAGTTTCTTGTTACTTCATTTATTTTGCCAAAAAGTTGTGATTTTTAGCTGGTAACTGGTCCTTTACCAGTATGGCAGAATATTTAAGTTCACATAATATTCAAATGTCAGAATGATACTATTTTCAACAATGTGACGTCACTTCCCCCACTGACAGAAGCAGATGCTGGAAAATAGCGAAAATTATTTCTTTTGATTTCTTCTTTAGTATGTATAAACTTGAAATTTTATTCCTTCTAGTTTCATACGATGTTTAACAACAGACGCCTGATCTAAATGAATCTCGCAAAATCAAGTTCTATATGGCTGAAATCACATAATAGCCAGTAACTGGTCCTAGCCAGTGGTCCTAGCCAGTAACCGGTCCTCTACCAGTAGTGAAGAGTGAAATTTTGCGTATGATTACACTATATCTAGAAAGAGAATTGCAGTTTTTTTGTCATCATTTTTGGGGGGATAGAGTTTTGACAGAATAAACACCATATTTGTACATAAGCCCCCCCCGGTTCCGACGCCTATGCTGTCAATAGAATCATTAACACCAAATATTGTTTGTTCATAGCATTTTATTTTCACCTTTGCCTTGTCCCTTACAATGAACCCAGTTACACGTTACAAATCTTTTTAAATTCAACTTTTTTGCAAAGATAGACACAAGTCATCAAGTGTTTAAAAATTGGGGCTTAGCCCCAGACGTTCTGGCGTGTGTATGTGTTTTAAGTTGGTTTAGCACCACTCTTTCAATTTGCTTTCGACGCTGATGCCATGTAGAGCACTCGGCTCTTGATCGCGAGGTCGTGAGTTCGAGTCCAGCCGGCGACAGGTTGGTTTCCTGTCCTTCGGATGAGACAGTAAAACTCGAGTCCCGTGTCGCAGTTGGTGTCGGCACGTTAAAGAACCCTCATTGCTCAATGACCGTAAGTGCCGAGCATAGGCCAAAATCTGAAGCCCTTCACCGGCATTTGGTGACGTCTCCATATGAGTGAAAGATTTTTGAGTGGGACGTTAAACAACAAACATACAAACGGCATATAACAGTCTAAGGACGAACTGGGTTTGGTACGAACAGGCCCGATACGAATTTATGGTACACACAAGCACGTGGGTTCATCTATAACTTGCTTAACCAAGTCTACAAAAGAAAAATATAGAATTCAAATGGTTTCAAACCTGTGTAACAGTGGGATTGAGGTTCCCGACGAAGACGCTGTAGAGAGACATTGGTGATATGGGCCGAGGTGGTGTTCGGCCAGTTCTGTGGATATTCAACAAAGGGTACTACAAATCACCGAAAAGACCTGTGCTACTAAACAGAGTACACCAGAGTACACAAGGATTTTCTTCGCTATTTTGTGTTAAATGTGGATTAAAATTATATATACATCTTCAGCAAACATGGTAAAGTAATTATTTACAAAGATTAGTTCACATAATGCTACCTTTAACATGTATTCTAAAAAACAATTTCACGGCCGTTCAAACATTATGCATTCTAATATGGCGAACGCCCCTAAACAGAGTACACTAGAGTACACATGAATTTTCTTCGCTATTCTTTGCTACTTATGGATTAAATGATATATACACCTTCAACAAACATGTTAAATTCATTATTTACAAAGATTAATTCATATAATGCTACTTTTAACATGCAGATCGTATGTGAAAAAAAAAAAAATATATATGGCCGTTCAAACATCCTGCATTGCTATATGGAAAACAGAGCACACTGGAGTACACACGAGTTTTCTTCACAATTTCGGGTTATATGTGTGTGAAAAGTATATGTATAAGATATATAATCACTTCTTAATCATTATCTGCTAAATTTATAGATTTTGACGTGTATAACATAATAAATGAAGAGCGTAAAAACGAGATGTTCTTAAACCCGAAAAAGTACCGGACTAGCGACTGTGTTGTTTTTTTTAAATTCCTTGTATGGGGGCCGAGTGGTTAGAGCATTGCGCTTTAAATCACAAGGCCTCTCACCTCTGGTTCGAATTCCGCTAGGGTCGTTTCGAATTAAGTGGGAAAGTTTTCCAGTTTTCTTGCGGAAGGTCGGTGGTCTTTACCCGGGTAACCGGGGTTTCTCCTCCACCAATAAAAACTGGACGCCATCATATGACTGAAAAATTGTTGAGTATGGCGTAAAAAAAAAAATCAAATCAAATCAAATCAAATAACTTGTATGGGATTCTTTTATAAATTATGCTAGAGTTTAATATTCTCCCTCAATATATTAAAACTTATATGATTAAAATATAGTCAATAGCCAAAACACTGTAGTACTTTTTTTATCCAAGCATTAAGTTGCCATCATCTACTAGGAGTAGGAGGTGTGTCAAAATACCCCTAAGAACCCTAGTATCCATAAATGAATGAAAGTGTACATAAAAAAATAACGTTAAAACTGTTACTTTATATTATTTTCTCACTTAAAACTCATACCTAGTGAGTTAAATGTGTAAATATCGACAGAAAAACAGCAAATGCGTGTACATATGTGTGTAATGCGGTACACTGTCAACGCATGATTTCAATATTTCGGCCTGTAGTTCCATACAACAACGGTCAATTTTGTCAAGTTTCGGCCCGTGGTGTTATGATGTCACTGTCTCTGTGATGTCATAATTTTTAACAACGACACAAAAACCTTCGGGTGCAAGATGGATGTTGTGTTAGTTACGAAAAGTGTATTTTGTGCGATTTTTAATGGGTACCGGTTATAAAAGCACTAATTACAGAAAATATTAAAGCAAATTAAAAAAAAATTCATGTCATTAGAGTGCACGTGCTCACAAATAAAACAAGTTGAAAATGGAGAGTGTCCTAACATTGTTAACAAAGAAACGGTAACCATTTCAATATTAGAAAAATGTCCACATTTTAGTAAAGTATATAAAATCAGATACCAAAATATCAATCTTCACAATGTCCGAGAGTCATTGTACAAATTTGGTGGACAAACGCAGACATCTGAAAATTTACAGGTGAAAGTAGGTAACATGGAGGAGTAAGCAACCTCTGTTGACCGCTCAAATTCAAATGAAAAAAGTGAGGAATAAATACTCAAGATATCAAACCAAACTGATGCTAATATACAACGTATGAACCGACGTTGCATTGATGCAGTCATTGATGCCACTCATTTTCTCATAAAAACAC
>BROG01000046.1:2050000-2098478 GCA_030159075.1 Atrina japonica | reverse complement strand
GGTACAAATGAACCATGGAATGGGTAGGGTACAGAACTGGTATAACCCCACACACAGATGGCCTATGCAAAGGAATATGCAGTTTAATTCTAGAGATGGAATTGAATTATTGACTAGCTTACGTGAAATTAGAAGTCGGATCATAAGGGGTTGTTATCGCTGGAAATTCTGATCTTAAGTTAGTATCACATGTCTTGTTGTCATTTTTAGGATATACATGTACTGGATTCATATTCCCCTTATCATCCGACTATTTACGTTCCCGACATTCTGTGGTATTTTTTGCCATTTCCAGATTATTATTAGGGTTAGGGACATCCCACCCAACAGGGCAACGCATGTCACTCATCAGGGCAATTTGGACCCTCAGGCAAAGCGGAAGTATCCCAACAGGGCATTCATGTCACCCAACAGGGCTTCCGGTAACCTAGCAGGGTTTCCGGTGTCCCAACAGGGCAGCTCGGTCACCCAACTGGGCACTTTCGGTGACTCAACAGGGCATTTTCGAAATTTTAAAGTGAAGTTTTCTAGGCGTTTTGACACCAGATAAGTACATATAGACCCTCCATTTTTTAACCTTTTTTTTTTAGGTCAAAAATTTTTTGGAGTGGTAACCACCACCTGTTAATATGGAGCCAGAAACGATACCTCACTGAAACATTTTATGGATACATACTATCGCAAAAAATAACCCAGCCAGCATTTAATATCGGGCCATTCTCGGCCCAATATACTTCGTAATATCGGCCCTTTATCGGTCGCCAACATCGGCTTGATACCGGTTTTGCAAACTTTTTCGGTAGCGGCCCGATATCGAAAACGATATAGGGCCGACATTGGGCCGATAAACAAGAATATCGGGCCATTGACGGTTGAATATAGGGCTGTTATGCGCCAATATCGGTCCGCTGATGGTTAAATATCGGCCCGCTAACAATCAGATATTTGGCCGTTGTGCACTAATATCGGCCCGCTGACGGTTACTTGCAATGAAATAACCTCCGGTCCATTTCAGTTTGTCCAGGGTCTGGTATTGGTAATTCCTCCACATAAGTCTGACAATACCAAATTTACAATATATTACTAAAATTCAGTATTTCCAATTTGAAAATGGCCATTTTTCCTGATGATCAGATATAAAACCCCACATTCAATTCAGTATGCAGTAACTGCAAGTTGTAATTGCATTACTAAACTAGATTTAATAATAATGCTTGAAACATGTATGCTGTATTGTGAAATTTATTTGAACTTACTGTAGATATAATATTGCTACAAAAACAACAATAATTTGTACATAATTCTCAACCAATTGTATGGGTCGAGCAAGTGATCATTACCATTGTTCACAATATTCAATAACTTGTTCATGATATCTAAAAATAGTAACCTTTATGAACTACGCCCCTGTATATTGTATGTATAATGTATTGGTGACAGTTATAACGAACTTACATCTAAGATCACAAAGCCATAGTGATTCGTAAAAGAAACACATATTTTATTCATGTAAATGTACAATCAATAAATGTTTTAACTGTGGCCTAAGCTATGGTTGTCACTAGAAACACGGGTTAGAAAGCTGTTAGAAAAGAACAGCACTAAAACATTGTTTCCCAACCACTGACATAGGGAACCTACCCCCCCCCCATCACTAACATTTTGCAGTATATTTGTTAGGCTTATCTGATGGGAAATGAAAACTACTAGAATGTGGAAACTTTACATGCATGATATATAGTTCAACAAAGGAAACAATTAATATTACATAAAAATAGCATGACTAGAATTTGGTTTGACTAACATCAAAAAGAATTTCTTTTATGTAAACATGGATTTATCTCTCACCTGTCTTCGCCTGTCCCTTCAGGGCGGGCGTATAACAAAAACATAATAATATCTATTCTATAATACGATTATATGCAACAAAACGAAGACTAGAAAATAGCTAAAAAAAGTATTTGCAAGTCACGGGTGCCCCACGCCCTGCACAAAAATGGTAACGGTCATGCAAAATCCATACAGTCCCAAAACATAATAATCATTTTCATTGGTCTTCTATTTCAGTGTCCACTTGTGGCAACGGTACAGATGCTCTCCTCTTCCTGCCACCATCCCGGTCTCCTGCACCCCTCAACCAGTCCTTTATTACATCCTCCATCTCTTTCATTGTGGCTGTTTTGGTGGATACATTCCTCTATATACATTCTGAAAATATATACAGCATACCTATTCAGTAATGTGGAAAAACGTGAACTGCTTTTAGGAACACATTTATGAAAGATTAGCTGTAGCAATAGATTTATGAGGTAGGGAATGGGGTTTAATGTCTGATTAACACATTTTTGTCTTCTACAGACTGTTAGTTGTAGAATGGTGGAGGAAACTGAAGTGGAATAACCCTCGAACCTGCAAAATATACCAAGCAATTTTCTCACCTTAGAGCTATTCCAATAAAATATCTACACAGGGGGAGGACTCCAGTAAAATTCACTTCTATCCATGGCTGGGTATTGTTGAGGTTACTTGCTATTGATTCAATGTAAATTATGAAAAGTAATTCTATGGGTGGTGCACCTTTACATAAGGTGGAGTCAGGGGGTGGGGTAGATATTTCACTGGAATAGCCCTAAGATTGAAAAATCCATTGTCACCATATGACTTACATCACAACCAGATGTCATTTTTGGATTGTGAATGTGATGTTGTAATTATACATGGCATCAATTTGTAAGCAGAACATAACCTGGAAGAAAATTTGGCATGCACTATTCACCTACAATAAGGTCTTATAAGGACTTAAAGGAGAGTATATGGTATGTAATACTTACTGTTGAAAGCAGCAACCAGTTGAAGGTTTCCAAATGGGCTTTTATGTTTTTTCCCGTGCCAGTTATATTGTTTGGCCAATGGATTAGTCAGTGTCTCTTGTAGCAGCCTAAAAACAGTTTGTTTAAGATTTTTTCCTCCAAAAATAGCAAGATGATTTACCTGTAAGTAAAAACAAACACATCTTTCAATCATATAAGTCATTCATTACAGAAACCAATTGAGATGTTACATGTTCTACAATAATGGTGACACATTGGGAAGTATCCAGAGTGTAATGTCTGAATAACAGTCATCTAGGGACAGTGCCTGTCAGTTGTTTCCTACTAGTTTACCAGGCGACTAATTCTACTATTCTGATCAGTTAGCCATGTACCAATGCAGGCAGTTTAAGACGATAATAAAGTACCCAACAGAGCGACAGCCCCTTAACATGCTTAGAATTCAGTGTGATGTTACGGCAGGCTTTGTGCACAGGTATGAGTAATCAAGCCTAATCTTCTACATAATCTAAATAAAATAAATAATATAGCATACAGCCAACCTTCAATTAAATATATAGCTGCCATATCATCTTCGAGTTGTGTAGATCCATGTCTGACAAGATAGGCAACAACTGTGCGAGATTTGTGCAAAGATATGTCCTTAGATGGTTTTGATCCACATTCTGGTAGTTTGGGATTAAAGTATGTGAATTCCAATTGTTCACTAGTTTTCAATTGTTTTGATGCTGAGCACTACTGAAGAGGAATTATTTTCCGGGGTGCATATTTTAGTGTTTAATTAGGTTTCAATGTTTATTTGCACAAGTTATTGTCACAGTTCATAACAAGCTGTTTGATTGGTCAAAAATAAACAGAAGTTACGACACAACATTTCAATCATTGTTCAATGTGTATACAGAAGACTATTTTAGGTCTACACATCCGCCAGCGATTCAATTTTTTCATTTCGTATTTTGTTTTTGACGAGTTATTTTGCATAGGGTCTCGCCTACTCTCGCATGACAGAGCCTTGCTCAAGTGAGCTAAAATGAGTTTGACTGATTTAACTGGTGTATTGAAACCAGAAAATTAACTTACCACAGCATTAAATAATGATTTATCTTTTAACTCTGATTCTAAATCAGCAACCTCTTCACTTGATCTGAGTGGGAAATTTATGTTCTCGGGCAATGTATCCTCTGTTGCATTAACCCCTTTAGTGACTGTGGCATCTAACTTTTGAAGTATCAGGTTCAGTATCTGTTTTTGGTCTTGTTGTTCAGCACGTATTTTTTCTAAAGTAGTAAAAATGCGCACATCTCGAGCTGAAAGATACAAGGCAAGGGTTTCATGAATGTTTCATCATAATATGGCATCAAGAGTCTCAGTTGGGTCGGTCGGGTTACCCACAAAAATTCTATTAAGCTTAAGCGAGATCTGCATTGGTTTAATTTTTTTTTTTCGGTAGTCTGCAGGGCTCACCCTGGAAATGTTTTGGTAGTTGTCTGACAATTGATGTAGCCAACACTGATTTTGAGTAGCCAAATTTCAGTTTGTAGCCAGTTGGTGTAGCCAAATATGTCCGAGACAAATTTTTATAACCAAAGAAAGGAATAACTGCCTTGATGGCATGGTGGTAAAGTGTCTGCCCCGTGAGCGGAAGATCGTGTGTTCGAATCCTGGCCGGGTCATACCTAAGACCAAAAGTTCGGCAGTGGTATCCCTTCCTTGCCAGGCGCTCAGTGTCAGTATAATGTGACTGAGTGGGGTATTCGTGTCTGGCTGTGTCATGGTACCTCAGTGGGCTGGCACTCTACGCCATAAGTGCGCGCCAGTACAAGCTGTCCAGAATACTCACCACACACAAACGCGTGTCATGCACCCATGACACCGTCTGCATATTACCCTAGCTGTTGCACAGACGTTAAGCCCCAACCAAATAAAGGATACATTGTTTGAATATATATGTGCTTCAAGTTGTTCAAATAATATTATGTTTCACAATGTACACTTCATAAATAAACATATTAGTACCGAATTTGGATGCACTATATGTGTATTTCGGAAAATACTTCCACTTCAGTGGTGCTAAATATCTAAATATTTGAAAGCCGAAACCCCAGTAAAACATGTAATGCCATGTAGCCAAAACGTGTAACCAAGTGCATTTAAGTGTAGCCAAAACTAATCTGCCTGCCCATACCCGAGTCTATATATCTAAAACTAAATTAATTTCCAAAGATGCCATTAATTTTTTGGGTGTGTCTGTTGTACAATCACTACTGGACATTAAATAATCGGGAGAGAATGAAAAACCTGGGTTTCAAACTTAGAAAACTGGCTGTCAGTCAGAATATTTATGTAGTTCTGTTTAATTGTACACACACGACTTTATGATTATGGATGGAGTCTTTGGCTTCCAATTCTCAATGATTGAAATAAAATGTGGTTTACCATGTGACGGATTGTGACTGAGCTGCTGGTACGATGTTGCTGCAGTTGATGAATTTGACGCTGTCGATACTGCACTTCCCGTACTAGCAGTAGGTCTCTGCGACTGCTCTAACACGTTCACTGCATCATAATTATGATTGTCTGCAGCTGGAGTTTGTGTATTCCTCTGTGGTGTAGGTAGTTTTAGTGGAGGACAAGGAGTAGTATATCCAGAAGTGGGGCGATTCTTTTTCTTTTTTTTCTTTTGGTACACTTTCCGGTGATGAATCATCAGAAGAGAACCAATTGTAATTTGACCTAGAAAAAAATTAAATTATAATCATAATATTAATACACCTGCTACATGTAAATTATCTTGTTTTAATTTGTCACAGGAGTCAAGTTGCATAGCTTTCCAGGTCGTAGAGGTACACAATCTCCCCGTCGCGGAAAAGTTCAGCACAGGGGAGGCAATAGTCTGGGTGATCTCAGTTCTGACACAAATTTTTTCTGCACCCTCCGGTTATCTTTCAACAGACCTAACACCACAAAAGGATTATGCTTAATTCTCATCTTTGCTTGTCATTTAGGATTCTCTTGGTTTAATTATAGCCTATGTGATTGACAGCTGACTAAAATCAGGTAGGAGTGTTCCAGCATGATGCATTTTCTGCTGTTCAACAAACTTTTTGAAACCCCTAAGATACCAAATTATATGAACATTCAACAACTGATTGAAAACTGGAATGTAATTGTAGACAAAGCGTATTGCATTATACTAAGATATGGTACATTAACATTGCAATTGAACAGGTTATTTAGAAATGGTACATGATTGTATGTAACTTATTGTGTAAGTAGGTTAGTTAACAGGCCATTGAGGGAATAACGAACTGTTACTAAACGTCGAAAAATTGGGCACCCTCCTTTACAGAATTCACATAATGTTTCTATCATGAAAATGTTGAGGAACTGTCTGACAATTACCTGAAGCATGTCATGTGCTACAGAACATAATACATATCATTCAGCCAAGTTTGGTTGATGTAGAACCAGTAGAATCATGCAAACATGACCTTTACCAGTCTTCATAACCTGGCTGTTGGCAATAATACCCTTATTAAGTCCAGAAAGCCGAAAGGGTGTCAATTTGTCAAAAAATCTAAGTCAGATGCAGCATCTGTAGCATGGCATGTGCTACAGAACATAATACACATCATCCAGCCAAATTTGATTGATGTAGCACCAGTAGAATCATTAGAACCCTGTAAATCTGACCTTAACTTCTTAACCAATGCCGATGCCAACTGTGGGGCAATTCCAAAAGCCCCCCCACCCCTCATGAGCTAAAGATAAGATATTGTACAGTTACAGTATACCTTCGCTTTCTTTTGGATCGGCGATAAGATTCCTGTTCAGATTCATCCTGATCAGATGCGGTCGACTGCAAATCTGACTGCAGTTCTGCAATATTTAATTTCTTCCTTGCTCTTTCATAGCTTTCTAAAAAAAGAATTCAAGTTTGACATGTTTAATTAGTTTAATTACTGTAATTTCCTTAATTAGTTATCTTAACTTATCTAACACCTGCAGTGTACATTCATCATACAAAATTATATATTTAAAATCATTTACATCACAGTGAGTTCACAAACTGTATGTACTGGTAGAACATGCAAGACACAATCGGACAGCAAATTCAGACATAATTGTTTTCACACAACTGTTTCATTATTACAAAGCTTGCTACAGAGTTTTTTCAAAGCACAATACAGTTGTACTAGTCAATAAACAGCTGCTTTCCCAAAGCCACCTTTAACCCAGCCTGTCAATGATATAGATTAGATGTATTTATATCAATCCAGTGATGATGGCAAAATCGAGGCACTCAGCCTGAAAGATTAGACCACACCAGTAGCCTATACCGGTATATTGCAATACATTACCTTTATTGTATCGTATTGCGATATGAATGTTGTAAACCGGTTTTTCACAATACTTCTATCAGAGATGAAAGCAGCAGGTGTCAGATGAAAAAGGCTGAAAACCTTCTTTTCAAAGAGGTTATATGGAGAATTTAAAGAATTAACATTGCAGCGAAATGATAAAAAAGGCTGAATTCATCCCTGTTTTATTTTTCTATTTTTGGTTACAGTACCAACCTAGTGCATCAATTAAGTAAATAAATCCATCAATTTTTATTTCTCGCTCAATCTCTGTCAAACCCAAGTCCAAAACACGCTTGCGTTTTGTATGGTCGATTTCAAACACTCGTTTGACCTCAACTATTACAAACATCATGCATGGTCAGCGGCAGTTCCGACTGCATTTTATAACACAGATTTTTAAATGTACACATGGGCATTATACCAGTATCTTGATACGTATTGCAATGTAACAGCCCTGTATCGCAATATATCACAATATGCTACAGCCGTATCGTGACACCTCTAATAATTGAGTTCATTGAATTGGAAATTCATGTAGATCTAATTAGAGCATTAACAGGGAAGGGAAGTGATTTTTATTGTCCGATCAACACATATAGGTCATTTACAGACATGTCAGTTGTGGTATGGTGGAGGAAACTGAAGTACCCAGAATAAACCACCAACTTGCAGCAAGTGACAACTTTCTTAGACTAGGTGGAGCATTAACAGTTTCAAAAAAGAGAAAAACTTGAAAAACATACCTTTTCTGTAGAGTTCCCCGATGGGGAAGGACTTCCAGTCTTGTCCTGGCAACTCACTGCTTGTGACTGCATTCATAATTCGATCACTTGACTTATAAGGAGGCCACAGCGCACACTTGGTGCCATCTAACCAGTTGTCTGGTATTACAGCCAATTCCTTCTCATCGGTGAATTCTACCACTAAATATTACATCTTGAAAAATCCCCAAAAAATCTCTAAAATTCTTTATTTTTTTGACTGAATATTAATTTATAGCTGGTAGAATATATAGGTCAATTCTATACCCCTATACAGGTTAAGTTAATACTGTATTGTCTGCTTGATAATTATCCCATTACAAATCACATAAATTATTTGGAAAACAATGATACCATGTACATTTATAATTTTGTTTGGCCTAAGTCAGCCTGACTTAGAAAATTTTATTTCATTTTTCATGTTTTTATTATAGGTATTATAAACATAATACCAAAGTTATAATGCTCAAGACGATAGGATATTTTTTCAAAATACACTAGTATTTTATAACACAACTTTACATGTTTATGCAAAATAAATAGTTTGAAATATCACTTGTTCGGTTTGCTGAATGCAAAACATTGCAACGTGGGACTTTAAATCAACTGTCCTGTATGTTTATTTTATCAGATTTAAATGTAACTTGACATGTTCATTTAATAGTACCAGGGTATTTTGAAAGCAATTCATTTCTGATGGACAGAGATCACTTATAATCACGAAGGTAATGTAGATTTCCCCATTAAATACAAATGCAAAGAGGGATCTCCGTGATGTAATTTGTTAGTACTGGAGGACATAATTAATGATTATTCGGTGACCAATAAACGGATAGTATTTTACTACCGGTATCAAAATCAGCACAATAACATCAACATTTGATGGTCCAATTTTAAAATATATGGGGTTGAAAATAAATGCAAGGCGATTAATTTTAAAAAACGTTAAATAACTAAGAATATATACATGTAGTGAAAATTTGTAGTGGGAACTCACTTATTGCCAATTACTGTATCCTTAATTAAGTGTGGCCTAGCTAATTACAAGCCAAAACAATGAATCAGTGGAACACCTGTATGGCATGAGAACACATTTACATGTTACATCCGTAACTTTTATCGTTGTCATTTGTTCACTCAGTTGTGATACAATAAATACTCTTAAATCGGACGACTCCAATGGGCTGCTGAAAAAACTTGCTACATCTCTGAACATCTCAATCACCAAGAGTTTTTCCAAAGCATCACTTGCAGACAGAATGTTTCTAATAATGCCAACTTTATCATCTACAAGAACACAGTTATCACCACGATTAACAGACAGGCAATATGTAGGTAAAAGCAACTCCTTGTACTGAGAAAATGATTGATAAGGTCTGCTAATTGGACCATATCTATGGCGTTTCTTCACAACACCAACTGCAGCAACTAGTTTGACATCTTCGGATACCATCTGTTTTTGCTTTTCTGACACGCGTCTTATGACCTGTTGAAGTGGAAAATTAGGCTTTCTTACTAAACGTTTCAATTTCGCTAAAAAACTTTCAAAAACAAATGCAGAATAGTTATCGAGAGCAACGAAGTGTGAAACATCGTCTGCTAAATGAACAAGTGAATGAACATTGTACACACACTGGTCTTCTCCATACAACTGGCCAAACTGAAAAACAAACATGCACAAAATCTGGTGTGCATACTGACAGTATGCACTACAGAAATAGGGGCTTGACAGACAGTATATTGCCACAAACAACAAACGGAAATGTGCAGAAAATGCAGTCGGTAAACAACTTTTCAGAACCACTGGGCCTGTATATAACAGAAATTGACGAAACTCTGTTGCTTTCCACCTATTCACATCACGTAGGGGTCTACCTTTCCTTAAAAATTCACGTGGCAAGTATCTTTGTAAATCCTGCAGGTGAGCAGATATCCGAGAAATGATGCCGGCTCCTTGTCTACAATGTAGAGGTCCCTTCGTCCACAGCCAAATGAGACGCCTCATAACCCCAAGACAAACCAAGTGCATGTAGTCAACTGGAAACTGACTGACCATACCAAGAGAGATACTTCTAAAAGGAGACGGTCCTAAGTGATGTCCTGCATCCGCCATTTCATCAAAATGTGCATCTGTTCTCACTGGTGCATTCTGGGAAAGTCATTTTACCATTCCATAAACCCTTCTGACAACACTTGTCACATCCGTAATACCCACTGTGACCTTTTACTTGTTTTACATATATGCACGTGCAGGTGTGTCACATATAACACATGATATTTTAATCATGCTTATGGTATGTTCAATTTCAGGTATGTGTAATCCAGTTTCTTGTAACAACTTCATTTCATTTATAAACATCCCAAGAAATTCGTGCACATCTTTGGGCTTTTGTTCCCCCAAATAAAGTCCAATTATAAATGGTTCTGAAGTGTATGGCTGAACTACTCTTCCTAAAATTGGCCATAACTGGGTATTTGCACTTTTGAAAAGTGGTAAACCATCTATATTAATTTGGAATGATACTGAGAATATATCATTAGGAGACACAGAGGAATTTGTAAGTAACTCCCTCTTCAAACATGTTGCAATGCCAAAATGGTGGTATGAACATCCTTCAGTCTGTTACACATCATATTTTACAGGCGTGCTTAACAGAGTTCTAGGATCTTTTGGTATGTATGGGTGGAATTTCCGTAATATCTGTAAAAGACTGTGTAGAGCACTATGTGATATATTGAACTTTGATGCCCATGATGCAAGTTCATTAGTAAGATCTAGGTTTTCCTCATCGTCTGATCTAGCCATGTTATCGTCAGAATCCTCGTCGTCAGAAACCCAACCTGTCAAACTGTCTTGGTCATCTGCACAGTTATTCTGTTACTTTCTGAATCTAAGCCTGGACCATGGATATTAAAAATATCATCTGGTTGGGCACGTATTCTGGAGCTACAGGCATTAGGCCTACTTGTAACATCTAAATCTATCACACAAGGTTCATTCTGAAAATCATTATTTTGTTCTGGTGTTTGGATTGTGTTGGGGACAGTGCCATCAAGCCCAACAGAGTAGACGTTTGCCAAGTGATTATTAACATTAGATCTTATATTTCTATACGACTTCCAATAAGAATCGGATGCCATGTTTATCAGAAGTGATTGATTTTAACAGAATTCGAAAAATCTTAGCAGACAACACAGTATGAACAAAACATGCATTTCATTTTGGGGCCGACTGGCGTAAACACGTGGTCCTAGTAGCCATGCTAATTTACGCCTTGACCATGAGTATTTCGTAACAAAAACGCTACCAAAATATTAACACATCGCCGAAATCAACAATATCACCCATTATTAACTCACCGTTGTTTTACAAATGTTAATTTTTTTTGTCTCGGCCAACCAGACAACTTTTACTGTTGCCGCGTTCTGCATGTGTACCATTCAAATATAGCGCGCGGGGAAAGTTGAAAGGCGCATGCGCAAACTCAACCCACGCTTCTATCGTTTCCAAACGTGATGAAGTGTGGAAGTGAAACATGTCTGGTTATTGCATGGATTAAATTTTAAAATTGACATTAATAATTTTCTATTTGGTGTTTTGTATATCTGTCGATATAAATTAAATACACGTCTCAGAGTGACAAGGGTAAATGAAATTTTTACTCTAATCTACAAAAGCAGTGCATGATCTGTGGTGTAGTGGTAAAGTGTGCGGTTAGCAAACCAGAGGTTCCCGGTTCGTTTCCTATGAACACCTGAAATTTTTTTCCTTAATTTTTTTTTTTTTACGAAAATGTGCTTTTGAAATTACTATTCTATTCGTAGAAGATTTATAACAAAATCTAATACCAACACAACACCGAATTTCCAAGGGAAAATATGCCGTTAGTTTTGTCCGAGACATATGTCGGGCCAATATTGGACCGACGACGCTAAAGGACTAGGCCTAATAATAATGACTGTTCAGAGGAAAGCACTATTAAATTTCTATTATCTATTCAGTTAGCGAATTCATACGAGTCCAACACCATATTCCATACAAGGATAAATATACTAACAGAACTGGCTTAGATTGCAGTATGTGGATATCCTGCCGATGTCGGGCCGATATCGGCAAACCCAATATAATACAGAAACTTGCCGGCTTCCTGTCGACATCGGGCCGATGTCGGGTCGATGTCTTTAAACGACTGGTGACTGAACTACTTTTTCACGAAGACTGGCGTCGATTTTAAACTATGTACATGTTGCAGATATTGCCGGGGGTAATATCGATCCCACACAAGTTTAACAGAGCTGACTTCGATTTCAATAGGCGGATATCTGGCCGATATCGGGCCGACGTCGGCAAACCCAATATAATGAATAAACCTGCCCGTTTCCTGTTGGGCCAATGACATTAAACGACTGTTGACTAAATGACCAGCGTTGAATTTAGAACTACCCGAAGAGATAACAGATTTAAATCGACCTCATACAAGAATGAAGAATAAGTAACAGCTGGATTTTACCGTAGTAGGCGAATATCTGGCCGATGTCGGGCTGATGTTGGTGAATGACAGTTTGATTCAATGACTTTTCACGAAGACTAGCTTTACATTTTCGTCTTACAAGTAGAAGATAACGGATTGATATTGAACACATACAAGAATGAAAAAATAAAACAGCTGGACTTAATTGCAGTTGGCCAATATCTGGCCAACGTCGGGCCGATGTCGGCAAACCGATACGCAAAGCTGGGTTACTGTCAATATCGTACAGTTGTCGGGCCAATGTCGGGCCGACGTTGGAAAACGAACCGATATTCCGACTTACAACCGATATCGGGCCGATATAGTCATGCTGGCTTGGAACATTGGGTTCCACTGGCGCCACCTTTAAGGTCTCTTTGGGGTCATTAAAATATGGTGAGGTGAAAACAGAATTCTTAAAACTTTTTTCTTCCTAATCGAAAATCTTGCGGTCTCAAAATCCAGGTGTACACATTTTGGAGACTGACATGAATCAATAATCGTGAAACCTCTTAATGTGTGATATGTACACATTTATATTATCATATGTAGTTTCAAGTTTCATCTGACACCAGTTTAATGGTCTCGGGAAGCTCAAAAAACGTGGTGTCAGGATGTTAAATTTTCCTTGTAACTTTACAACCTTATTTTCTAAAATGGTTTTAATGGATTTAAAGTCACAGTTTCAAAGCTTGAGACTTCATATTTGAATATGTTATCTAAGTCGTAGAGATATTGCTAGGAATTAAAGTTCATCGAATTTGGTCGGTAAATAATTCTACTTCCAGTGGCTGAGATATAGGCCCCGAAACCGGGGTACCCACCTATAACTTTTAACATAAGTTTCTATGGGAAATTTTAAAAGTGTCTCAGAGCATGCGCAATGAACTGTCTTGGTGTATTTTAGTAACAATCGATAGGTCTTGGTCTGTAGTATCCCTGTAGCAAATTTGGTTGAAATCTGCCGGTTAGCAGTTGAGCAATTAGCAAAAAACTTTTTCCTTCGCGCCCTTTTTGATCATGTGATATGCCATGTGCTTTCCATGTGTTTTTCTTTTCCCGCCGGTATTAGAGGTGCGCGATTTAGAACCCTTTTTGTAACGTAATTTTCTCCCTTAATCGACGGTGAAAATTACTGAAATTTACATATGTTATAGACAACGGCCGGAGCTGCATAACATTTTTGTCCTTGCCGCACGGGTTTGGGCGTGGCAGAGCGTGAAACTTTTGCAAATTTTCATTTTTAAGAGGCCATAACTTCCAGTGGTCGATGCTATTGGTCTGTTTTTTTCCTCAAAATTTGGCCTCAATCAGTCCTTCAGTTTGATACCAAAGCGGCATTTTTGGGTCTACAAGGAGCTGAGAAATTCGCCAAAAAGCTCCTTTTTGTGACATTTTTAAAAAAAAAAACGGCGAAAATCGATTTTTAAATAAAATTAACAGAAAATCGAAGAAAATGTCGAAAAATAATAAATTTCATCGAATTTGGTCGGTAAATAATTCTACTTCCGGTTACAAAAAATGTACATTTTTTTTGGATTTTGTTCCCTTCCACCCAAAATTGTCCGGTAACCTATATTTTTTTACAGAAATCAATGACGCCTGAGAAGATCTATACAGTGATACCATTCATTTGATACTTGGATACATGGTTATAGAGTTATGGTCTCAAAAATTGTAAAAATTTTAATGTAAATTTCCCCGGAAGTAAGAAGGTTAGGTCCACGAAATTTTAGTAGTATGTTGACCTATTCTTTGTCTATAAGTATCCGGAGATTAGTCTGCCCCAATAAAAAAAATGGCTGAGATATAGGCCCCGAAACCGGGGTACCCACCTATAACTTTTAACATAAGTGTCTCAGAGCATGCGCAATGAACTGTCTTGGTGTCTTTTACTTACAATCGATAGGTCTTGGTCTGTAGTATTCCTGTAGCAAATTTGGTTGAAATCTGCCGATCAGCAGCCGAGCAATTAGCAAAAAACGTTTTCCTTCGCGCCCTGTTTGATCACGTGATATCCTATGTCATGTGCTTTCCATGTGTTTTAAATAACCTGTAACTTGTGTGAGGTACATCATCAAAAAATAAAACTTTTTATATAAACAGATTTTGAATTTACTTCCGGTAGGGGAGTTTTAAGTGACTAAAAACGGCATAAAAAAAATATCTATATTTCAAGTCAAATTAGAAATATATAGGATTAGGTTAGAAACACACCTTTTGGGTCAGAGTTAGAACAGGTTCTGAAGATGTCAAAACTAAAAAATGGCGATGTTTCAAGGGATCATATTTCCCACAAACGACGGTCAATTTGTCCCAATTTTGGATATGTGATGGACCCTGATAAGTTTTGGCCCCGGTCCCTTAAAAATGAGAAAATGGGTTCCAAAAAACCCAGTTTTTTCGGGGTCATTTCAGGTATTATTTTTTCTGATTTTTTTCCGCCCAGATCTCGCATCTGTGGACAATGATCCATTTTGTCCTCAAATATTGGTTCCATACGACTTCCTGTTTTCTTCAACCCTAGGGATTTGGCGTTTTAAAAGTGCTAAAATCAGCTGAAATTTCGCCTTTCAGTTTTGCAGTACGTGTTACACTTTTTTGAAATGTCAAGGTCAGAATCAAAAAAGGTTATGACCCTTGACCGACACCAGAAATTTCAGGTCACTGTGACCTCAATTTAGTCCACAGTAAAAGGTTGAACACTCTTTTGGTCAAATGTTGCTATCAATTGGGCCTTTCTGTTCCACCAATCAGATTTGATTTATTTCCCCAAATAGCCGAAATATTCGTTTCAGAATGATGACCGACTCATAGGAACGGACTACGTTTGACGAGTTTATTGTAATTATACGCATCCTTTTATTAACCACCATGTGATCGGTTTGAGATGTCTGTGACATAAAATATTGCATAAAATTTGCATGTAAAATTCTGCGCCGACAACAGCTCATATTGCCTTCGAACAAAATCTTAAATAAATTACCTAATCGGCATTTATAGCCGAGTAGTAAAAACATATAATAGAATCATCTTATTATTTTACCAGATTTGTATCTATATCCTGGACATACTAAAGATTTTTACTTTGATATCTGATATTTTTTTATATAGTATAGATTTTCTAATAAACATATTGAATTAACAATATAAAAATCCCAGTTTTAAAATCAAAATCTAAATTAAAATGGACAAACACGGTCCTCTGGAAACCAAGAGGTGGTGGGGTCAGGTGCCATGGAGGAGTAGAGATACAATGAAGAATCAGCTGGTCAATGATGTTCTAAACAAGGACCAGTTTCACCTTGCAAGTGCTATTTACCCAGCCTTTCAGATAAAGATTTGCCAGCACAAATGAGTTAATACATTAGTAACATTGTGGAAACACTTCACGACAAGCGTCCAATCACATACATCATAGGCGTCGCCCCCCCCCCCCCACTTTTTTGGCAAAAATAGAAATGGGTGTTGAAAATTAAGGCTTACCGCCTAGATTACTCTATATATACTGTATACACTAAACCGCAGATAGAGAGTGGGTAGTAAAACCAAAAGTATAGGAAGGGTAGCCATCTTGGATATGGAATATCTAGTTTCATGTATAGACAGTGAATTCTGGTTAATGAGGGATACTTCATTTTACCGGAAACTAGAGACTGACTAATCTCACGGAGAGATACATAGAACATGAAAGTAAGTAACGTACTCAAAGTTTGCAAAGTGATCAAGTGTGTACCGCTCTCAAAGTGATCAAGTGTGTACCGTTCTCAACGTTTGTTAAGTGATCAAGTGTGTACCGTTCTCATGATTGCAGAGTGATCAAGTGTGTTCCTTTCTCATGTTTCAAACTTGCAACGTGTGCTACGTTCTAAGTTATGAAGTCTCAAAGTGACAAAGTACAAAAGTGACGAAGTTGTGAAGTATTAAGTTGTTCACTTACATCGTTTCAACAAGTATCAAAGTTCAGACAGTGAAAAAAGTATCTGTGTTATTCTATAGCGTATTTGTACTTCTGTATATAAAATAAAAAATTGTAACACTCACCAGAGGATTTTTTCTGAAGATGTTGACCCTTCGAGCTTCGGATGCCAAATGAGCTCTCAGAAACCTAACTGAACTTTTTTTCTCTAGTTTTTAAAGTTACTAGTTTTACTAGTTTGGATTTATATCTATTAAAATTTATCGATCAAGTAAAA
This sequence comes from Atrina japonica, assembly GCA_030159075.1. Taxonomy (NCBI): domain Eukaryota; kingdom Metazoa; phylum Mollusca; class Bivalvia; order Pterioida; family Pinnidae; genus Atrina; species Atrina japonica. The sequence goes on along the minus strand of BROG01000046.1, from coordinate 2,081,815 downwards.
GAGCTAGTGAATGTTCACATTCACTTACTATAGGCTAGACTTACCACTACAATATAACACAACACATAAAAACTGCATACTTTCAGTTAAGTTTTCTTTTCGTGTAAGTTAGGTGGCCCTTAAAAGGGTCGTTGGATGTGGCTTGTTAAAACCCTATGCTTCAAAGGCACCGGTAGCATACCATCTTTGGTCTTCTGGCTGCTGCTGCATGGACCGCAGCAGCTCGGCAAAATCTCGCCATCCCGGCCTTCTGTTTCTCGAAAAACTCCCACTCCTGGGACGCCGTCTTTAACTTAGCCAAAATATTCCACGGCTTACTCGCCCAAAACAGTTCGCTGTTAATCATCAGTTCACTGTTCATGGTTGAAGATGGCTGCACCAGGTTATTTGTCTTCTGAATCGAAGCGCAGTGAAAATAGACGCGCACGGCTTTTTATATGAGCGGTATAGCGCACGTGACGTATTCCGTCTCATAAACTTTGACCGCTTTGATGATTGGCAACGTGGTTCTACCAATCAAAAAGCAAGCGGTGATAGACGCCTAGGAGAAATCAGTCTAAGAGTGATAAGAAAATCAAACATGGAGTATGCTATGGAGTAAACTATGGAACAAGAAAACGAACCTGTGCCGACTGAACCTGTGCCGGTATATGATACCAAAGAGAAGTTACGGAAGATTGATATGAACTTTCATCAGGAAAAAGAAGATATTAACCTGAGAAGAATTGTACTTCTAAATTATGTTTTGCGGATTGGTAAAGAAGAGAGAAAACGTAAGCAGATGGACGAGAAGTGTTTGCCGTTTAACAAGAGATTCTGTTCATAAATCATGGCAGATATTTTAAAAAAAACAACGGTCCTTTTCAGGACCACTTATATCTTACGAAAAGAAACCTTAAACTGAATGTGCAATGTATACAATAAAATGAGTTATAGGGTTTATGAGAAGGAGTGTTTTATAGAGTACTTAGTATATGTATCATATCTCAGTACAGTTTAGATTACTTTTTTGATGAGTTGGGTGGCACTGACAAGGGCCGTTTGATATGATACTAATATTGACATTAACATCTCTTTTTCACAGGTAAGCGTCGTTCTGCTTCCAGTAGATAATCTGTCTTCCTCTTGATAGTCATGATGATCGGTATTTGTCGTTGACGGAAAGTAGTTCTAATCTGTTATCTAGTACAAACATACTGAGCTGACAGATGGTCTAACCACTGTCGGTACTGCCTGTCGAGTTGATCCCTGACTTTGTGTGAGGTTTGCGTTGTTTCAGTCGCCTCCATCTCTGATTGAGCTTCATCAGTAGGCTCTGACCGTAACGATCACACTGCATCGTACTCAACTTGGTTTTCTGTTATAACAGAATAGCTTCTGTATATATACTCTCCTTTTGTTTTTTGTTTTTGTTTGTTTCACTAAACGATGTTCAACAAGTAGGAAAAGAAACGTTCACGCAATGTGTGACGTCACACCCTGCTGAGTATGTCTAAGAGTCTATAGCCATTGCTTGATCATGGCTGAATGCGTAAACATGTGGGGTGAAGTAAAAGAAAAAGAATGGATGGTGTGTGCCGATATGGTGGGAAGAAAGGTGGGATGGCTAACGAACATCGATGAATGAGTAGAGCTCGTGAAGTTTGAAAAAAGAGAAAGACGGCGGAGCAAACGCACAAAATGCTTTTAATGCCATGGCATATAAAGTATAAAAATTAAAAACGGCGCTTTTCAGGGCCACCTAACTTTTACGCAAAGAGACCTATGACTGATTAGAGTAACAGTAGTTATATAGTCTCAACAATAAAACAGATCCTTTGTATACCCTTATTTTCTCTATATATCTCTTATACTCTAAATATCTAAGTGTTACACTATTACACTTGGTATCTTTCTAGTCATATTGTTTCTCATAGTTTGTCAATGGTGTTTTACACCAGATCACTCTGTGTACCTTTGTGTACCGTTTAGACACTAGGTTTAAACTCTAAGTGTACACCTTATACCCAGACATAATACACAAACACCAGATCAACTTTTAATAAGTTTAATACCCCGCTAACTTTTTAGATAATCGGTAGAGGATTATGGCCGCCCCTCTGTGACTATGTACAATACTTATGGATGAACTTTGAAAACACGTATTAACTTTAAAACACTTATTAACTTGAAAACACAAAACTTTGAAAACACTGATCACTTTTGAAACATTGATCACTTTGAAACGTTCGTCACTATGAAACAGTCTATGAAACAAACTTTTGTCACTTTGTCTCACTACTACGGTTGATCTTGCCTATACGCTGTGACAGTAAACGTATTTACATTATAACAGCACCAAAAAAATCACATCATCACTTCTGTTCGGTTTCCACTTTCACTTTCTTGGTTGGTTTTCCTCCTTTCTTGAGCATCAAGTTGAGTTTACGTTTTGCTCCTTGAAGTCTGTTCCTGACATTCATAAGCCCAATGACCTGACTGATGACATTTATAACATTGGTCCGACTGACGAGATCGATTTTCTACTTTGTTCTCAGGTCTACCCTTACTGTTGTCGTTGTTGTTGTTGCCGAACCGTTATTCTTAGGACATCTAGGAGAGCAACGTCCAATTTCACCACAAATGAAACAAGGATGAGTCCGTGGGGAATTCTTATATTCGTAACCCATATACGTTGTTTTGACTTCTGGCTGTAGTTTATCATTCAGTTCTTTAGGACTAGCTGTAATGACCGCGAGTTCTCTCCTAATTTTCTGTAATGTTGATAGGAAGGCATCACGTAGCATTCCCTTGGCCGCATCATTTTCTTGTTTTTCATCCAACTGTTCTAAAGTTTTGAGAACTTCATCAAAATCATCAGCCCCTTTTATGTACGGTGTACAATTAGGTGAATAATGAGGATGCGTCTGAGGTAATCCTGGATAACTCATGTTGATAACTGATTCAAATGATGTTCGGTGTTTAAACTTCACTTTACTTTATACCCGTTCTTCTTATTCTATATTTAGACTCGTTCACGTCAGGCACTTGTCTCCCAGAAGCGAGGCTCAACACAGGGTTTTTTGTTTTTTAATATTACCAACTGAGTGAAAGCACAATTAAGACCAACGCCGATGTTCTGTATAAGCATTATAACCATTTCCAATATTTTAAATAGGTGCCACAATAAAAACACTGAACGTGGTCACTGTCCCCTAAATACACAAATCCTGCTGTGACTAATTCTGTCAGATTAGATCCCGGTAGACATTTTGGCCAATGATCTTTAAATGCCAGGTAGCTGGATTCATACGTACAAAAATTAGGCAAGGCTAAAGGTATTCTTAATTCCTGATGAAACGATAATCCTCTGACGGTAGCAGGTCTTATTTTGAAAGTGGTCACACCCTATCTCCTTTCTGTAGGTGGATTCCTTTCAGATTGGCTCTCGGTACACTATCCACTTCTACCCGATGGGTTCGTTGTACACTATCCATCATGTCTCGATTCATGACGGTCTGACTAGTCGAGGAAAATAAAGTATTCATACTTGATGTTATTTCCATCGTGTCTGAGAGTGGATTCCCACCCCTTTTTATAAGGTCCATAAAGTCTATTTTTAGATCAGACCAAAATCATTCATATTTTTTACGGTTTTTTTTTTCCTGAAACACAAATTGTATCATCGGTACGTCTACACTGTGACCAAAAGGATCCCATGCTAGTTGCCGTTGTTCTTTATGCACATGATACATCATACTTGCTAGGTTACCATTATTATCATTTGATTGTAAATGAAAAGTGTCACCGTACATGGGAGACTGATGACAATTACTTAACCATTTTCGCATAAACATTAAAATATCATGAGGTATTTCTTCGTGTTCTACTTTTCGTGGTTGTCCCCTCTTTCTTTTCACTCCCTCCATCTGTCTCTATTCTTTTGTTCTCTCTATGGATACTTTTCGTGGACGTCCTCTCTTTCTTTCCACTCTCTGTCCCTGTTCTTTTCTTCTCCTTCATCTCTGTCCTTCTCTCTTTACCTGACTCTGTCCTTCTGTCTTTTCCACCGTTTCCCCCATTCCCCCATTCTTTATCTCTGTTCTTCTTCTTCTCTCTGTTTCTCTTCTCTCTGTTTCCCCCTTTCATTGACTTTGGTCTTTTCTTCTCTTCTTTTCTTACGTCTTTTCTCCTTTCAGTAATATATATATATTTGTAATGTTCGAAGACATGGTCTTTCAACAAACTGTTGGCATTTCTATGGGAACCAATTGTGCCCCATTATTGGCCGACCTGTTTCTTTATTTATACGAAGCAGACTTCATTAAGAAACTGCTGAATCAAAAGAAAAAGCTAGCGGTGTCCTTTAATTTGACATTTAGATATATCGGCGACGTTTTGTCAATTAATCATGACAATTTTCATACATATGTCAGTGCGATATATCCCAGCGAACTAGAAATTAAAGATACAACAGAAACAAGCACGCGCTTCATACTTAAACATTTTACTCACTATAGACAGAGACAGGACATTGGCAACTAAGCTATACGACAAATGCGACGATTTCGGCTTTCCCATCGTAAATTTTCCACATTTAAGTAGTAATATCCCACAGTCACCCGCATGTGGAGTTTACATTTTACAAATATGCCAGGGCGTGTTCAACATATGAACATTTCATATACAGATGTAAACTACTATCTGACAAATTATTGACACAGGGATATCGAAAACCGCGTTGGATGTCAACGTTCCGCAAATTTAACGGTAAAATAGCCTTGTTTACGATTATCCTGTTTCACTAGGTGAAATGTTGAGTTGCTCTTTCGTTGGCTGTTGATAAGACATCTGTACCAACGAGGATTCGTTCCTTACGTATTTCATTTGGACTTGACTTGTGGGCTCACAGCGGGTATGACCGGTCGACAGGGGATGCTTACTCCTCCATGGCACCTGATGCCACCTCTTGGTTTCCAGAGGTCCGTGTTTGTCCATTTTACCAGATTTGTATCTACATGTATATCCTGGACATCCTAAAGTTTTATATTTTGGTATCTGAAATGTTTTATATATTAAATATGTCGGTCATGTCATGTTAAAGGATGGCAATATTGTCAAGGTGAGAGAATTGCCTGGACCCAACAAGTCAGTGGAAGTACGGAATTCCTTCGAATTTGTTGTGTACTATCGAAAATTCATAAATTTGAAGGATTTTTCAAAGATAGCCAGACCACTCATCGATCTCATTCCTTCTACAACAAGGTCCAAGTATACATTTAAAAAGAAGACAAAATATCCTATTTGGAAATCGGAAGAAACACATTGACATACTGTCTCTCCTCCCCACCTGTACTAGCATATCCTGACTTCAACCCCCCCCCCCCCTTGGAATACACAGTTCAGATCAAGGATAGTCAACAACAGGTGATAACATACGAAAAAAAGAGGTCTGAACAAGTCGGGGAAGAACTTCCCGGCACACAATCTGGAATTTGTAGCGTTATAAAAAGGACAATCACTGAAAAATTCCATGACTATCTAAATGGTAGTCAGGGTAGATTTAACGTGCGGCGTGACTACTTCAAAGCTCTTGCCATATTCGGAGTTCCGGCGTGCAATCATGATGGAAACTGTTACACGTACTCGCCCCTACGAAGTAGGCTCGAACGTTGGATCTGAGTGGCGTTGGCCGGTTTAGGGCCCTCTTCTTCCTGGGTTGGTCGACTCTCGGCTCCTGGATGGGGGGGGGGGCTTTTGACAGTTCACCTGCCTGATGTCCTGTGTCCTAGTGGCTCTTGTCCGATGCACATAGACACCTCGGGTCCGAAGTGGGGAGTAAGGCACAGCTGCAAAGTCACAACGGTTTACAGAATTTAGAAGATTCAAGGCCACACATTTTAGATGGACTGTCCGAATGAGATATTTATAAAGAATTGCCAAATAGTTAGAAGAAATTCATTAACAAAATGATATATCCAAAGTGCTTAACGACGAGTTGTCCAAGCTCGCAAGTCTGAGTACCTATAAGAGGTAAACAGAAATGTGTGGATTTACCGAACATTAAGGTCGGTTAAATGCTAAGTTTGTTTAGGTGTTAATATATTTTTGTGTTATTTTGAGAAGATATTCTTAGGAGCTTAAAGCTTAGTTAAGGGAGCAGTGCTAATCCGCTTAAATGCAAGGCCAAAATAAGTGTTTTTAGTGTGTGGTGCAGGCTAAGTGTGGTTATGGCCCCGCTTGTATAAAACATCTCAAATTTGAGATTTCCTCAAACTTGAGAGACGGCGAGATTTCCTCAAAATCGGCTTGTATAAACATTCCTCATATACCTTGAGAAAAAGCTCAGCTGAAGGAAAACTTGAGAGATTACTCATTGATATAAATGGCCCGAAGAGAACTATTTACGGCAAGAAAGGTGACAGCTACTTACTTATTTAGTTTGTTTATTGTTGTTTAACGTCCCTCTTATTTAGAAACGGAAAATTGATGCTTGCGCGATGGCGCTCTATATTAATATTTTATATGAAGAAAGGATAGTGATTGACATATATAAACAACGTGTAGATAGGTGCATACTACCGTAGTGCTACCTGTATTTTAAAACAGTTTATCTGCATTATGTTCACCATTAGATTTAATATCTCACAGGTTTAGTTTATTCCGAATCTTAAGCTATTTAAAGGACCATGACCGGCGATTAATGCTCAGTAAGGTTGTTAATTTTGTTTTAAATGACAAGATGCTTTTCAAAATGTTTATATAAAGTTAGTATCTTCACATACGCTTCTAGTAATCTTTGTTTGAAGATTAAAATGATTTTACTCCTCACGACAATAAATACAAATGGAGTTGCTAAATATTCAAGGCAACCCAAGATGAATAAGTTCAACATACGGGGTATTGTCATCTCGTATCCATCACAACTCGTACCTAAGTGAATTGAGACTCGTACTCATATTTTAGCTGACTCGTGTCCATCTATTAACTCATTAGTGCCCATCGCCTGTTTGATTGTAGAATTATTTATGAAGGTATACATGTATTTATCAACAAGGTAATTACCATAATGCCGTTTGGTATTGAAATGACATATAACTATCTGTGGAAATGAATTGGCTTCAGAAGTACTTGGTTGACAGAGGTATTGTCCATTTCACAAAACGTGACAGGCGGATTAATTTTTTGATTATTTTGCAGATGATTCTACTCAATTTTTGGTTATGACAATATCTATGGAAAAAAATTATATTCCCCACTGGATACTCGTAAGTAGGATAACAAGAAAGAACGATTATACTTGTCAGTGTAAATTTAATGTCGCTATTTTCTATTACTTAAATTTGAACGTTCCCTGGTCAAGACAGGGTTCACGTGCGCGAGACTACATCTCTCAAGGTTATATGGATATAAGGTAAAGGGGTCGTTACAATTTTCAAGCTTTTGGCGATATGGTTTTGGTTTCGAAAACAAAGAAATTTCGAACCCCGAATGTGCATAGATGTTTATATAGATGGGGCCCTCATAGTTGTGAAACCACGGTCCGGAATCGCTATGCAGTTGCCTACCAGTGGTTTCATGTACTCGAAATCATGGGTAGCTAATGAATCTTTATAAAGAAGTAATTGTGTTCAATTTATCCAATCACAGTAGTTGTGATCGGCAATGGAAGTTATAGCGAAGTCCGTTGATCTAATACAATTCTGAAATTGTTTAAATTATATAGTCTCGATCTGATTAGCTGACGAATGTGCGAATACCGGTACGTTTACTCGCATTGGTTGAGGCTTCATGAATAATAAAAATATGCACGAGTAATTTCGGGCACATGAAACTACGGGTAGGAAAGAGCATAGCGATTCTGGACCTTGGTTTACGACGATGGGACAACCTGTAATGTTTGTTTACAGTTCATGGCAAATTTAGGAATCACTAAGTCGGATTTGTCAGTTGTTTATATACAGGACTGAAAATTGTCGTGTCAATTTGTGATTGTTTCAGAGGAACCTTTAAGGAAGATACTATTAGTAGGATCGTCATTGCGCATTGTAAACATCATATGCCATCGAAAACGTCGTCATTTTCAAATGAAATTGCACTGTTTTCAAACGTTATACAATTGCCACGTAAATAGCTATAATTTCAGTCTACTAAAACAAATGTAAATTGTATGACATGGTTATTATTAACTGTTGAATATTTATTTTTTTTCTATTGTGAAAATATACGTGGGTTATTTTTCTGTTGTAGAAAAGCCTGGGTCTTTTTTTCTTTGATGAAAAATATTACCGTGCCTTTTCTATATCTTTTCTATATAAATTGAGGAAAATTTCGTTGAGGAAAACTAGGATAAAAAGTTTTAAGCCGATTTGAGGAATGTCTCGAATCTTGAGGGAAAAGTCAAAGCTGAGGAAAATATTAAATATTTCGCCTTAACTTGTGTTTATACAAACCAAACTGAAAATTTAAAATATTTCCCCTCAGCTTGCGTTTATACAAGCCAAACTGAAAATCTCAAATCATTTGAGAAAAATCTCAAATCTAAGGAAAACTCAAGAGTTGAGATGTTTTATACAAGCAGGGCCCGGTGTTTTATTGTATTGACCAAGGGATAAAACTTTATTTTACAACAGACCGAGACACAGGTTCGAGTCTCGGCGGCTGGGTTTTCTTGTCCTTCGGATGAGACAGTGTCACTGTAACGGCACGTTAAAGAACCTCAGCGGTTGTAAGTGCCGAGCGTACTCCAAATTTTGAAGCCCTCACTGGCATTTGGTGAGGTTTCCATATAAGTTAGTGGGACATTAAACAACAATGCTAATTAAATCTGTGTTGCATTAAAATTTCATTTATATTGAATTGCTCAGTCGCACTCGACTCTTGGTCATGACTTCGAGCTCAGCTGGCGGCAGGTTGGTTTCCTGTTTTCGGATGAGTAAAAACCGAGGTCCCGTGTCACAGTAGGTGTCGGCACATTAAAGAACCCTCACTGCTCAATGGTCGTAAGTGCCCTTCACTGGCATCTGTGACGTCTAGATGAGTGAAAGATTCTTGAGTGGGACGTTAAACAACAACAAACAAAACAAAACAAAAACAATGCTACAGGTCTACCAAGGTAAATCGCCACATGTTTACAAACACAACTAGTCTAAATCAAATCATAACAGGGGTGACAAACTACTTGTTGCCACAAAAGTATTAAGAGATTCCGTAATGCATGGAGTCCGTGGAAGGCAATATGTTTCACCTGTACAACCTATTTTTGGAAAGGAGATGATATTGTTTTGGTTTTTGACTCTACCTAGATGTGCCACTTAAGGATTGTTTTTCATTTTTTGAACATCATCGGGGTATAAAAGCAATTGCTCATGGAAAAAATTCTGTGCAGCACGAAATAAAAGCAATTGATCATGGAAAAAATTCTGTGCAGCACGAAATAAAAGCAATTGCTCATGGAAAAAAAAATTTCCATGAGCAATTGCTTTTATACCCCGATGATGTTCAAAAAATGAAAAACAATCCTTATATTTATAAACATTACCAGTAGTAATAGGCAGCTCCATGGCGGGCCATTTGAATTTTGCCGCTAGGGGGCGCCACCAGTGGCGCTGTTGATGACGTCATCAGAATGCTGGCTTCTGATTGGTCAATTCAAATGGCCCGCCATGGAGCCGCCTGTGATGTCATAACCGGAAGTGCGTCATACCGGAAGTGAGGTCATACCGGAAGTGCGTCATACCGGAAGTGAGGTCATGTTGTCATAGCAATAAGTAGAAAGAGCCAATCGTTGAGCTTGGAGGCGTGTCTATGACCGGAAGTGGAAGGTTGTGGAGGCGGCCATCTTGGCTAAGGAGCCAATGAGAGCCTTCGTTACAAGAGGTTGGGGTCACGAGAGGTCGCGAGAGTTCACGAGAGGTCACGTGAGTTTGCGAGAAGTCAACGGGAAGAGAGAAAAGTTGGGTTTTTCCAGTTTTGAGCTGAGAGTGAATCTATTTTTAGAACCGAAACTTTGGGTTTTTCCAGTTTTGAGCTGAGAGATGATCTATTTTTAGAACCGAAACTTTGGGTTTTTCCAGGTTTGTGAAACTAGCAGTTGGTGGCGCCACCGTCGGTGAAACTAGTAGTTTGTGGCGCCACCGTTGAGAGTTGTGTATCATGCGCATGCGCGAGAAGCGGTTTATCTGTGATTAGTCGTCAAGAGTCCTGTTTCAAGTGCGCAAGCGCAAGAAGTGGTAGGCCAGCTCGGCTTGTACTAAGACTTGTAGAGTAAAATAAAAATTCAAACACTCACCCTATGCTGGTAGTGGTTTTTTCTGACGATGTTGACTCTTCGAGCTTCGGATTGTAAATGAGCTCTCAGAGGTCTAACTGAACCTCTCTCTAGTCATGTGACTTTTTTTTATTTCTATTTTTAGTGCATGAAAAAAATAGTCTTGTCCTATCTAATAAAAAAAATTCAAACACTCACCCTATGCCAATAAGTTTTTTTCTTATGTTGACTCTTCGAGCTCCGGATTGAAATGAGCTCTCAGAGGTCTAAACTGAACCTATACTCTAGTCATGTGCTTTTTTTTTTGTTTCTATTTTTTAGTGCATAGAAAAATAATCTTGTCCTATCCAATAAAAAATTTCCTATGCTAAAAGTAGTGTTTTTTCTTATGATGTTAACACCTCGAGCTTCAGATCTCAAATGACTTTTCACAAGCTGAACTGAACCTCTCTCTAGTCACATGTTACTATATTTAGACTTTTATCTCATGAAGTGAATACAACAAAAAACACAAATAAAATTTAATGTTGAATATACGCGACTAAATAGTGTGTAGTCGCTGTTTTTTAAACTCACCGCTACAGAATAATACATACTTTCAGATAAGGTTTTTTCGAATAAGTTGGGTGGGCCCTTAAAAGGGCCGTTGATTTCTCCGAAAAGCTGAATAAAAGAGAGACTCCTAATATCTGTCGAGTAGACGTCGCCAATGCGAACTTCTCTTTCTTTTTCTATCATCAGTCGATTTATCTCGGCCATGTTGTCGAAGATTGGTTAATGCTTCCTGAGCTAGTACGTATTGTACAGGTACTGGAAGTGAAGGGTCAGGTCTAGGTGGTTCCTCCTGATGTGTAGTAGGTGTCACAGGGGGTCCCAATCAGAATTGATCGGGCTGCGTGGTTTACTACAATACGTGTCCTCTGTGTGAGAATGATTAGTTTCTCTCTCAGGTTGCATTTCCATATCAGTTGAGTTATCCATGATAATGAACTAACACCGAGACTTAGACAGTACTAGCTTATAAGAGTGAATGACGTCACGTATTGATTTTTTTCCCACGTCTAGACATCTGGCCACCTGTTTTTTTTGACACTTGGCATCTGAACACCTGTTTTTGACACTTGGCATCTGAACACCTGTTTTTGACATTTTTGACACTTGGCATCTGGCCACTGTTTTTTGACATTGGCATCTGAACACCCGTTGTTGACAATTTTTGTCACTTCATCTGGCCACCTGTTGTTGTAGTCTGTCTTCTAGACATCTACGTCTAGAGATTTGACCACCTGTTTTATAAGACAGAAACTGTCACTCTCCTTTTTAATATTTCTTATTCTATATGAAAATAAAACGAAATACAATACATTCTAGTTTTATGAATCTATAAAACATACAAGACTAGAATATTAAAGACTATATAAATGTGATGATACTTCGTTTGAGTATCTATACAGTTCTTTTCTTTTTTTATTATAAATAATGTCTACAGTAACCGTACTTCATTTTAGATTTTGACCACGGAAGCATACGCACGAATGCTAATTTACCAAACTTTGATTTATTGTTAAATGAAAGACAAAGAACAGGCGAGAAGTCAAAGGCAAGCTCAGCAGAGAGATCAACGGGTGATGGATTTAATGCCAATAGACAACTCACCGATTATAGTGATTACTATGAAGTAGACACTCTGAGTGAGCGTAAATCACGTAAGTTTAAAACGGCCTCGAATGTGTACCAAGTCAAGTTTAAACATTTTTCTAAAGATGCCATACACTTAGTATCAGAAGTAATAGATCATATGTTGACTTCTATTAAGAACAAACTACAGTGTGAAGATCGGATAAGATGCGAGTCAATATACATCATCCATCGTTAAAAAGTGAAGTGTGGGTAGAATTTACAGATGCTAAAGACCTGAATGCTGATCTACTCATGGAAAAAATTGAGAAAGTGCAACAGAGTAATGAAAATTTTAGAATAGAAGATGGGTCTACCACCCTGTCAGTAATCCATGTCATACAACCTGTAGGTAGCGGGGGTGGAAAACGAAAAATATCATCTCAGTCTTGATAAAAAAATCCATGCTGAACAAGAAAAGAAGTTTGATACAGATCAAGAATACAGACAAGACCTGTTTAGCTCGTGCTATTGTAGTTGGTCGTTTTTCATTGTCAGAAACCTGGACTTGGAGATACAAGTACAAAAACTGGCAACGCTATTGGAAAACTTTGATTTATGGTGATGCAAAAAGGACTACTCTTCAACGACGAGAAGCTCATGCCTTAATGCAACAAGCTGGATGTGATCCCCAGCAAGAGAGTGGACCTGAAGAATGGCAACGTTTTCAGGCCGCATTGTTACCCCACTACCGTTTGAAAATCTACGAGTTGAATACCAACACAAAACGATTGGCATTAAATGTACTGTATAGTGGTGTGGGATCGGGGGCCCCCATTCACGTTTTGTACGATGATCACCATTACGATTGTATCGTATCTATGCCTGGACTCTTGGAATGTAATTACTATTGCGACCGTTGTGATGTGGGTTATGATCATATAGAAGATCACCGATGTCCTCAATGCTGCTTTCGTTGTTTTGCACCGTGGCCCTGTGTTCCCGACAATACGATAAAAAACCTATAGAATGTACACATTGTCAGGGGAATTCACATCGACTCGGTGTTACGAGAATCATTTGAAGCCTTAATAGTAGTAATACAACCACTACTCCATGTCAGCTAATGACTCGATGTCCCACTTGTCAATTATGGATGAGTAAGAAAACAATTCACACAACACTGTTGTCAAGAAAAGAAGAAAAAATGTCGCCATTTGTAAACAGATCGTGGATCTAGATCATCGCTGTTTTATACAACGGATCCCTTCTCAGGATGAATATCTTCACCCCCTTATTACATTTTCTATGATTTTGAGTGTACCCAGGATACCGGAGAACACAAACCTAATCTCATCGTGTATGTCCCCAGTGTACATCCGATGATTTGGTGTGAGCAATGGTAAAACCATGGAAGATCATCGGTATTACATTCCGAGGTCCCACGACACTCACTGATTTTTGACTTGGTTATTTCAAACGACCGTGTATGATGACATACATCAAGAGAAGAAACTTTTACATGATGGAGCTATAGCTATTGCTCATAACTTTAAAGGGTACGATGGACAGTTTATTTTACATCATCTGGTACATCATGCCTGTGAAATACCTGATGTGATCATGAACGGTTCTAAGATTATGTCTATGACGGCTGGAAACATCAGGTTTAAAGACTCATGTAATTTCTTGGCATTTCCTTTAGCTTCGTTACTAAAGCTTTTGGATTGACTGAACTCAAGAAAGGCTACTTTCCCGCATTTGTTCAATACAGAAGCTAATGCTGATTACATAGGAGTATATCCCCCAGCTATGTTACAACCCAGAAGGTATGAAACCTGATGTCCGTCGTGATTTTGAAGCATGGTATCAAGACCAAATTCAAAAGGGTGAGATTTTTCATTTGCAATGCGAATTAGAAGAATACTGTGAATCGGACGTGACTATTTTGCGACTGCATGCATTTCCAAAGCATGTGTTTGAAACTAACCGATGTGGACCCCTTTGCTGAATCGATTACGTTTGCCAGTACGGGGAATATAGCCTATCGTCGCAATCATATGCAAAAAGATACGATTGGGTATCATACCTCCGCGGGGATATCCTTCACCACGACAGTATTCCACCCTAGCATTACGCTGGTTGAGTTGGAAAGAACATGAAACTGGTCAAACGATTAGACATGCTCGTCATGGAGGGGAAGTCCAAGTAGGATCTTTATCGCGTGGATGGTTATCATGAAGACTCTCGCACCATTTACGAGTTTCATGGCTGTTTTTGGCACGGATGCCCCTTGTGTTTTCCTAACTTAAAGCAAGAGCAACACCCGTTTCATCCTTCTTTGACGTATGAAGAAGTGTATCAAAAGACCTTAGAGAGAGATCAGTATTTGCGTCAACACTATCAAGTAGAAACGCTGTGGGAACATGACTACCGTCAAAGGTACAAGACGGATCCACAGTTTCAACATTTCATTGATAAAACGTATGAGGAGTTTCCCAACCCGTTAGTTCCTAAAGATGCTTTATTTGGAGGTCGAACGAATGCTACTCGTTTGCTCTGTGAAGAAGGAGACATTCGTTACGTGGATGTATGTTCTTTGTACCCATTTGTCTTGAAACATGGGACTTTTTGGACACCCAGACGTGATTACACATGATTTCAAAAGTCTAGATCAATATTTTGGACTGGTACAATGTCGAGTTATACCCCCTCGTCAGCTGTTTCATCCCGTGTTACCTTATCGGTTTGCAGGAGGAAAGCTACTTTTTCCTTTATGTCGTACTTGTGCTCAACAAGGAATCGAACAGGAGGTTGGGTATGAGTTATCGATGCTCTCATACGAATCAAGAACGACGTTTGTTAGGTACATGGACGACGTGTGAATTGAATAAAGCTATAGAAAAAGGATATTGATCGATCGTATCTTTGAAGTATGGCATTTCCCTGATCAGTCCAATACTTTATTTCGTAGCTATATTGATCAGTTTCTCCAGATTAAGCAACAAGCTAGTGGTTTTCCTGCTTCCTGTCAAACAGTAGAAGATCGTCGTCAATACCTCAAAGAGATTGAAACGAGAGAACAACTAGAGAAGAATCCTATCTTACGGACCATTGCTAAACTGTTTCTGAACTGTTTGTGGGGGTAAATTTGCTCAACGAACTAATTTACCTCAGACACAGTATGTGGAGAGTTACGAAGCATTACAACAGTTTACTTCAAGATGATACTCGTGATATATTACATTTAGAATGATTCCCAATGACGAAGGCCATGATGAGCTTGACATGATGCTGGTGAATTCAAAAACCGAAGGATGACTTTGATGAACCCCAATGGTTTTAGCAATGTAGTGCTAGCAGCCTTTTTACGACGTCTTTAGCACGGTTACATCTCTATGCCACACTAGAAGGTTTGGGAGAACGTGTATTATATTTTGATACAGACAGTATCATTTATCAACACGATCCACAGCATTAGGAGGATGGACAGACGAATTAGATGGGGATTCTATCTTATCCTTTGTCTCGGGAGGTCCTAAAAATTATGCGTACAAGACTCGTCAGGACAAAACGGTGTGTAAAGTCAAAGGAATCACTTTTGATAGTCGTACCACTTCGACAGTCAACGTAGATACATTGAAACAGTTGTTACGTGGTCAACAAAAGAAAGTGATAGTATCGTACCCTCATAAGATCATGCGAACGAAACAACATAAAGTCAAAACACAGGCGATGACTAAAGAAGTGCGTGTCGTGTATGATAAGAGACATCGCATTGAAAACTTTTGTACTTTACCTTATGGTTATTGAATAAAGTTTTTTGAGTAATAAAATGTATGAAACTTGACTTTGGTGTTGGTGTTGATGATATAAAACAGAAGACAGTGAAGGGTAGGGGTTCATTGATACAGTGTGATCTCAAGTACACGCATCATGGCGACTCTCGATTCTAAAGATCATGGTAGTTTTTACATGACTTTACCTAGCGATGCTAGTTTAAAAGTCTTTCCCGATAATACCTTAACAGAATTCAAAACTCATTTACCTCAAGCTTTAAGTATGATGGATAGTGAGTGGGAAATAGCGTTGAGTGAATTGATCTTTCCCAACTTTAATAGAATCGATAACATCAGATGAGAATTACATAGATGTCCTGGTTCCCTTCACGTTCCTTTGGAATCCGTTCGTGACACCTAAAAATCCCCAGGACCCCTCTACGTATCCTAAGAAAAAGGAAATGAAATATCGCCAACATGAACGTTTTACTGTAGAATTGATAAAGAAACACGTCTCGTTAGATGATCCCCAATTTGATCATGTCATCTCAAAACTGATACGAAATCGGGGATCGCTTTTGTAGGAAGTATTTGGAGACTTAAATTTCGTTCGGGGTTTTATGCGTCTCCTGTTGCTTTTATAGAAGAGATGAAAGTTGGGTTTTCTAGAGCCTTTCAATATGTCATTGATGGGATAGAAGATCTCTCTCATAAAAAATACTATTAAATTCAGATATGACTCAGCTTTAGATCGATTCATGATTGAGTTTAAAGGCCGATCCATCTATTCCGTTTCCCTTTTTAATACGTTTTCCAAGTATACTAGGTTATAAGCTTGGCTTTGAAGCCGTTGACATGAATGAGGAGATGACGAAATGGGTCGATGTCACGCACATGCCAAAGTATCCACCCGATTTAAATATTGGTATGAGTGGTATCTATGTCTACAGTAACATTGCCGAAAGTCAAATTGTAGGTTCACAATCGTTACCGTTATTACGTGTGGTCCCTTTTCAAACGGGTCAATCGCTCAATCATCAACATTGGGAACCTTTTCATTACAATTATGTGGGTTTAAATAAAAAGTATTTTGATACCATTGAAATACAATTGAGAGATGACATGGGACGTAAAATTCATTTTCTAGGAGGAAAAGTGATTGCCAAACTTCATTTTCGTCGTGTCATTTAAAATGAAGTGCAACACAGGACTTGGGTCAGTTGATGACCGAGAGTCATCGTGTTCACATCTTGTATTATTTATCAATATGAATCCGACGAAAAGAGAAAATGGCATGACTAAAGCCGTAAGAAAAGAAGATATGAAAAGACGAAAGGGGTGGAAAGGGGAGAAACAGAGAGAAGAGAAACAGAGAGAAGAGAAACAGAGAGAAGAAGAGAAACAGAGAGAAAGAACAGGGGAAACGATGGAAGGACAGGAAAAGATAGAAGGAGAGAAAAAGTCAGAAGGACAGAGAGATGAAGAAGGAAAAGAACAGAGAATGAAAAGAAAGAGGGGACGTCCACGCAAAGTATCTGTAGAGAGAACAAAAGAACAAAGAGAAGAAGAAGGACAGAGGGAAGGAGTGAAAAGGGGGCGACCACGAAAAGTAGAACAGGAAGAAATACCTCATGATATTTTTAATGTTTCTACGACAATGTTAAGCGATTGTCGTCAGTCTCCCATGTACGGTGACACTTTTCATTTACAATTAAATGATAATAATGGCAATCGAGCAGGTATGATGTATCATGTGCATAAAGAACAACGACAAGTAGCATGGGATCCTTTTGGTCATCATGTAGACGTACCATACAATTTGTGTTTCAGGACAAAAAACGTAGAAAAAATATGATTTTTTAGTTCTGATCTAAAAATAGATTTTATGGACCTTATAAAAAGGAAGTGAGAATGCACATCAGGGACCATTCACTCTCAGACACGATGGAAAGAACATCAAGTATGGAAACTTTATTTTCATCGACGATGGATGCTAGTCAGATTGTCACGGATAGTGCTCCCACGAACCGAGACATGATGGATAGTGTAAACCACGAATTCATCGAGTAGAAGTAGATAGTGTACCACGAGCTCATCGGGTTGAAGTGGATAGCGTACCGAGAGTCAATCTGATAGAAGTGACAAGGACTCCACCTTCCGAAAGGAGACAAGGTGTGACCACTTTTAAACTAAGACCTGCTACCGACAGAGGGTTATCGTTTCATCAGGAATTAAGAATACCTTTAGCCTTGCCTAATTTTTGTACGTATGAATCCAGGTACCTGACGTTTAAAGATCATTGGCCCAAATATCTACCGGGACCTAAACAGACAGAATTAGCCAGAGCAGGATTTGTGTATTTAGGGAACATGACCACGTTCAGTGTTTTTCTTGTGGCATCTGTTTAAAAAGATTGGGAATGGAGCGATAATGCTTTTACAGAACAATCGACGTTGGTCTAAAGATTGTACTTTCAGTCAATTGCTGATATAAACAAAAAACAAAAAACCCTGTGTGGAGCCTCCCTTCTGGAAACATCCAAGTGACTGACGGCAACGAGTCTAAAAAAATAGATTAAGAAGAAGAAGAACGGCTATAAAGTAAAGTGAAGTGCAGTGACCAAACATCATTTGAATCAGTCATCAACATGAGTTATCCAGGCTTGTCACAGACGTACCCAAATTATTCACCTAATACTACACCTTACATAGAAGGGGCCGATGAGTTGCAAAGTTCTCAAAACGTTAGACCAGTTGCAAGAAAAAACAAGAAAATGATGCGACCCAGGGAATGTTACGTGATGCCTTGCTATCCACATTACAGAAAATGAGGGGAAGAACTCACGACTATTACAACTACTCTGAAAGAATTGAAGGATAAAGTACAGCCAGGAGTCAGAACATCGTATATGGGGTACGAATATAAGCCTACACCCCAGACTCATCCTTGTTTTCATTGTGGTGAAATTGGACATTGGTCTTAGATGTCCTTAGAATAACGAGTCGGCAACAACAACAGCAACAACAGCAACAAAAGTAGAGCCTGAGAACAAAGTAGAAAATCGATCTCGTCAATCGGACCAGTGTTATAAATGTCATCAGTCAGGTCATTGGCTTATGAATGTCCCCGAACAGACTTCAACAGGGGCCAAACGTAAACTCAACTTGATGCTCAAGAAGGAGGCAAAGCCACCAAAAAAGGGAAAGTGGAAACCGAACAGCAGTGAATGTTTTAGTACTGTTAACATGTAAATACGTTTAGTGTCACAGCGTCAAGGAATCCGAACCGACCGATCTAGGACAAAAGCTAACGTTCTTTTGCTCCGTGCTGTATGGGCAAGATCAACTGTAGTAGTTGAGACAAAGTGACTCAAAGTTTTTGTGATGAACGTTTTAACATGAAGTTAATGTTTTCAAAGTTAATGTTCTCATAGTTCATTCTTATGTATTTGTACATAGTCACAGAAAGTGAATCAGTGTTCTCAAAGTTAATGTACTCATAGTTAATGTTCTCATAGTTCATGCTTATGTATTGTACATAGTCACAGAAAGTGAATCAGTATTCTCATAATTAATGTTCTGATAGTTAATGTTCTCATAGTTTCATGCTTATGTATTGTACATAGTCACAGAGGACGGCCCTAATCCTCTGTCGACTATCTAAAAAGTTTTTTAGCGGGCATTAAACTTATTAAAATTGAATCTGGTGTTTGTGTATTTATGACTAAAAGGTGTATACGTTTAGAGTACACTTAGAGTTTAAACCTAATGGGTATAAGGTGTACACTAAGAGTACACTTAGAGTTTTGCTTCTAGTATCTACAAGGTAGACATAAAGGATACACAGAGAAAGAGATACAGAATAAGGGTATACAAAAGGATCTATGTTTTATTACTGCTCTAATCAGTCGTAGGTTTCTTTTCGTAAAAGTTAGGTGGCCCTGAAAAGGGCCGTTGGTGTTTTAAGGCTTTATAGGCCATGACATAAAAAAGCATTTTGTCCGTTTTCTCTGCCGTCTTTCTCTTTTTTCTTTTTTCAAGCTTCACGAGCTCAATCCATTCGTCGATATTCGATAAACCAGCCCACCTTTCTTCCCACTGTATCGACACATATCAGCCATTCTTCTTTGTCTTGTACTTCGCCCCACATGGTTACACAGTCAGCCATGATCAAACAATGACTATAGACTCTGAGACATACTCGGCAGGGGTGTGTGACGTCACACGTCGCGTGAGCGTTTCTTCTTCTCCTTCTTGTTGAAAACATCGCTTAGTGAAAAAACAAAAACCAAAATGGAGAGTATCTATACAGAAGCTATTTACAAAATTAGTTACAACAGAAGACCAAGTGGCGTACCATGAAGTGTAATCGTTACTATCAGAGTCTACTGACAAAACTGAATCTGAGATGGAGGCAATTGAAACATCAGCAAACCTCGCAGAAAGTCAGAGATGATTTCGATAAGGCAGTACCGACAGGGCTTAGAGTATTTGTCAGTTTCTACTAGAAAACAGATTAGAGCTAGTTTTCGTCAACAACAGATACCGATCAGCATGACGATCAAGAGAAAGACAAATGATCTACTGGAAGCAGAACGCCGTTTACCTCTGAAAAAGAGAAGATGTTACTGTCAATATTAGTAACCTAACTAACATTTAATTGTCTCAATAAACCCTATAGCTGATATTCTTGTCTCATAAACCCTATAACTCATTTTATTATATACACTGCACATTCAGTTTAAGGTTTCTTCTCGTAAGATATAAGTGGTCCTGAAAAGGACCGTTGTTTTTGGCATATCTGCCATGATTCATGTACAGAATCTCTTTTTAAACGGCAAACACTTCTCATCCATCTGCTTACGTTTTCTCTCTTCTCTACCAAACCGTAAAACAGAATTGAGAAGTACAATTCGTCTCAGGCGAACATGAAAGTTTCAGATCAATCTTTCGTAACTTCTCTTTAGTATCACGAATAATCTGCCTAGTATCATATACAGGCTCGATTAGAAACAGGTTCGATTTCTTGTTTCATAGTGTACTCCATAGTATACGCCATGTTTTGACATTTTTATATTTTTATCACTCTTAGACTGATTTCTCCTAGGCGTCTATCACTCTTGACGTTTTCATTGGTGGAATCACGTTGCCAACGATACATAGACCAATCATCAAAGAGGTCAAAGTTGACGAGACGGGAGTACGTCGCGTGCACTATACTGCTCATATAAAAAGCCGTGCGCGTCTCATTTCACTGCGCTTCATATCAAGAAGACAACAGAGAAAGATGGCACAGCCAACGAAACAAACTTCAGAACTTATGATTGATGTCGAGAAGTTTTGGGCGAGTAAGCCCAAATACATTTTGGATAATCTGAAGACGGCCAGCGACGAGTGGAGTATTTTGAGAAGCAGAAGGCCGGCTTGGAGAGATGGTGCCGTGTAGCTGAGACCCGTGCAGCAACAAGACAAAGGGAAAAAATGGTGTGTTGCCGGGCCTGCGGCTGCTGCTGCTTGCTGTAAGGGTTTTAACAACCCATTATACCAACGGCCCTTTTAAGGGCCACCTAACTTACACGAAAAGAAACCTTAACTGAAACGATGCAGTTTTTGTATTGTGTTATACTATAGTGGTAAGTCTAACCTATAGTAAGTAAGTTAATTCTTTTACTGAAATCAATTCTAAAAAATAGTAACATTAAACACTTGAAAATAAGTTCAGTTAGATACTGAGAGCTCATTTAGCAAGCCGAAGCTCGAAGAGTCAACATCGTCAGAAAAACTCTCTCTGGGTGAGTGTTTAAATTTTTTTTTATTTTATATACAGTAGTACAAGAAATAATATAAAAATAATACAGATACTATTTTCACTATCTGATTTTGATACTTGTTGAAACGACGTAAAGTGAACAACTTCATACTTTACACTTTACTACTTGTGTCACTTTGTCACTTGTGCTACTTGTGTCACTTTGTCACTTTGAGACTTCATAACTAAGAACGTTGCACACGTTGCAAACTTTGAAACATGAGAACGGTACACACTTGATCACTTTGACAAACGACACAAACACTTGATCACTTTGACAAACTTTGAAACATGAGAACGGTACACACTTGATCACTTTTGACAAACTTTGAATACGTTACACACTTTCATGTTCTATAGTTCTCACTCCTGCCGTGAGATTAGTCAGTCCCTAGATATCCCATGATTCCATACCCAAGATGATCTCCTACCCGCCCACCCACCCCTCTGGTTGAATGCATACAACCCATAAAGAGTCATCTTTGTTCCACCCTATACTCTATACAAAGTAATCTCCCTTTGTTTCATCTATACAGTCTATACAGAGTGATCTCCCTTTGCCCCATATCTACAGTCTATACAAAGTAATCTCCCTTTGTTCCACCTATAGAGTCTATACAGAGTAATCTCCCTTTGTTTCACCTATACAGTCTATACAGAGTGATCTCCCTTTAGTCCTACTCATATCTCCCTTTGTTTTACAGAGTGATCTCCCCTTTGTACAAACTCGTCACTCTACAAGCCTTAGTACAAGTCTTAGTTCAAGCTTGAGTCGAGCTTCTCGCGCGCATGCGCATGATACACAACTCTCAACGACGGTGGCGCCACCAACTACTAGTTTCACCGACGGTGGCGCCACCAACTGCTAGTTTCACAAACCTGGAAAAACCCAAAGTTTCGGTTCTAAAAATAGATCTACTTCAGCTCAAAACTGGAAAAACCCAAAGTTTCGGTTCTAAAAATAGATTCACTCTCAGCTCAAAACTGGAAAAACCCAACTTCTCTCTCTTCCCGTTGACTTCTCGCAAACTCACGTGACCTCTCGTGAACTCTCGCGACCTCTCGTGACCCCAACCTCTTGTAACGAAGGCTCTCATTGGCTCCTTAGCCAAGATGGCCGCCTCCCACAACCTTCCACTTCCGGTCATAGACACGCCTCCAAGCTCAACGATTGGCTCTTTCTACTTATTGCTATGACAACATGACCTCACTCACTTCCGGTATGACGCACTTTCGGTATGACCTCACTTCCGGTATGACGCACTTACTTCCGGTTATGACATCACAGGCGGCTCCATGGCGGGCCATTTGAATTGACCAATCAGAAGCCAGCATTCTGATGACGTCATCAACAGCGCCACTGGTGGCGCCCCCTAGCGGCAAAAATTCAAATGGCCCGCCATGGAGCTGCCTATTACTACTATTACCATTTTTCATTTTATTCAACAGCTGTTTTAACATGAGAAGTAGTTCTCTTTTCTGATCGCAAATACTAATGAAATTAAGGTTTAATTTCTTTTTTTTATATCATTTTTTGAAAGAAAACTAGTGATATGGACAATATTTGAATACTTATTCTTAGATTTAGTTCGCGATTTTTAATATTCGACCATTTAATCAGGAGAGAATTGTCCGAATGGGCCGTGTGTAAATGACTGATAGGTACCATGTGCGATTTTAACAACTGTTATTTACAACAACTTTTCGTTTGAATTCTGATATTTTATCAGTGGAATATATCACAGAAAGTTTGAGTGTGACTGTTAATATTCGTTGATGACAACTGGAAGTAGCCATTCTATTTTACCAATCGCTGAATCAGCTGGGAAATGTCGTGAACTGTGAAGGGGTGACGATTTCATAAGTAGACCGATTTCAGTATATAGGCTAGCCCACTAGCAAATACTTCAAATCAATTGAAACAAGACAAATGCATATTATGATGTGAAATAACAAACTTTTATTGTTCTGTATAAAAGATAATTATCGACACGTTCGTTATGGAAAATCTAAGTTATAATAGATCCATATGTCAATTCAGACTTCAGTTTTTTCCAACTGATCATATAGAGTATCCCGTCAATTTACTGAGAAACCTATGAACACTACTTATGCTCGCCATTAATATTACAGGTTAACACTTAGATCACTGATTTTATTGATATAACAATAGTCATTCTGTATAACTGTAATGAAGGAAATTACAGTCGATATGTAAATATTTTACCTTGGTACACATATACGTCATGTATGTTTAATGGACATACATTGGTCATTTATTTTATATATCCTCAACGGTCATTGGTTGGAATAGTTCCCGTCTAGATTCTTTTGTAATATACAGTGGGCGGAGAATGAGATAGATGATACGGCTGACACTTAAACACATAGTCCTATTGTTATCTATTTCACACTACAGCATTCATTTATGCAACATCTGACGTCATGACAGTTTATCAAATATTACCAACTGCAGTAAGTAGAGTTGTTTTATGTGAACCTTTATCCTTAATCAGTGTTCAGAATTAGAGAAATATAAAAATTGAAAATGTTGTGAAGTTGATAAATTGATTTCGGAATAAATTGTCATGACCATGAGCCACAGGCGTTATTATTGGTATAATCCTCAGGCTGTTACAGTTATTTGATGCTTTGTCTATATCTTTCCGTATTAATTTTACGAGCATCTCTGATTACTTTAAACCCGGATACGCTCCTGTCCTTCGGACTGAGACAGTAAAAACCGAGGTCCCGTGTCACAGTGAGTGTCGGCACGTTAAAGAACCCTCACTGCTCAATGGCCATAGGTGTCGAGCATAGGCCAAAATTTGAAGCCCTTCACCGGCATTGGTGACGTCTCCATATGAGTGAAAGATTCTTGAGTGGGACGTTAAACAACAATAAAACAAACAAACAAACAAACCAGTTGGTGATAACGACATATAATTGTTATTAAATTGACTTGGTTTTGAACAGCGATATATAAAGCAAATTAGCTTTATCAGCGATATATAATTATATAATTATATATTAGCTTTATATATCGCTGGTTTTGAATATAAAAGCCATTTTGTTTGATGTAATGTCATGCAATATCAGCGTAATATAATCTGACATTGCCTTGAAGGGAGAACAGCTATTTCATTGTAACATCATGATGTAAAAAAACTAATCGCATCCTGTTAGAAAAACCACGTGGTATATATTGATGCAAACAGCGTTTTGGATCCAATGTATGTACAGATCATTTTCTACCCCTTACCATAAAGTGCTCGCTTTGCTCGCCTAAAATTCTTGCCAAATTATTGGTAATGCGTATTTGGCATTGTTTTATTGGAACATCAAGACGGTAAGCCGTCATATCTAGGCTGTTACTAATCCGGCTATTACGGGGTCTGATTCAACAAACCCATCGTACTCAACCACGTGTAGAATTCAACCAATCAGATAAGACATTTACGTCAACCATGTTTCTAGGAGTTCTGATCAATCAAAGTAGTTCTTTGCGATGTAGTAAAGTTTTTGAAGCCCATAGTACACATTGGAGGATTCTGACCGTAAGAGGGCGCTGTAATTATTGGAATTACCTCCAGATGGGACATTTCTACAATAAAGAGATCGTTGCGCTCGTATATTACGTTTTAAGAATTGCAATTTAAAATTCTTCTGATATGAAATAATGTACAGGTATTTTAAAATTTGAAAGTCCTACCTTCGAGAATGATGTCACACACTTAATTTACATCTTTTATTTTTGTATTTAGTTACACCCCGTTGTTAAAATGTTCTTAATTTATAATTTTACATTTAGTAATTATTTGAGATTTGAAGGTTGTCGTTTACTTTTTATAATTTTTTTTTCATTTAAAATTTTATCTATTTTTTCATCTAATCGTAGTTTATCTTAACCTTTATATGCTTCTTAAATATTTCTTGATTGCATTAATAAAAAGTTGTGACGAACGCTAATGTTTGCTTTTGTTGTCTTAGCACTGAATTGAATAGATTCGGATAGGGAGCCCTTTGTTTATTAGAATCACAAAGGATATCCCCGTTCTTTTAAGGCGTGTTTTAATTCATCTAATCGTGTTTTCTTGACGGTCTGTATCTGTAGGCTTTCTGTAAATATCTGTGATTAATTGGCCGCCTTCTTTTATAAGCATGACGTCTAAAAATGCTATTATAAGAATCTTTTTCCATAGTTATGTTAAATCGTGCAATGTGTCATAAAGGCTATCAATTTTTTCGCAGCTAAGATTCCAGATAATGAAACAATCATCCAAATATCTTTTCCGTAATATTTTAAATGAAATCAAACGGTTGTTTCATCATTTCATGTAACTTGTTTTCTAGATAGCCCAATGTTAAAGTTGCGTAAGCTGATGCCATTTTCGTTCCGATGGCGGTTCCTAGGATTTGTACATATTGTTTATTATCAAATTAACATGTATAGTTGTTCAAAATAAATTCAATGGCATCAATTACTACTTCTTTAAAGCGATATGAGCTATCGTAGGTGAAAAATTTCACATGCCTATCAAAGTTTATGTAATATTTTATCTCATATGTATTCCAAAGAGACCACCTGGTGGTTAGAATAACAAATGCATGTGTAAAATTGCAACAATCTTGCCAAACATAACCCGTAATATCAGTTATTCTTTGTCCGCCATTACTTTGTGAATTGCAAAATAACTTTCGGTAAATTCTTACGATTACCGAGTGTCCAATAAATGCATTTAATATTCATTCTATTCTTATGACCCTTTGCGTTTATTTTCTTACATCATCATTTCATACCTAAATCAGGCAAAGTCGGTCTTTTTGTTCGTTTCAAAACATTCGTTTCTGAAATTGCCCACCTGCCGGGTATATCGGGTGATCTCGACCCATTTTTAACTCGTCTCATTGCATTCTCGGCTTTATCATTCTTGACACATATGATCATGAACTGCCCAACTCCACCGGACGATTGTAAAACATGAGGTGGGCATACTTTTCACAGTTATATTGTTATCATTTTTTCAATGTCAGCATTCAGGGTAACGTGAAAGGTCGGAAAATTTTCTTTCAGTGACCTATATTTATTCATATATTCATCCGATTTTCTTCATGTATTTAAAATAGTGTTGAAAAGCATATATTTTACATAATACATGCACTTTTCAATAAAATCACGCCCTGTGTTTTAAAAGTAAATATGACACACATAAAATTCGGCCGACTTTAACATAGTCCGAGAGCGTAAAGAACCGAGATCCCCTGACCGAATTACGAAGTACATTTGATATGGCGAAAGAGTTTGTCTGAAAGGTCATTGAATACGGAAATTCATCTGGATTATTTAAGGTGCGGGAAAACTTAAATTCTAATAAAACAAATAACTTCGACAAGAAGATCTTTTACAACGCATCACGTTTTTGATAATGCATTTGAATACACATTTTATCATATTCTAGATTATATGTCAGGGGACAAAAATAATCATTGTGACAGCTTATATCGCTTTAAAACGATGGTGTAAACTGATAGGGAAATCACGGAGCTATAAGGAAATAGCTCAAATTAAATTAATCAATTTGCATTAATTTAGTTGGAATTTTACTAAGAAAATCTATATCATCTCGCACAAAATAATTGATTTCTTTTGAAGAGGTTTGTAACAAAAACACTAAATTACTCAGTCTATGTATTGGACAAGATGGTCCAGTCATGATAGGTTTGAATTTTAAGTTTGTTGGATTGCGAATTTCTATATATTCAATCTACAGTATTTAAATTGCATTTTTTACAATGTCTGACTTAGGAACTTTTAGTAGTCCATAAAATTATTAGTTTTTAAATTAAATTATATATGTGGGCATGGGAGCCAGGCCATTGGTTCAGTAGGTCGAGAGTCCGAACCCCAGCCGGGGCATGGTGAGTTTGTAGGTGCCTTGTTATTTCTGTATTTGTGTTTTATGTATGATTTATTTACGCAGATTGTATCATTTCTGATCCAAGGTCCATAGTAAATGTTCAACGTTGTAATGATATTTGTGCTTTGTATATACAATGTACTTGTATTTCTCTACATGCATCGTAATCGATCTGTTGTAATTTACATTAGGATTAAACACCTTTCACATCTATCTCTACGACCGAGTTCTCATGTTCGGAAGTGTACTCACCGCTATCGAAACATTCATTTTTGTGAATGCGTAGATGGCCAA
The DNA here is from genome assembly GCA_030159075.1 of Atrina japonica. Taxonomy (NCBI): domain Eukaryota; kingdom Metazoa; phylum Mollusca; class Bivalvia; order Pterioida; family Pinnidae; genus Atrina; species Atrina japonica. The sequence goes on along the minus strand of BROG01000046.1, from coordinate 2,054,150 downwards.
GTATATGTATATAGATTGAATGTATTCATCATTGCTGGTTTCCATTTTTTTAAATCATTAGTATCGTTTAAAATCTTTTGAATGTTTTCTCTGTTATATTCTTTATCCATTTAATTAACACTGCACTACCTTTATCAGCTTGATCAGCTAGGTTTGATTTTCCATTTGTTACTTTGAGATATCCACTAGGTTCGCTGACAGTAGGACATTCTTATTATCATTTGGTTACCTCTATTTCGATAGGTTTGGAAAACTTAGTGACCTATTTTTGTTTTAAGAGGAGTATATCTAAAAGTGTACTCCTCCTGCAATGCAGAGCATAGCACAGGCTTCTATTTATGGCTTCAATTTGGATTAGAGTTGTTGTTTTTTTTTGTTTCCTGCAGGATCAACGGCAGTTTCGGGTGTGTAGGATCAATGATGAGCTGCTACAGATAGACCTTGTTGAGTCTGAAGTAGGTTGCTAGTCCAAGTTGTTCCAAGTAATTGACTTAAAGCAGCATTACCAGCGGCGGCGGCGGCTAGGGCGTGATTTTTTCTTTAAGTGAGTAAGATACGGAGTTGTGGTTAATTACACTTGTTTAACAGTATTAGGAATGTGAAGATAATAAATAATATTAGTGGGCATGTATAAAAATAGACAATAACAACTGGTACTGTTGGCATAATACAAAGCGACCTCATATCGGGAAGTTCGTAGACATGCGTAGTCGTTTGTTTTCATCCTCATGGGATAAATGTATTTCAAGTAAATCCAATCTACCCGAATTTAGTAATTTTATTGATCTCTACTGTCCGTGCAGCTCGTTTCGAAAATAGAAAACCGTACTTAAATTTTAAACTTACGCTTTGAACCTTTGGGATAAATAAACTAAGGTCTACAATTTACTGGGGTTCTTGAATAACTTTTTAGAATTATATTTTATTTCAGATTCTACATAATACAAACAGGGAAGCATCACATCATTAACCGTTTGGGGGAATTGGTGTATTAACGGTGGTTATGTAAACGCTTGTTATCAATAAAACGCTTACATAATTTGTTTACATGGCAGCATAAAAGAAAATATAATATATACCTATGGAATCGGTTTTCCCGTAGATTTAGTCTAGGCTTCTCTAGACTAAATCCACGGGAACTATGTGAAGGAAAAAAAAATCTTGTACATGTATGTGCAAAATTCTTGTACATGCATGTGCCTGTACCATTTTTATATAACACACATATGTGTTATATAAAAATGATGCACTACAGACACATGATGTAGATACTAAAATTTAATTTCTTGACATAGTTTCAGCTTCTTGTGCTAAAATCCATCTGCATGTTGTTTTATTTTTTTATTAAAGTTTCTTAAGTGATCGGATAGACCCAAATTAATATTAGAATATAATATGACAAGTATGATAGGCGTACATGTTTCTATCAATAGGGGCTGATAATTATGTTTTAAATGTATCTAATAGGTACTTGTTTCTAGAGTTTGTGATTCCAGAATAAATGTGGGTCATTTTTTACCTAAAACCTGTCAATCTAGATATTTTAACCAGATTCCCAATCAACCTAAAATAAATTTATTAGTCCTTCTTCATGTGTAACTAGAAGTCAAGATCTTAGTGTAAATAAATGGTCTTATAAGAGACCTGCAGTGACCCCTAAATTAGGTACAATGCACTGGATCTAAGTTGCAAATTGATCATAGTTGAAACTGAAAAATATTTTTCTACTTCAGTTCTGAAAAAGATGTTTAAATGTGTCAGTTTCTCCCATCACTACTCTACACATGCCTCATTACTTCTGAAAAATCATATTTGTCATGTTTAGAAACTTCTGGGCATGTTTAGGGAGATGGAAATTCATATTAAATGTGTGTTCATTGATTGCGACTTCTAGTTCCTTGTGTTTATGAGTTCTTTTTCTTTGTAGTTATTTTTGTTTTTGCTTTTCAGGAAAAGAATTGGTGAACACAATGTAAGTGTAAGTAATATTTTTTAAAATACAAAACGACTAAAAAGCATATATATGTAACTTCATTTCGATAGTAACAAAGTTTATTTTATTTCAAGTCTAGAAATCAGAAAAATACAGTGTACGTAAATCTGCTACCAGCAATGTCAAAGAAGTTTGATAATGCAATTTATACAGTATATATACAAGTAGTTATAGGCAGCTCTCCGACGCGCCATTTGAATTTTGCCGCCAGGGGGCGCTTTTTAACGGTTTTTGATGACGTCATCAGAATGCTGGCTTCTGATTGGTCAATTCAAATGGCGCGCCGGAGAGCCGCATGTGACGTCACAACCGGAAGTGCGTCATACCGGGAAGTGAGGTCATATCGGAAGTACGTCATACCGGAAGTGAGGTCATGTTGTCATGGCAATAAGGAGAAAGAGCCAATCGTTGAGCTTGGAGGCGTGTCTATGACCGGAAGTGGGAAGGTAGTGGGGGCGGCCATCTTGGTTAAGGAGCCAATGAGAGCCTTCGTTACAAGAGGTTGGGGTCACGAGAAGTCACGAGAGGTCACGTGAGTTCCCGAGAAGTCAACGGTAAGAGAGAGAAGTTGGGTTTTTCCAGTTTTGAGCTGAGAGTGAATCTATTTTTAGAACCGAAACTTTGGGTTTTTCCAGTTTTGAGCTGAGAGTGAATCTATTTTTAGAACCGAAACTTTGGGTTTTTCCAGTTTTGAGCTGAGAGTGAATCTATTTTTAGAACCGAAACTTTGGGGTTTTCCAGGTTTGTGAAACTAGCAGTTGGTGGCGCCACCGTCGGTGAAACTTGTAGTTGGTGGCGCCACCGTCGTTGAGAGTTGTGTATCATGCGCATGTGCGAGAAACGGTAGGGCCGAGCCCGTCACTGTTAGTCGTCAAGAGTCCTGTTTCAAGTGCGTAAGCGCGAGAAGCGGTAGGCCGATCTCGACTCAAGCTTGTACTAAGACTTGTAGAGTCTGTACAAAGGGAGATTACTCTGTATAGACTCTATATGTGGAACAAAGGGAGATTACTCTGTATAGACTCTATAGGTTATACATCACTCTGTATAGCCCGTATAGGTGAAACAAAGGGAGATTACTCTGTATAGACTATAGAGATGGGGCAAAGGGAGATCACTCTGTATAGACTGTATAGATGAAACAAAGGGCGATTACTCTGTATAGACTATAGGTGTGGAACAAAAGGGGTGATGATGACTCTATATGGGGCGTAGGCATTAAACCAGAGGGGTGGGTGGGTAGCGCAACAGGAAGGTTAGGAAGGGTAGCCATCTTGGGTATGGAATCATGGGATATCTAATTTTTCAGGGGCTGACTAATCTCACGGCAGGAGTGAGAACTATAGAACATGAAAGTGTGTAACGTACTCAAAGTTTGTCAAAATGATCAAGTGTGTGTGCGTGTTGTTCTCAAAGTTTGTCAAAGTGATCAAGTGTGTACCGTTCTCATATTTCCAAGTTTGTCAAAGTGATCAAGTGTGTGTGTGTGTGTGTGTGTCGTTCTCAAAGTTTGCAACGTGTGTACCGTTCTCAAAGTTTGCAACGTGTGCAACGTTCTAAGTTATGAAGTCTCAAAGTGACAAAGTGACACAAGTAGTAAAGTGTAAAGTATGAAGTTGTTCACTTACGTCGTTTCAACAAGTATCAAAGTTCAGATAGTGAAAATAGTATCTGTATTATTTTATATTATTTCTTGTACTACTGTATATATAATAAAAAAATTAACACTCACCCAGAGAGAGTTTTTCTGACGATGTTGACTCTTCGAGCTTCGGCTGCCAAATGAGCTCTCAGCGGTCTAACTGAACCTATACTCTAGTCATGTGACTTTTTTTGAGATAATTCTATTTTTAGTGCATGGAAAATAAAAAAAACCCTATACCGATAGCAGTGGATTTTTCTTATGATGTTAACACCTCGAGGTTCAGATCTCAAATGAGTTTTCACAGGCTGAACTGAACCTCTCTCTAGTCACATGACTTACTATATTTAGATTTTTATCTTATGAAGTGAATACAACAAAAACACAACAATTAACAAACACAAATAAAAATTTAATGTTGAATATACGCGATTAAATAGTGTGTAGTCACTACGAATTAACACAAACACAAACCCTGCATACCTTTAGTGAAGGTTTCTTTTCGAATAAGTTGGGTG
>BROG01000046.1:2007500-2047500 GCA_030159075.1 Atrina japonica | reverse complement strand
CACAAGGTCAGTTTCATCAAGTCTAATACCCCACTAAAGAGAGCTTTTGAAATAGTCTGTAGAGAATAAGTGTTGCCCTACTGTTACTTTGTATAATACATAAGAATGAAGTAAAACACGTATAACTTTGCACTCATAACTCTGAAATAGTCTAGAGAAACATAAAAAACAGTACGTTTTACTTTACTGATACGTATGAGATTACCTATATGGCATTAGACGCACTCCCTTTGTACCCTTACTTTCTGCATCCTTACTTATTCTCTTTGTATGCCTTACTTATACTCTCTGTATCCCGCCCTTCTCATAGAGTTGAGTTATACACTTCTGTTTTTATACCTTCTTATAAGTCGTATAATTTTATTCCTCTGTGTCACTGTATCTGTGTAGATACATAGTAGATACTCTATATATACACCTTAATAACCAACATGCAATACACAAGCACAAGGTCATTTTTCCTCAAGTCTAATATCCCACTAAAGAGAACGTTTGATATAGTCTGCATTGAATGATGTTTAGCAGGGATCTCATATAAGGTATCCTAGACTACTGTCACACTGAAAGGAATGACTTCTATAACCTATCGAACCTATTGAACTTTGAAACTTTGTAAGCTAGAACATTGAACATTTCCATACTTCACAACTTTGTCACTTTGTCTCATGTGCCCCTTTGTCATTTGTGTCACTTGTCACTTGTGTCACTTTGAGACTTCATAACTTAGAACGTTGCACACGTTGCAATCTTTGAGAACGACACAAACACTTGATCACTTTTGCAAACTCTATAGATGTGAGTCTTAGTACCTATACAGGCTATACAGAGTAATCTCAATTTTGTCCTACTCATACAGGCTATACAGGCTTTGTTCCGCTTATGGAGTCTATACAGAGTGATCTCCCTTTGTACATACTCGTAACTCTATGAGTCTTAGTACCTATACAGGCTATACAGAGTAGATATCCCATGAATCCATAGCCAAGATGGCTACCCTTCCTTACTTCTTGTTTCACTACCCACCCTCCCTTTTCTGGTTTAGTGCATACAACCCATATAGAAACATCTCCCCTAGGGCAAAAGGGGTATTGCTCTGTATAACCTGTATAAGTACAAGACCTACATCTATAGAGTCTATACAGAGTAATCTCCCTTTGTACATACTCGTAACTCCATGAGTCTTAGTACTAATACAGGCTATACAGAGTAATCTCAATTTTGTCCTACTCATACAGGCTATACACAGGCTTTGTTCCGCTTATGGAGTCTATATACAGAGTGATCTCCCTTTGTACATACTCGTAACTCTATGAGTCTTAGTACCTATACAGGCTATACAGAGTAGATATCCCATGATTCCATAGCCAAGATGGCTACCCTTCCTTACTTCTTGTTTCACTACCCACCCTCCCTTTCTGGTTTAGTGCATACAACCCATATAGAAACATCTCCCCTAGGGCAAAAGGGGTATTGCTCTGTATAACCTGTATAAGTACCAAGACCTACATCTATAGAGTCTATACAGAGTGATCTCCCTTTGTACATACTCGTAACTCCATGAGTCTTAGTACCAATACAGGCTATACAGAGTAATCTCAATTTTGTCCTACTCATACAGGCTATACAGGCTTTGTTCCGCCTATAGAGTCTATACAAAGTGATCTTCCTTCGTACATACGCTTAACTCTATGAGTCTAATTATGATACATAGAACATGAAAGTGTGTAACGTTCTCAAAGTTTGCAAAAGTGATCAAGTGTTTGTGTCGTTCTCAAAGATTGCAACGTGTGCAACGTTCTAAGTTATGAAGTCTCAAAGTGACACAAGTGACACAAATGACAAAGGGGCACATGAGACAAAGTGACAAAGTTGTGAAGTATGGAAATGTTCAATGTTCTAGCTTACAAAGTTTCAAAGTTCAATAGGTTCGATAGGTTATAGAAGTCATTCCTTTCAGTGTGACAGTAGTCTAGGATACCTTATATGAGATCCCTGCTAAACATCATTCAATGCAGACTATATCAAACGTTCTCTTTAGTGGGATATTAGACTTGAGGAAAAATGACCTTGTGCTTGTGTATTGCATGTTGGTTATTAAGGTGTATATATAGAGTATCTACTATGTATCTACACAGATACAGTGACACAGAGGAATAAAATTATACGACTTATAAGAAGGTATAAAACAGAAGTGTATAACTCAACTCTATGAGAAGGGCGGGATACAGAGAGTATAAGTAAGGCATACAAAGAGAATAAGTAAGGATGCAGAAAGTAAGGGTACAAAGGGAGTGCGTCTAATGCCATATAGGTAATCTCATACGTATCAGTAAAGTAAAACGTACTGTTTTTTATGTTTCTCTAGACTATTTCAGAGTTATGAGTGCAAAGTTATACGTGTTTTACTTCATTCTTATGTATTATACAAAGTAACAGTAGGGCAACACTTATTCTCTACAGACTATTTCAAAAGCTCTCTTTAGTGGGGTATTAGACTTGATGAAACTGACCTTGTGTTTGTGTATTGTAAGTTGGTTATTAAGGTGTAAACATACAGTATCTAGTATGTATCTACACAGATACGGTGACAAAAGAGGATAAAAAATTATACGACTTATTAGAAGGTATAAAACAAAAGTGTATAACGCAACTTTATGAGACTGGCAGAATATACAAAGATATTAAGTAAGGCATACAAAGAGAGAATAAGTAAGGCATACAGAGATTATAAAGGGAATACGTCTTTTTAATAGGATGCTGATAAGGAGACTACAGAACTGCTGTTACTATAATCAGTCTTAGGCCACCGACTTTGTCTCTTTCTTGTTTCCATTTTCAACAACTGGGCCATTCGTCGATGTTGATCTGATTTCCCACATTTCTTACCATTATATATATATATATATATATATATATATATATATATATATATATATATATATTATATATATATATATATATATATATATACCCATTCTTTATTTCTTCTTCTTCTTGTTTATGTGTAAAATCAAAGACAAATAATATAAAGAATCAGAACAGGAGTGAAAGAGAAGAAATGTGGGAAACGAGAGAGAGAGAGAGAGAGAGAGAGAGAGAGAGAGAGAGAGAGAGAGAGAGAGAGAGAGAGAAATGTGGGAAACGAGAGAGAGAGAGAGAGAGAGAGAGAGAGAGAGAGAGAGAGAGAGAGAAAAAAAGAGAAATGGGGAAATGAAGAGAGAAAAAAAAGATAAGAGAGTGTAGAAAGTTGCCATTCAGGGATTATGTGACTTGTTTGGTATCTGGAGCTCACATCACAAGAAAAACGCAGAGTATACAGCGTAAGTCATAAACTCTATATAAACTAGTACTGTCTAAGTCTCGGTATTAGTTCATCATGGATAACTCATCCGACATTGATATGCAACCCGAAGAGAGAAACACGAGAATCATTCTTACATGGAGAACACGTATTGTAGTAAGGCGACACAGGTCAATAGATTCTTGTAGGACCCCCATCATTACTTACTAGACCATCTTCGCCTACTACACAACACCAGGGACCAACTAGACCTTAGCCTCCACTTTTAACACCTGTACAATACGTACGACTATTCGACAAAATACTAGAGTCTCCCTTATTCAGCTTTTCGGAGCAATCAACGGTCCTTTTAAGGGTCACCCCATCTTATTAGAAAAGAAACCTTAGCTAAAAGTATGCATGTTTTATGTATGTTGTGTTATTCTGTAGCAGCAAGTTTAACATATTGTAGCGACTAAACACTACTTAGGGTGCGAACTTCATTTAGATCATAAGCCAGAAACGATTTAGAGTTGAAATCCGCTTAGACATGTCAGCTGATGGCACTAGTGTGACGTCACCTGACTGTACTTGTCTTGCAGGATGGTAGGTCTCGCCATTTTGTAATGTCAGTCACGGTAAGATTTTGATCTTGTAAAGATAAAAAACGCGTACTCTTGATGCATTTTCAATGCACCAATACACAGATTAGCGTACTTAATAAACTGTCATTCGACATCGAACGACTCGGGTGTGTTTACTTAGGTAAAATAGAATGACAATCGTTAGGATGCTACTCGCTACTGTATCAGTGTATATTCGTTCAACGTTGAACGTTTTATTTCATCTGTGCTTTTGTAATGACTGAAGTATTCACTTGATTAAAGTCTAAGTATAGTAAGTCATGTGACTAGAGAGAGGTCCAGTTAAGTCCGTGAAAACTAATTTGAGATCTGAACCTCGAGGTGTTAACATCATAATGATAAGAAAACCACTACTAGTAGGCAGTATGAATGAGTGTTTTATTTTTTTATTAGATAGGGTCTAGATAATTGTGCTTGCATTAAAATATAAAATATTTCAGAAGTAAAAAGTAAGTCATATGACTAGAACAAAAAACTAGAATAGTCTCAATTAGGCCCTCTGAGTACTCATTTGAGATCAAAAGCTCGAGGTGTCAACATCATTAGAATTAATAGAAAAACCACTGCCAGCATGGGTGAGTGTTTGAATTTTTATTACATAGGTCTAGTTTTTACCTTATGAAACATGTACAGACAGTAAATTTCAAGATCTAATTAAAAAACATAAGAGTTCAAACAACGTCTATTTAGCTGAATCATGCCATTAGGGGAATACCCTAAATACCTAAACTTTCGGTTCTAAAAATAGATTCACTCAGCTCTCTATAGCCAATCATCAGAGAGGTCAAAGTTGATGAGACGGAGAACGTCGCGTGCGCTGTACTGGTCATATAAAAAAGCTGTGCGCGTCTGTTTTCACCGCCCGCAATTCGTTTCAGAAGACACAAAATTTAACAAATGTGATGAACGTAGTACTTTCCTGGAGGCTGAAACCCTGGTACACCCTAAAGAAACTAAAGATTGCGTCCCAGGAGTGTGAGTTCTATGATCAACAGAAGACTGGATTATTAAGATGGTACGTCACTACGTGTAGCTGAGCTGAGGCCCTAAGGCTGAAGATTGTGTTTTGTCGGTGCTTGTAAAGCACAGGGTTTTTAACCCGAAAACCAACGGCCCTTTTAAGGGCCACCCAACTTATTCGAAAAGAAACCTTCACTAAAGGTATGCAGGGTTTGTGTTTGTGTTAATTCGTAGTGACTACACACTATTTAATCGCGTATATTCAACATTAAATTTTTATTTGTGTTTGTTAATTGTTGTGTTTTTGTTGTATTCACTTCATAAGATAAAAATCTAAATATAGTAAGTCATGTGACTAGAGAGAGGTTCAGTTCAGCCTGTGAAAACTCATTTGAGATCTGAACCTCGAGGTGTTAACATCATAAGAAAAATCCACTGCTATCGGTATAGGGTTTTTTTTTTTTTTCCATGCACTAAAAATAGAATTATCTCAAAAAAAGTCACATGACTAGAGTATAGGTTCAGTTAGACCGCTGAGAGCTCATTTGGCAGCCGAAGCTCGAAGAGTCAACATCGTCAGAAAAACTCTCTCTGGGTGAGTGTTAATTTTTTATTTATATATACAGTAGTACAAGAAATAATATAAAATAATACAGATACTATTTTTCACTATCTGAACTTTGATACTTGTTGAAACGACGTAAAGTGAACAACTTCATACTTTACACTTTACTACTTGTGTCACTTTGTCACTTTGAGACTTCATAACTTAGAACGTTGCACACGTTGCAAACTTTGAGAACGGTACACACGTGCAAACTTTGAGAACGACACACACACACACACACACACTTGATCAAAATTTGACAAACTTGGAAACATGAGAACGGTACACACTTGATCACTTTGACAAACTTTGAGAACAACACGCACACACACTTGATCATTTGACAAACTTTGAGTACGTTACACACTTTCATGTTCTATAGTTCTCACTCCTGCCGTGAGATTAGTCAGCCCCTGAAAAATTAGATATCCCATGATTCCATACCCAAGATGGCTACCCTTGCCTAACCTTCCTTTGCGCTACCCACCCACCCCTTGGTTTAATGCCTACGCCCCATATAGAGTCATCACCCCTTTTGTTCCACAACTATAGTCTATACAGAGTAATCGCCCTTTGTTCATCTACACAGTCTATACAGAGTGATCTCCCTTTGCCCCATCTCTTAGTCTATACAGAGTAATCTCCCTTTGTTTCACCTATACGGCTATACAGAGTGATGTATAAACCTATAGAGTCTATACAGAGTAATCTCTCCCCTTTGTTTCCACATATAGAGTCTATACAGAGTAATCTCCCCTTTGTACAGACTCTACAAGTCTTAGTACAAGCTTGAGTCGAGATCGGCCTACCGCTTCTCGCGCTTACGCACTTGAAACAGGACTCTTGACGACTAACAGTGACGGGCTCGGCCTACCGTTTCTCGCACATGCGCATGATACACAACTCTCAACGACGGTGGGCGCCACCCAACTACAAGTTTCACGACGGTGGGCGCCACCAACTGCTAGTTTCACAAACCTGGAAAACCCCAAAGTTTCGGTTCTAAAAAATAGATTCACTCTCAGCTCAAAACTGGAAAAACCCAAAGTTTCGGTTCTAAAAATAGATTCACTCTCAGCTCAAAACTGGAAAAACCCAAAGTTTCGGTTCTAAAAATAGATTCACTCTCAGCTCAAAACTGGGAAAAACCCAACTTCTCTCTCTTACCGTTGACTTCTCGGGAACTCACGTGACCTCTCGTGACTTCTCGTGACCCCAACCTCTTGTAACGAAGGCTCTCATTGCTCCTTAACCAAGATGGCCGCCCCCACTACTTCCACTTCCGGTCATATGACACGCCTCCAAGCTCAACGATTGGCTTTTTCTCCTTATTGTCATGACAACATGACCTCACTTCCGGTATGACGTACTTCCGATATGACCTCACTTCCGGTTGTGACGTCACAGGCGGCTCTCCGGCGCGCCATTTGAATTGACCAATCAGAAGCCAGCATTCTGATGACGTCATCAAAAACCGTTAAAAAGCGCCCCCTGGCGGCAAAATTCAAATGGCGCGTCGGAGAGCTGCCTATAACTACTTATACAGTCTGTTTCCAAGATGCTGCACATTTCCTGATTACCATCAAATGTTTATATGTTATTTTTGTGACTACAGTCAGAATTTATCATTTTGAAGTACAAATCTCTAATGTCTGAAATCATCAACTTAAGAATATTTTTTTAATTATTGCACTAGTGACCTGCAAACCAGATACTGAGGGTCACATAAACTTTGCAATTATTTTGTATCCAGAATTTTGTATGGTCCAATTCCATCAACTGATGGAAAAGATTGTTTACACACTTGAAGTTGAAGCCTCTTCATAGGATAAAGAAATATTCGCTTGGACCTTCAGACCTGGTGAGCTAATAATATTCATCATACATGATATGTATGTACATGGATACAGATATCAATCTCTCTTCACCTAAACTTATACCAGAATTTACTTTGTTAAAAGAATGTATATACAGATAATGTGTCACTTATTAAACATTCTTTTCTTGCTTTTTATTTCTTTTTTGCCGAAAATATTTTGCATACTTTCCTACACCTAGAAAGTATGGAAGGCAACATCACACAAAAACGATTGTTAGCATTGGCCTAAATTCAAATTCATGAGTAAACCACTCCAACTGTCACACACACACATGTATACATAGCATTCAATTGGTCAATGACAAAAAACTCATTCTATACCAAAGTAGCTGCGCATCCAAGGTTTGGATTACCAGCACCATCTGTATATAAATTCAAATTTGATGCATCGTCCCATTAATAAAAAATGCGTATTTGTATATGTCATTGTATTATCCCATACATATTAACTAAACCTGTAATCTGGTAGTAATAAAATTGAGTTGTTCTTCACTAGATATGCGGGGCATGGTTGGGCTTCCTGGGATACAAGGTGGTGGGTTAATATCCGCCTGAGGAACAGTTGGCTCTTCACGTTTTCGTCGAGCTAGAAACTGCAGTTGGTTTGTTCCTATTTTAATTTTGGCTGTTTAAATGCACACGGTTTTTTATTCAATGCTTAAGAGTTCTTTTGTGAGGGATAACTCTTGAACGAAGGTGAGATAAATAAGAATTGTTCTTAAGATGTAATAAAGTAATGAAATGAGTAATACTGTTAAATTGTATCAAAATTCATTGTTATAAAAATTTCTTTCCAGAAATGTTTAGTTAATTTTAGTCAAATCAAAGAATAAATAAAACATTTATAATAATCGTTGCCTATGGACGTTATTCTATTTCGTGTAAATTTTAATCTTTTAATAAAAGTTCCTATATGTGTCATTCGACATCCGCCACTTTGGTAATCTTGTGTCATGGTTAATATAGCTAAGGCAAGCAAAAAGCACATTAATGAGTTAAACCTAGTTTTTCTCCAGTAAATCTGAGTGACCAGTTAAACCTAGTTTTCTCCAGTTAATCCCAGTTTTTCCCGTAATCGGTACACCCACATTAACTGGAGAAAACTATGTTTCACTGAATTGAACCTAGTTTTTCTCAGTTTTCCTCAAGCAGACACGCTTCATACTTAGACATTTTACTTAATATAAACACAGACGGGAAATTAGCAACTAAGCTATACGTTAAACGCGACGATTTCGGCTTTCCCATCGTAAATTTTCCACATTTAAGTAGTAATATCCGCATATGGAGTTTATATTTCACAAATGATCCGATATGCCAGGGCGTGCACAACATATGAATATTTCATATACAGAGGTAAACTACTCACTGACAAATTATTGACACAGGGATATCGAAAACCGCGTTTAATGTCAACGTTCTGCAAATAGTCTTGTTTGCGACTACTCTGTTTCACTAAGTGAAATGTTGAGTTGCCTTTTCGTTGGCGGTTGTTGAGACGTCTGTACCAATTGTGACGAGGATACACTCCTCACTTGACTGTGGACTCACGGCGGGTGTGACCGGTCGACAGGGGATGTTTACTCTTCCATGGCACCTGATCCCACCTCTTGGTTTCCAGAGGTCCGTGTTTGTCCATTTTTACCGGATTTGTATCTATGTCCTGGACATTCTATTGATTAATACTTTGGTATCTGAAATTTTTATATATTTAACATAGTTTCCCCATTTATTTAGTTTTCATTAGCTGGAGTAAAACAAGGTTTAAGTGAGAAACACCAGGTTTCAGTCATTGATGTGATTTGGTGCAGTTAAATCTAGTTTTTCGTAGTTGAACTGAGTTTTTTTTCCCAGTTAATGTAAATTAATGAGAAAACCTAGGTGTACAACTCTATCATACTTTCCGTCACAAATAGATATAATATATATTTCCTAATTGTGTAGGTTGTGCCACAATGAGATGAGTTGTTTTTAAATTATTATTATTATTATTATTATTATTAGGTAAAATATATAGTAATGGCTTTATAATTGTTATCTTTCCTAATTCGGTCAAATTTCATTTACCTACTATGATTCTCTCTATCTAATGTACTTATTTTTAGAGAAACCTTTGACTTAAGCAATTATAGCAGACTCTCTGATTTATCATAGTACCCACAGTAACACATTACTGTTATAACCTAAGACTTAAGCAATTATAGCAGACTCTCTGATTTATCATAGTACCCACAGTAACACATTACTGTTATAACCTAAGACTTAAGCAATTATTGCAGACTCTCTGATTTATCATAGTACCCACAGTAACACATTACTGTTATAACCTAAGACTTAAGTAATTATAGCAGACTCTCTGATTTATCATAGTACCCACAGTAACACATTACTGTTATAACCTAAGACTTAAGTAATTATAGCAGACTCTCTGATTTATCATAGTACCCACAGTAACACATTACTGTTATAACCTAAGACTTAAGTAATTATAGCAGACTCTCTGATTTATCATAGTACCCACAGTAACACATTACTGTTATAACCTAAGACTTAAGTAATTATAGCAGACTCTCTGATTTATCATAGTACCCCACAGTAACACATTACTGTTATAACCTAAGACTTAAGTAATTATAGCAGACTCTCTGATTTATCATAGTACCCACAGTAACACATTACTGTTATAACCTAAGACTTAAGTAATTATAGCAGACTCTCTGATTTATCATAGTTACGTACAGTAATACATTACTGTTATAACCTTTGACTAAAGTAATTAAAGCAGACTCTGATTCTGATACCTATATATAGGTAGAGTTAGAATAGTAGACCTTTGTTTCATTGAACGGGTCAATATTTCTGTTTTGACTTCGTATAATACAATCAAATCTGTATAAATAATGGTTTTGTGTTAATATTTCGATGGGTGGAAAATACTATGGGATGATTCCATTTAATATCGAATATAAATAAAAAAAGTTATCTCGACTTTCGTCAGGAATTACTTTTGCCGAATAGATATCGACAGTAGATATCATTTTCTCTTAAGTAGTGTATTAATCTACGGGAATTATTGCTAAGGTAATATTTGTCTCCAAAAGGAATTTAAATTTCCTAAGGAATATTTGTGAAAGTTAATTTTTCCTCTAGTAAATAAAAACTTATAAGAAATTCAGGACTGTTTTTCCTGCAAAATAATAAGATTTACCTTTAGGAATTTTTCCTATGGGAACTTTTACATTCGAATATTTAATTTGCCAGTTTTGATTGCTTGATTAAGGTATCGCTATCTATATTTTTCTTGTAGTATAGTATATTGCTGATTGTGCAGTAAAAGTGGGAGCGAAAATAACTGCGTGATTCAGTGAAATGGTAATTTTGTTCAATCCAATATGACAAGAAAGATAACTCGCATTTTACTTGAACGGAGACAATATAGAGTGTCCTTTCTGAGAATCGTACAGATCTACAAAGGTAAAGTGGAACATATGGGGTTCTGTAGAAAACCAAAACAATATGTTTTTTTCCAAAAATAGGAACGCACAAATAAAATGTGACTCACAGATGTATTATTATAGCTCTGATACTTTTGTTATTGGAAACAAGGCTGTTAGCCCTGTTTTGATTTGATTTAGGCTCGTTTTGTTTGTTAATTTGTGCCAGATTGCCTTGGTAGACCTACACTTCTAAATAATTTACATTAAAGGTGTTCATTAACAGGTTGTTTGTCATATATATACAAATGTATATATAGTGGTGGCCGGGGTGGTCATGGCAGCGCAGGTGCAAGTCCGCTGGAACCTAAGCTGATTTTGTGTAAATGGGTTCTTTTCTCCACCATCAAAAACTTGTCACCACCATATAACTTTAATTCTTTAGTGAGAATAAAACAACGACATCAGCCAGAAATCGAACTCTCGACCTACGGCATCAACCTCCTGGCTTCTGTGCACGACATACAGATAGAGGGAAAAGGTAATAATAGATCTGACGATGCATGTATAGAATTAGAAGTATAACAAGACACCTACAAACTCAATCAACCCCAGCCGGTTCTAACTCTTGATCTTCGGCACCTGACTCACATTCACGAAGTCGTAACCGCTCGGCCATCTACGCATTCACAAAAATGAATGTTTCGATAGCGGTGTTTAGGAGTCCATATATATCATTTATCATAATTTTTCATGAGTTAGGATCACGCATTAACAACCGATTCTCATCCTAAATGACAATGTTTGTTACGAGTAAATACGTATCAGAACTGATTCTTGTTCAATGTATATATCATCTATTATGAATAATAGAGGACTTATGTGCCTTTGTCTATATGTGTTTCTGAATGTTTAAGCTTTGTTTTCCAGTGTTTTATATAAATTGACACAGTTGTGAACCTTAGACCCATAGTGCACGCACAATGAAAACAATAATTTTCATAAAATGACGTAATTTTTAAAATATTCTTTTTTTTATTATTTGTTTTGTTAAAATTATTGGTGTTCACAAGCTCTTAAATATTCTTTCTGTAAAGCGAACGTTAGATTAGAAGCTTCGCTCTGAGTGGTGTATCTTTTTCAGAGGAAAGAACCGGAATCTCTGCAGTCACCTTGTATCTGAAGTATTCTAAAACTTTGGATCTCAAGCTTTTAACTTTTATTGTAAGTTTCCCACCATCCGGTCCTGATGTATAACAGACCGTTTCATCTGAAAAATATAGAAATTAAATGTTAAACATGTATTTTCTAGTTGGTAATTTGAGTCTTCTTCACTAATCACATACGTGTGAAGAGTATTAAAAGTATAGGGAAAATGTTATCCCCGGGAAGTCAGGATACATAATGCAAATAAAATGAATATAAATTGGACAAATACAGACCTCTTGAAAATCCATAGGTGAGGTCGGGTAGCATAGAGGAGTGGGCGTCCCTTGGTGACCGATCATAGCCGCCATGAATCCGCGGTTAAATCCATAACACATCCATCATAACAGATAATCAACAAATATTGGTCACAGTTGATATATAATAGACTATTCAGTGACTGCCAATAAACACGTAGCTCATCACGTGAATTGTTGAACCATTCTAATATACGTTCAAATTATGACGATAAAAAATGTTTACTTCAAAGACGATTTTCATACCCGTTACATTTAATTTGAAGCAATTCTGTCAATTAAGGTGATAAAAATATATTTTCTATGTAAGAAATCCGATTTACTGCATATATATATATATATATATATATATATATATATATATATATATATATATATATATATATAATTACATAATCATATTTTCTATGTAGTTCTACTTTATTTTTCTAAAATCAGAATTTACCTTGATTTATGGGTCTAATTCTTTTCTCTGTCTTACTGCTCACGGCCTTGTATAAATATGATCTTGTACGCCGATGGATAAGACATGCAGTGTACTTTCCACGTCTGTTGAAGTGCACGTTGAGGACACGGTATGTGTAATGCCAGTCAATATTTCCTTTTGAGCAGAAAGAGTCCACTGAAACGTCTCCTGGGGTTTGGGGGCTAAAATAAATGCCTTTGTTTAATGACCTTCAATCTTACACAAAACTTTGTAGCAATCATTTGACACATTGAATTTCTGACAATAGTTATAGTTCTGATATAATTATTCAGTTATATACAACAAAAACTAAATGACATGACAAGTGAGTAATGTATTTGTTTCCACTAAATACATATGTAAATACTTATTAAATCTATTCAAAAATGCAATCTACTGTGACTTGGCGTATTTTTCTGTGATAAGTAACCATATAAAAATCTCAGAGTCCAAAGTACGTTAAAGAAACCTCAATGCGCAATGGCCGTAAGTGCAGAGCACAGACCAAACTTTGCAGCCCCTCACCGGCATAGGTGACGTCTCCATATGAGTGAAAGATTCTTGATTGGGACGTTAAACAGCAATACAAACAACCAACCAAAGAATGAAAGTTTAGGATGCCAAGAATATAGAAACAAATTGGACAGATACAGACCTCTGGAAATCAAGAGGTGGGATCAAGTGCCACGGAGTAAGCGTCCCCTGTTGACCGGTCACACCTGTCGTGAATCCACAGTCAAATCCAATTGAAATAAGTGAGGAATGAATTCTCGTCACAATTGGTACAGATGTCTCAACAACCACAATCGAACAGGCAACTCAACATTTCACTTAGTGAAACAGAGTAATCGCAAACAAGACTATTATACCGACCGTAAAATATGCGGAACGTTGACATCAAACGTAGTTTTCTATATTCCTGTATCAGTAATTTACCTCTGAATATGAAATGTTCATATGTTGAACGCCCTCTGGCATATCGGATCATTTGTGAAATATAAACGCCATATACAGGTGGTTTGGGGATACTACTTAAATGTGGAAAATTTACACCTGCGTCTATAGTAAGTAAAATTTCTAAGTACAAAGCTAAGTGTGGGCCTGATTCTGTTGTAGCTTAAATTTCTAGTTCGTTGCAATACATCGCATTAACATATGTATGAAATTTGTCATTATTATTTGACAAACGTCATTAGATATTCCAGTATCTTTTTATATCAACTTCAGTGTATTTATGTGTAGAATCAGAGTGGTGTTTGACAAAATAAGTAACATGATAACCAATGTCTAGATATTAAAATTTATAGGTACCACCTTTAGTGAAAAAACAGTTTTCGATGATGCTAAAAAGTCTCGCTTATAATTTTTTATGTGGAATTGTTGTGTAAAGAGTAGATAAGTCGCATGTTTTAATACTCTGAGTTTGAGAAAATTGTGTGCCTTCAAATTTTCTAAAGGATGTCACGAATTTTTAAGTATCCACATCTGATTTACACCGCTTCTGGAATAAGCAACTGCACAGTATTTTTAAAGTTTCACCTTAATAGCTGTCAATATCTTGGTAAAGAGTAAAGATAAAGGTTTGGTAGAGCATTTGCTGAATCCAACTATGTACAACCGCTTACATTGTGTTCTGTGAAGTTCAGATATCCAATATAAATGTGGTAGCTCAAAATCAGTATCGGTTGTGGGTTCATCAAAAGAGCGTTATGCGGACTCAAGATTCATAGCTGAAATTCTGTCGCCAGTTAAAGGAACGAACTTCGCAATAAATAAGATTTTACAGATTTTCATTTCCAACAATAGAAACGTCACCGGTGATGACATGCCCGATAGGATTATATATGAAGGGAGATTATGAACATGTGATGGTATCATATGAATTATATGTGAAATGCATATTTACTTACTTTCAATAGATAATTGCAATTTCAATCCGACATATGTGATATTCAAAATGAATCATAATTTCTCAATATCATAAATATAGGTCTAAGTACTTTGAAAGATTTTCTCGTTTCTGTTTATAAATCTAGAGTTATTTCTGCATTTCAGAATACCGTAATTATAAATTCTTATGTCACATCCTAATTTGTTTTGATTACTTTGTTAAAGAAAACTACTCCCGTATTGCAATAACTATTTATATTTTGTACGGCTTGTTCAAGTAATTCATGGATAGATAGTGGTGACGAATAGAAAATGTTCAAAAGTAAAAGTCCCTAGCTTGATCAGTAATGTACAATTTTATTTTCGTGTTTTAGCAAACAATTTGCAAATTTTACGATTGATGTAATAACCTCTGAATCGTCCATATGTAATTTGACCACTATCCTATATGTTTGTAAGAAGACCTATGAATAAACCTTTGGTGTTTTTCACATCACACGTTTGTCTTTTTAATGTATTCAATATTTTTATAGCTTATGTCAAGCAATTCAAACACTTTGACCACACATTTATTGTAAAATAGTTGTGTTTGATTTTGGAAAAGATATTTGACAACCATTTCGTTAAACAATTCGTTTCTTCCTTCTCTTAAAATTGGCATGTATTTACTTTTACTTCATGGAAATTTGTTTGTCTTAATGTTGATCTAAATACAGCCAGCAACATACGTTAATACGACGGATACGATATGAAATAATTCACTCTATCTCTATTATAGGAAAGAAAAGATAAAATGAAGAACGGTCAGAGGAACTTATATTTCTATAAGACGGTGCCATTGTTCGTTTGCAAGATCAATGTAATCCTCATCTTGAAATTCTAAACAGAAATACATGTTTATCTCAATTGTGACATATTCTACATATAGCTTAGTGCAGGTTGCATTGTCTAAGACCCAAATAATTTTTCCATTGAACGTATGATTTTGGCAATTATGAGTTGAAAATAATACACAGAATTACGGCAATATATGACACGCCAAAATGACATTAATGAGTTAAACCTAATTTTTCTCGGTTAAACCCAATTTTTCTCCAGTTAAACCAAGTTTTTCTCAGTAACCCACATTGACTGGAGAAAAACTAGATTCAACTAAGAAAAACTAGGTTTAACTGCGCCAAAATCACGTGTGTACGCTATATCTCATAAGCATACCTGCATCTTAACTGGCATAGCAGGTTTTAGATTTATAGAAGGAATGTAATTTTTCATAACATAGAACATTTGATAATGAAATTAAAGAACATATACATACTTGTATGTTTGTATGTATGTATGTATGTATGTATGTATGTATGTATGTATGTATGTATGTATGTATGTATGTGTGTGTGTGTATGTATGTATTCATGTATGTATGTATGTATTTGTGTATGTCTGTTTGTATATATACATACAACATTCTTATTTTCTTTTTATTATTATTGCTTGTATGTATTTGTGCATGTATATTTGTATGTGCGTATGTATTTGTGTATGTATATATGTATGTGTGTACATATGTATATTTGGATGAATGTATATTTGTGTGTATGCATATTTTTATGTACAATGTATGTCTGTAAACTTACCTCTGAACTTTTCTGTCCGTTGGAAATGATACATAGTTACATGGCTTTGGTTTCAAGGACAGTGAGAAAGACAAAATCGTGTTGAAACACAGACAAAGAACGAAAGTTAAAAGCATTATTGTTCCTTGGAAAACACAAGAGGCTACGTAATCTTACGCAAATGCAACAGCATTAAAGAATTGTGTCTTCCTTAAGAAGTGAAACAGATGTGAACGAGTTTTCTATTTATTGGTTCGGTTAGAAAGTGTACATAATCCATTTAAATCATTTTATAATATAGAAAGTGTGTTGCAATGCATAAAGTGTATAAAGGTCATATGATTTATACCTTTTTCTAATATATCTATAATTTTCTAACATTATTACAATCGAATTTCTTGTTTTTGACACTTTATTTCACAATTTTTCCTTTTTATTGAGTTAAAGATTATACGACAAACACATGGTGAAAACACCAAAATAAACTCAAATCGTAGAATTTGTATATCGTGTCAGTAAGTATGAAAAAAATTACATCATAAGCCAGAAATAAACTTGATAAACTTTCTTTGTGAAAACTGACATTTTATCCTTACATGTAAAAAAGGAACAACGTGTAGAACATAATATTGAAGACTGAACGTAATGCTTTCTAATCGAGAAAAATAATACGTGTACAGGTGTTCAAATGATAGACAATAAATATCTCCAACGATCTGTCGAAGAATTTTTTTTTAAAAAACTATAGCAACAATATACATTCACACTGTTGTGTTATGAGTGTGTCACTCATTAAAATGCATTATACACAACCCACTTTTGAATGATATAGACTATGTAACGTCATAGATTTCGACAATACGGACTCTTCCGAAAGGAATACGAAGTTTTGATATTGACCTATGACTTAAATGTAATATTTTGGAAGAAATTTGTATATGCATTATGTAATTTGTTACAAAAATACACATTTGTAATAGAGCAATAGCTAATTATCGGACATATTTTATTTACACTCATTTTCGTGTTTGTTATACCATTATTTAATACTGAGCTATGCAAATTATACAGTCTACGTGTATTTTCAAATTGAGTTGCCTTCTGATGATGATAGACGTTAATATATCGACACATTATATATAATTGTATGTTAAGATTGGTGATTTTGATACAATAATGCGTTTGAATTGCTGCACTTTAGCCAAATACTGCTTCTCTGAAATAAAAGTAATGACACAACCAAAAATGAAAGTTTGTTTTATTTTTTCTGTATTCTGTTTGAGCCTGTTTGCATTATGATCACATTGATTTATTAACCGGACATTTCTGTGCATTGAAAATTGGATTATTTCCCCTTCACAGATACACACACAGATGTGAGAGGTAGAGAGACAGACAGACAAACACATAGAGAGACGTCTATGTGTGATTTTATTTTTATCATAATCGTATTATTTATAAGAATATTGCTAGTTAGCACACAAATTCTCAGAAGTTTATATGACCCTTTGGCAACGATCCGAACACACAAAGACATGAGTTTGTCATACACAATCTTTAACAATATACTTAACATTAAGCTTATCTTAAAACAGTGATTCATGAAGTCAACAGAACTTTTTTGTACTGATAAACATTGATTTTGTAAAAAGGTTAAAATCAGATTTCAACGTTATGTATGTATCATTAAAACTTCGACAAGTCAATATTGACTAAATACATCAATGTCAATTTCTTATGACAGATCATTTCCTTACTTAAATATAACTACCGGACTTTAAAGTAGTATCTCTTTCCTATTACATGTTCTTTTCATTATCTTGTTAGTATTTTACCACATTTAAACTTTAATCGACAAATTTGATCAATTTTATATTTAATTGTTGGCTAGCGTGTGACGATACACAAGTGTTTATGTTTAAAATTCAATATCAGTTACACTATATCTCATGCAATCTATGATTTATGGACGTAATAATTGTCCATTCCAAAAGATATTTTGTACTATAGTTGAAGTCACAAGGGAAAATCGATATATATTTCACCTGAAATAATCAATCATACCTTTTAATTGTACGTAGTGTGGACAAAGTTGCATAATCGACACCGGCAGCTGAGCTCAATTTTACTAATTAATTTCTAAATTCTATGGAGGTCTGATTGTCCATCAATCTATCTATTCTATCTTTCTATCCGTCTGTATATATTTATATATATATATATATATATATAATATATATATATATATATATATATATATATATATATATATATATATATATATATATATATATTATATATATATAATATTATATATATATATATATATATATTAGAGTTATATATATATATATATATGGCAATCTAGAAAATCACAGGACCACCCCTTTGACTTCCAGATATCCTGAATTCGAGATAACCAAAATTTTAATTAACGCGTATATAGATATAACCGGAAAATTGATTCAACCGTTTTCGACGTGTGTGTGTGTATGTGTACGTGTGCGCGCGCGCGGGTGTGTGTGTTTTTTACAGCCGCATTATCTAAGTCAGAAGTATTTTGAGAAAGTATTTAAGAATCATGATATGATGATGTAAAATATTCAAGCGAGAATAAGATTTAGCGATATAATCATAATATTTTGTGCTTACATAGAAAACCGACCCAAATATGGGTTCTAATTACTTTCTGACCATCTTCGTCTATATGTTACGGAAGAGTGATTGGTGTCAGCTATAAAAGTTATCATGATAACTCGTATTCAAGATGAATCATACCAAGCTAGATAACTAGATCCACTGAGTGACAAACCGTACCATATGGACTCATAATTCAAATATATGAATACATGTATTTACGAAGTACAGTTTGTCCAGACAATTATTAACCAAAATTCATAGGGTAGGATATGTTTCTGATTGGGTACGAATTTGACTTGGGTACGAGTTGCCTAGCAAACCTATAGATAAACAAGGAAGTGTTTAACCTGTTTTGGTGTCTGATTCCGCCGTTCTTTCAAAGATTTTGAAATGTTTTGGCAATTGTATAATATATTATATAGCCATTGATAAAGAGTGTACTAGAAATCATCAAGAGACAAATGCTTTTATGTATTATTCTTAAAGTTTAGTCGATATATTCTTTATATGATATACACTAAGTAGACACACTTATCGTAATTATCTGGAAAGTCGACATATCATATATTTCATATATTTGCAAAAAATGGTAATCATTCCGGCTTGTTCATATTACCTGTACATGAGATGCTTCCATATAATTTATTTAAACATTTGCCCGCCATACAAAGCCTCCATTATATAGTTAAGCGGATTGTTTTAGTCTGGAGACGAGTTGATGTGGTTATATGGATTCACACAAATGACTAGGTTTCTCTTACAATATGACACAGTTAAGTACAATTGATCCCTCTTGTTCCGAGTTTAGCTGTAACCAATCACACATGTTGACTCAAATTCTTCTAGTAGTGTTTACCTTCTGTCATTTTATCATATCGTAGCCGATACGTCGTAATTGGAAACCTTTTATCAAATAATTAATTCAGAAATGTCTTCAAGCTATTGTAGTTTTGTTTGCATGCTATAAATTGAACGAAGAAGTTTCATGTTTCAAGTGGGAAGAAGCAAATGTCACTTTTTCACTTTACTTAGTTGTGTGGGTAACTAGAGAAATATGGAAGAATTTAGGATTTTATCACGTCATGTTTTTATGATCAAAATTATTATAACGTAGCTTGTAGTTCTTTTTAACTTTTAGATAATCTGTGGGAAACTCTCGATATTGTACTTACAGTTTCACACATTATCACTATTCTTTTTTTAAAATAATTATTCCAAATTCGAGTAATTACCCCGCTTTAATGTAAAAAATAGAATATAAGATTATTTTATATATATATGTAGGATACATGAATCGATTCCTACTTTGAATCCGCAATAATTGTTCTTCATGTCATTATATCCAATTCCTCGAATTCTAATGAACTTGGAGTTTCGAATATCCATTGGTACTTCTTCATTTTTTTTCCTTTAAGTGGTGTTTTAAGACACACTCATCAATCTTGCAGTTATATGGTGATGGCAATTTTAAAGTTTTAAAGAGAGAACCCTTTTACAATATACTGCGGAAGAGACTGCAAGTAATCTGACAAATTTTAAGAGTCAGCTTATGTTCCAACAGTGTTTGAACCGACGCTAACTAGAGGGGATCATGGTTTAAAGGTTGATGCTGTAGATGTTATTTCTTGTAAAGACGAACGGTGAAGGAACGGAACATTTCGAAAGGGGACTTAATAATGATATTTTCCGAGCGCGTTGTTTATATGAAATATAATTTGCATACATATCACATGTTTGGAGATAAATTGGAAATACAGTGCCAAAAAATGTCGTATCTATCTATTATTCATAAGGTTGTGTTTAAGCGTTATAATCATATATCGGATTCTGTTTGAAAATATTCTCAGACTTTATGGTACAAGGCCAATATTTATCAGAATAAATCTATTTTAACTGTTGAGATAGTAATATAGTATATACGCTCAGTGTCGTAACTTGTAGTTTAAGATGTTTTAAAACTCTATTTCAATTCAGAGATTTAATGATACAAGTCATTTTGAACAATAAAGGATGTATACATTCCAAAGGTATATTTAACAAATACATCAGTAAATATATATATTCCCATGTCACAGCAAGGTTTAAGGAAATACCTTGTGCATATCCCACAGCTGTGACAGAGGATTGGGAAATCGATATAAACTGAACGTCAAGAATGTTCATATCGGTAATATCATCATCAATAATTTTTACAACTTTCTTAAATTTCATATCTGCCTCCTAAGGATGGTTAATGTGAAATAGATCGTGTGTTCAATCTATAGAAAATTAAATATAATTCAACTGCTTGCGATTGTTGTTCTGTAATATTAGCCACAGAATTGTATTTATATATCGTTACGTAATGTGTATTCTCCAAGTTAAGATCAAAGTAACATATTGTATAAACACTTTTTTCCCTAACAATCTGCATCGTAGTTAAATCTAATTAATGGAAATCAAATGAATTCTGTCAAAGTCGAAATGTATTGATATATATTCATGAACACTGTTTCAGTCTATCTGTTTTGTTTATATGAAGCGCAATCTAATTCATTTCTCGTGACCAAGTAACAAGATTAAGTAGCTTTACATTTCTCTAACGCCAACTCATCACCCAGGTAAAGAATTAATTTACACACTTATTTTCCCACAAATTCCCCATCACCCGGGTAAGGAATTAGTTTACACACTTATTTTTGACTGTGATACTTCAAAGTAGAATCTAGGTAGCCTCTTCAGTGTCACTCAGTCGGGAAATCATAAGCCTGCCTTCTCACCAAAGTTTACAATGGGTTTAAGTTGCGACAGAATAAATGTTATAAAACCACAAGAGTGAATCTTGTTGTTTATGTTATGAAAATCTATTGATACAAACAAAGTCACAATGATAGGATAACAGTCACATATTGTCATGATAATGACTGAAACCCTATTGACGACATACTTGAACATATTGAGTTTAATGTAATCAGAATGATAAAGAAATTCGAATGTCACAGCGAGTTAACACTAATATCTGCATGACGCCTGTATTGTCCACTTTGTGAACACAAAAAAACCCAATCCATTTGCTTTATTTCTATTAAATTTCACAAACTTATATGTCAGTTCCAATTTCATAATTTTAAGATTAGAAGGTCCAATCGCTTTTAAGATATATGAGTTTAACATGAATACGAGACTAGAAACCTCAACCTCTGTATGATCATGTTTTGGGGTCTCCAATGTTCAAATTTATCAACATTTATAAGATAAATCTACTTGTATTGCGTGTCTTTCCAGTGTATGAACACACAATATATAACATATCTATTAGAAACAAATATAGAACAAGGACAAATATCAAAGTGATAGCTGTAAGTGGTCCGCAAAATAATGCACAGTATGGTGAACACAAGACAAGCACGGACTACCGGAAAATCCAGAGGTGGGATCAGGTGTCATAGAGGAGTTAATATCCCCTTTAGACGTATGATTCTCATCCTGATTCCACAGTTAATTCCAAATCAAAACAAATTGAATGATAACACGTCACATTCGATATAGCCGCGACTTTCAAACATTTTACTCAACATTTGCAATTGCGAACATATCACTGTACCATCCTAAATAAAATTAACGATATATGTATTAATCGCGATCAATGATATATAGCTAGCAAATAAAAAGTCACAGCGTAACTTCTTTTAAACAAATAAGGCACACAAAAATATAGAGCAAACCGTGAGGTGTCTAAAACACCATAACTCCTTTTGCGGTTTAATTAGGTATGCTAAATGTAATATTTTATGATACATTGTATCTAAAAATATTGAAAACAATTTATTGAAAAAGATGAACGGTTGATAGAATAGTCGTCATCGATAAAAGGAACTTTAACATATTATGACGTCTGAAAAAGGTCAACATGATGTTAGAATTTATGTTACATCGTAAAGGCATTATGACGTTTCGGTATTATTTGCGTTTTGATCTTTATGCGGGAAATACGACATTAGAATTTATGTCTCATCATGCAGCTATTATTAAGTTTCGACATTATTAACGTTTTGATCTTTGATACTATATGGTCATCGATCAACAGAATTAACGTCACATTATATTCATTACAACGCTTTGTTATCATTTACATTTTGATCTTTTTGCTATATGGCGTATTTAAGGGGCAACACTACATCATAATTCACGTCACATTATGTAGCCATTATTACGTTCCGATGTAATTTACGTTTTGATATTTATGCTCTCAGATACCAAAGTATAAATCTTCAGGATGTCTAGGATTCATATACAAATCTGATGACATTGGACAAACACGGAACTCTGAGGTGGGATCAGGTCATTGAGGAGTAAGCATCCCCTGTTGACCGGTCGCACGCACCCATACACACACACACACACACACAGTATGTGAGTCCACAGTCAAATTCAAATGAATCAGCGATTAGTGAAAAAGAAATCGTCGTCACAATTGGTACAGACAATTCAACAAACGCTATCGAACAGGTAACTCAACATTTTATTTAATGAAACAGAGTAATTGCAAACAAGACTATTATACCGACTGTAAAATTTGCGGAACGTTCACATCAAACGCGGTTTTTGATATCCCTGTGTCAATAATTTGTCAGTGATTAGTTTAATTCTGTATATGACATGTTTATATATTGAGCACGTCCTGATATATTGGATCATTTGTGAAATATAAACGCCATATGCAGGTGATTGTGGAATATTACTCTTTAAATGTGGAAAAATCATCGTCTTTATCGTGTAGCCTAGTTGTTAATTTCCCGTCTGTGTCTATAGTAAGTAAAATGCCTAAGTATGAAGCGTGTGTGCTTGATTCTGTTGTATCTACAATTTCTAGTTCGTTAGGATATATTGCATTGACATATGTATGAAAATTGTCACTATAAATTGACAAAACCGTCGAGATATCTAAATGTTAAATTAAAGGACAGCGCTAGATTTTTCTTTTTTTTTTTATTCAGCAGTGTCTGAATGAAGTCTGCTTCATATGAATAAAGGAACAGGTCAGCCAATACAGGGGCACAATTGGTTCTCATAGGAATGCCGACAGTTTGTTGAAAGACCATGTCTCCGAACATTACAAACGTATTGTCATTTTATATCAATTTCAGTGTATCTATGTGTAGAATTAGAGTGGTGTTGGACAAAATAAGTATCATGATAATCAATGACTAGATATTTAAGTTCCCGGTTTTATTTGTTCATGTGAAATTCTTGTGTAAAGGGTAATAAAGTCGTATGTTTTGGTTCTGTGACATTGAGAAAAAGTGTGTGCCTTCAAATTTTCTAAAAGTTGTTTAGTATCCACATCTGATTTACACCGCTTCTGGAATAAGCAACTGTACAGTATTGCTGAAGATTCTCGTTAACAGCTGTCAGTATCTTGGTAAGGAGTAAAGGTTTGGTAGAGCATTGGCCGGATCCTGCTATGTACCTCTGCTTATATGGGGTTCAGTGAAATTTAGGTATCCAGTATAAATATGGTAGCTCAAAATCGGTATCGGTTGTAGGTACATCAAAAGAGCGTAATGCTGACACATGTTTTTGACCATTTGAAGAAAGTGTTTGGTTCCTTGTTTTCATGTTTGGCCCATCGTCTGGTAT
Source organism: Atrina japonica (assembly GCA_030159075.1). NCBI lineage: Eukaryota > Metazoa > Mollusca > Bivalvia > Pterioida > Pinnidae > Atrina > Atrina japonica. The sequence continues at coordinate 2,023,008 of BROG01000046.1, read as the reverse complement.
AATCCTCGACAGAAATCATACCTAAACTGAAATTCTGTCGCCAAGTAAGGAACGGGCTTCGTGGTATTTTGAACTTCTTAAAATAAGATTTCTGAGATTTTCATTTTCAATGTCACCGGTGATGACATGCCCGATAGGATTAAAAATGAAGAGAGATTATGCACTTAAACATGTTTCGATATTATGTAGAAGATAGGTGATGTCTAGGAACTTCAAAACCCATTTGTAATGGCTACAATGATATCTGATGACAATAACCAAAAATAATGTATGCTATATAACAATAAGGCATATCCATGCTTATTTGTGTTTATTGTACTAATTAGGTCTTTAACAATTAACTGAAAACTATGTTATAAAAACAATAAATGCTGACTTGTTTTATGGTGGGCGAATCTAGGGTAGCCCGACATTAGTGCCATCTACGCTGGAATAGGTGAGCTTGATATTTCAAATGCCCAAGATGCCCAATTTGCATACTGATCCAGGTTTTGTGTTTTACCTGCATCATAGCCCGATTTATTTATTTATTTATTTATTTATTTATTATTTCAAAGAGATATTTGTAAAACAGGGTCCAGTGTGTGTATAGAAGAAAGGACAAATGTTCTAATCTATTGTATTCCGAATTCACGTACATTGCAAGGAATAAAATAAAATCCAGGTAGATAAAGACCCTGGGTAAGCAGGTTAATGATGTTTCCTGTGTTTAGGTTTAGTTCTGTTTTCTGTCCATTTTTTTCAACCGGCCAATCGGCAAAATACAGCAAAATGTCAATTGATCAAGAACCATCTTGCTATACTAATATCAAAATAGTTTCAATTAATTTGTAACATAACATCTCTCTGACCACTCACCCAATAATCAACATCTGTTAACTAATATCTTACTGACCACTAATCCAATGACCAACATCTGTTAACTAATCTGTAATTTGTGAATCAGATTTAAAGTAAAGAGATTGTGAGCTACGTTGAACGAGTTACAACAGTTACGCGATAACTACAGATTCATAATTATCCCTAAATGAGTAAATACTAAGGTCAGCTCATTTTCTTGACTTTACAATTAAAAGACAAAGAATCTAGTCTGGAACTGAATAATATGTGTACATGTATATCTATTTTTATGGGCAATTATCGTACATGTGTACTAAGTACCTTAAGATTTTGGAGGTTTCTTGTGTTATCTTTTGTTTATATTTTTTTTTCGTTTTTTTTTTTATTTTACTTTGATTCCTTTTTATTTCTTATGTGAAATGTAAATACAAAAATTAAAAGGTAGCAAATGTCCAGATAGAGGTTGAAGTCGCACTCAAGTTTTGAGCTCCATAATGTACTTTTCATTTTTATCAGACATTCCAACGTAGTGCTATCTTAATCAGCGAAGTCGTGTATTTTACAAAATATATTATTTTTATCATTACATTTTTACCTTATTATTATTATCATTATTATTATTATCATTATTATTATTATTATTTTTATTATTATTATTATTATTATTATTATTATTATTATTATTATTATTATTATAACTATCATTATTATTATTATTATTATTATTATTATTATTATTATTATTATTATTATTGTTGTTGTTGTTGTTGTTGTTGTTGTTATTGTTGTTGATATTGTTCTTAATGTTGCTGCTGCAGATGTTCTATAAAATATATTACTTAGTAGTAATCACTTAAGTGTTCACAAATACAGATTTCACAAATAATAAATTCACTATTACAAGCATTCGTCCTTCCCAGATTGTTTCTTATTCATCAATGGTCAACTCATTGTTCCAGTTTTTCATTTTGAGAGAGAGAGAGAGAGAGAGAGAGAGAGAGAGAGAGAGAGAGAGAGAGAGAGAGAGAGAGAATTGATGATTTTGTAACGTTTTGAGAGTGGTCATTGTTTGCTCATTATAACTGTTAAATGACAGTAAACAAATGACGTTTATATGGCGCCGCATAGTTTCCTATTTTAGTACCAACTTCCTATTGTAAAATGCCGTTACTTACGATAATTGAATGTTTATATTGATATTGGTAATCGATAAACCATATAGAACTGTCACATTAAGTTCTTTAACACAAAGAAAGTGTACTGTATCAATAAGTATCTTTATTGATAATATAGCGCAAACAAACATAAATAGGTGGAGGAAATTTCAAATGTAGCAAAGATGTTGATTAATCCCTATATAAATATTTATAGTCTTGTACTAAATAAATGTAGCTGGTCAAATTGGACTCAAACCAAGAGGGATTAAGATACACACAAATTGGTCAACACTGTTTTACATTCGACCCTCGAAATGACCTGATAACTTCTCTTCAAACTGGTCTTCACTAATTAAAACCACATTCTCAGTGTTATATTTTAATAATTAGGACCGAAAATGTACTTGTGTGAAATGATGCTTTTATTTTATTGTTTTATTCCTATCGAATGTTTAGTTTTTACTATTGTATCTTTGGAAACATATATGTGTTTAAAACCAGTTCCAAAGTTATATACATATAATTGGTAATGAAATCACAATATTATTTAAAATGCCTGTATTACGAAGACATCTCATCGTGTTATGATGATGATGATGATGATGATGATTATCATCATCATCATCATCATCAACAACAATACCATCATCATCAATATTATCATCATCATCATCATCATCATCATCATCAATACCATTATCATCAATATCATTGTCGTTTTAATCAATACTATTTTGTTCTTGTTATTATCATTATTCTTGTTGTTTATTCATTCATTCATACATTCACAATTTTTTCATTATTCATTTTGTCAATTTATGTAGCATTATTAATATTACCAATCAAATTGTCTTTGTTATTTTCATCGGTGTTATTATTTCATTTCCTCGAGACAATAGTGTCAAGCACTCATTCTAATTTCAATTAATTTCACGCAAATCGAAACCTGTCGGACCAGTTATGACAATCGTGAAAATTGGACTACTCTCTACTCTGTCTATATATAAACGGAAATGATTAAGCAAAACGATTTGCTTTTTCTTCAACTTTGGCGGTCTGTTAACTACACACAGTTTAAAGTACTTCTGTCGGGTATTTGTTTGTTCGGTATAGAATTGATGAGACATACAAGCGGTAAGTGACTACATCGTTTGTGTACTTTGGGGTTTTAGCTTTAAGCAATCGTTACACGGTACTGTGTTCAAACTTTATAACATTGTAAATACTTCATACTGATTTCAAGCTATCAGATAACGCCAGTGTCAACAAAGGTAAACCCAGTGTCATGGCTAAATATTTTCCTAGAGAAAAATAAAGAAACATCCCGAAACACCTCAGTAACTTAGGAGATAATTGCAATATAAGTATATACTCATTGCTGTTTACGATAACAAGTATATACTTATATGTCGATGTTATTTTTATCAGTTAGGTATTATATATTTAATTATGACCATAACACAACCTGGAATCTATTACTTTAGGAAGTTACAACTTTCATTTCCATGTAAATTTATGTTTTGGTACTGATTTGATCAGTGGACCATACATCAATTACAAAACAAGTAAATATCTATTGTTGACCATTTGTATACAGGGGTTTGTATAGTTTATATCAGAATAGCACAAAACGTCTTAGAAGCTCTAGACCTTTTCATCTCGTGAGCCTTGATGGGGACATGCAACAAATAAAATTTTGGCTGAAAAAATGTGTTCAAGCATTCATGTTGCTCTTGAAATCCATAACGTAATATGGTCTTAGACAAGTAGGAACTAACTCTTTTTATATACATGTATATAAAAAGTCTCAGATACTAAGGTATAAATCAATAGGATGTCCAGGATATACGTACAAATCTGATAGGTAAAAAATGGACAAACACTGACATCCTGAAATCAAGAGATGGTATCAGGTGCCATGTTGAAGTAAGCATCCCCTGTCGACCGATCACACCCGCCGTGAGTCCAAAGATCTATGCAATCTAAAAGCTGATCATAAGCAACAATCCTGGAATAATTTCATTACAAATTTGAATTATGTTTTTTATCACAAATAATTCCAATAATTCATTTGTGATTTTTTTTCTGAAAGTTTCAAGAGATTTTGTAATAAAACATATTCCACAAGATTTACAAAAAAATATGGAATCATTTTATGTATTAGAAAAAGATGGCTTTTTTCTTAGATATATTTATTAAACACTATTCTCACTAACTTTTCTACAAACATTAATTTTTTTTTAATTAAAAGGTAGCAAGTTATTTCTATGATATAAAGTAAAACCTCTTTATAACGATTTTTGAAAGTCCACTTTTTCTATTTTCCCTAAAATCTCATTTTTCCTCCACCTATTGCCAAACCCCCAAACAATGTTGGCAGTATAATGAGATTTTACTGTATTCATATGTTGTAAACCTAATAGTGATTGTAAATGGGAGAAGAGAATGAGTTTCTAAAAATGGTCGATGTAAATGTTCACAAAGTCTTTAATGATTGTATATAAAATGGTTTCAGTCCATAATAATTCACATAATTCCAGGTGGTATTAATTTCTTTCTACACATGCAAAAAATCCTATCTGTGTATTTTTTATACTAAAATGTCATTATATATACATGTAAATTATATATATATATATATATATATATATATATATATATATATATATATATATATATATATATATATATATATATATATACCGCTCTTTCATAGCATGAATATATTAATATAAGTTATTATGTTACTACAGAGTGATATACTAAGCATGTAACATTGTTTTCAAAACAAATGGGTTTGGTCAAATGCTTACTGGTAAATTTAGAAGCAATTTGTACACATTACTTTATTAATAATATTTAAGTGTTAATTGTGAATGGTCATGCCTATTTTAGTCATTTTTGTCTTGTTTTGTTATTTTGCTTTTTTCATACTTAAGAAACGGCACTCTTAATGTACGGTGGTAAATCTTGAACAACTACATTCTGGCACCAGTACAATATATATAAAGTTGCGTGAATACCAATAAAACTTTTAGAAAAATGTTTGATAACCATTTTGTAAACAGGATTATATCTGCGGAAAAAAGTTAATACAATACCAGAGATGCTATCATTTTTAAATAACGTCACTGGAATTTATAAGTTTTAGAATTTTAATCAAAACAAGGATACAGTTATTCATTTTTTCATTCTAACTCTTAATTATGTAAATGAAAAGTGTTCAATATAATGTTTTAGACACATGTGATATACACGGAACTCTTCAATGATACTTCATGTTGTTTTTTTCTATTATGACGTCATTGCCCCTAGTCTATATATGTCATGTTTATTTCTCTCTCTCTCTCCTCTCTCTCCCTCCCCCTCTTTCTCTCTCTCTCTCTCTCTCTCTCTCTCTCTCTCTCTCTCTCTCTCTCTCTCTCTCTCTCTCTCTCTCTCTCTCTCTCTCTCTCTCTCTCTCTCTCTCTCTCTCTCTCTCTCTCTCTCTCTCTCTCTCTCTCTCTCTCTCAGCTATTTTACGATTGTGACATTTGTTTTTAAAATGAAATCCATTATCGGAAGCTTAAACTGGATTTACAATATGACTATAGCACCCAAAATAAATGCATACATTATGGAAGGTATGTAATATAGAATGTAAACTTGAAAAAATATTTGTTTTATGCCAATAACAATTACACATTTTTATAAATACAATTAACACTATGTTGTTCTGGGTTTAAATAGACGAAAGAATATTCCCAACCCGTTTCTTTCCTTTTTTCTCGTCTTTGATTTACTTTACAAAGAGACTGTATTCGTGTGACATGTGACAGTGGTGGTTATCCATGATTATTGATAAAAACTTTTAGCAACATTTTATCGATAATTCTTTGTCAAAATTTACCAGTAAAGAGTGTTTAATTGTATGTTAACCTTGTTGATGGTATTATTTTGACGTTTTCCTGTAGTGTCATCTCTAAACTTTTATTCTTGATGTATTTACGATGTCAGATTACTGCTTATGTATCAACATGACTCTAAATCCGACCAGTGTTTACAAACTATTGTCAATTCAAACTTCTTGTCTCCTCGGAGCAATGACAAAATAAATATACCGCATTACTCAAGTACCCTCTTGACGTGTAAAACCAGCGGTGAAGAAAAAACCACCCACAAGAAAACTGGGACTGTACAATCCTTAAGTCGCTAATTAAATACAAATAAAATTATCCATGTAATCCATATTTTAAGTTTTCATTTTAATTTTTTGCTAGATCTATTTTACACTTGAATTAACTGTACTTGGATTTTAAAGAAACTTCATGAACGACTCTTTCTTGATATAGCTTCCATAAACTGAAAAACAATTACGCAGCTTAAATTATATAATATATAACTACATATTGTATCAATTATTTGTCTGTCTGTTAATCAAAATTATATAATATACAAGAACAAAAAGAAGTAAATTCTGATGCTCATTGTTATTCATAAAAGTGATGTAATAAGGAAATAATTTTATGTGATTCCTTTGTAACAAAATATTGATTCCGATTTATCATTTTTCGTGTGAATGATGCTGTACTTTCTGCCATTGTTATATTTACTTGCAGTAGCCAAGAGAGATAACTCTTCGTTTACGATTCCTTTACAATGTAAAGGTTTTAAGTGCATCAATATCCATTTCCTAAATTACGCAGCTCCATTCAGGTTTTATTGTTTGAAAATTATTTCATTGAAAACTGATATAAGAATGATAATAGTTTCTATATATGTAATTAATTATTCATTAATTCCTTTGTCATTAAATTATATATTTTTTTCATCCACACTTCACATAGTAATGATGTTCGTGTTTCCTACTCTAATTATCAATTTTACAATATTTTTAAGAATTGAAAGATTGTTGCTTGCCATGGACAGAGCCATGGTATTCCGATCTTTTCGAATATTGGGTAATTTTGTTAACATTGAATTTATTCAATTAATTAAAATTATGTATTCCTAAATGTACTTTTTACTTAGAATTATTCAAAACTTATATTCAATATATTCTATTTCAAAAGTAACTACTATACTGTATTCTCATAGCATTGTTTTATAAATTCCATCCCCAATTAAAACGTCCGTAAAAAGGATTAGAGCGCCTTAGATATTTAATGGGTGTTTTATATAAACTATCATAAGACCAATACAGGAAAACGACAAATTATAACTTTTTAGTCATTATTTAGTTGTAGTGTTCAATCCAATTCAACACATTGAGATATTATTATTTTACCTAATTTTACGCAAAAATAAATTTGACCATACTACCTGATAATTCATGAAAGTGAAAGAGGCATTAACTGTGTTTTTCAAAATAAAACTTAATTCTGTTTTTACTACTTAGATTGAAGTACAATAAGAAAAAAATGACGAAAGGTTCATAAATAGCGAAAAATAGTAGGAATACATTTTCAATTTTGAGTATCAAATAATCAAAATATTTTTCATTTTATTGGAAAATTTTAAGCAAGTCTTTTTTGCGATTGAAAAAGTATTGTCTTATCTATCAGAAACGTAATTTTTAAAACATCTTTAAAGTCAAAATTTAATAATATTTGTGTATACAGTCATCGATTTATTTAATAGTAAGTGTCGGTAAAATAAAATAATGACAATAACTCATTACTTTTCTATTTTGAACGAATTCACTTTTCTCGTACATTTATAAGCAATACTTCTGAAACCAAAATGATGTTCATTCAATTTGTCTAGTGCTAAACAAAATGTCTGATCATGAATAAATTTATTGCATGGAAAATTTAATAAATAAAACGAACAAATTTTAACTAGTTCCTTGATAGTAAAATGAACGATTATGGAAATGGATTCTTGAATAAGCGATTTTTCTCCTTCAAAATTATAATTTTGATGTTATGTTTATAATAGTTTAAAGGTTGTACTTTCACAGAATTAAATGAAATATGTATTATTTGGATCGATCATAAAATGTTGCTATTTACTGAAGATGTTCATTCATTGTATTACTTTAAGCTATGACTCAATATAAACACCATATAACTTATGTACAAGAATACTATTTCTTGTATTACCATGAGCTGTAGCTCAATGTGAGTACATTATATAAACGCCATATAATTCATGCACGAATATACCATTTATTGTATTACCATGATATATAGCTCAATGCGAAAATATCAAATGACAGGTTTTTAGTTATTGACATTATTTAAGTCAATATAATTATGGTCAATTCATCAAATAATAACCTATTTCTACAGTTTACGAAAAAATATTTTTAGGCCATTGGGTGAAATTCCTTTAAAGTTTCGAGGAATGAGCGCTTGACGATGACAAAATCAAATCATACCTTCCATGATGAGATGTCACTTTTGTTGTCCATGTTGTAATATATTTCTGTCATGAAAAGTATACATGCAATGAAAATGAGATTGTAAAAAGATATCTTTATTTAATATCCGCTTCACAAAGATTGTGGTGAACTCTTTTTATCAGAATATATATGCATTGTATCCAACAAATAAATAATATCATTCTTGACATAAAAACATAGAAAGAAAAGTTCATAACCATTTTGATATTTGATATTTCATAAACAGTGTTATGATGGATATGAAACATTGCATTTTTATATAAGTATGATATAATAAATAATAATACACGATGTAATGAAGATTTATGATGAATACGATTTAATAATTAAACACTGTATACACGGTCTTCAACGATAACCGACGTCTGTATGTCCAAATGTAAAAATGATGCGTCTAGTAAGTGATCAACAATTGTCTGACCTTGTTTTAGGATAATGATAGTTAAATAAAATTAATGTTAATCTAACGTAAGTGCACCTATCATGATAAAATGTCATCTACATTCAAGGTTTGTCTCTACGAATTTTCATTCTATGTCTCTTTCCTTCGGTGACTCTTCCCATCCATCGGAAGCGTGACCATTTTCAGATTGAGGAGAGCGATCATTTGATCTGTGTAGGGGAGATTTTCTAAGACAGTTAATTTCTCCAAGACCAAGTCCTGTTCTGTAAGGATTCGCAGGAAAGGGGGTCGGAATGAATCCAGATAACGGAATTGACCCCAAAGGATTAACTCTGGAGAACGGAAATTGGTTTGTTGGTGGGAAAATATCGCCCGCCCGCATATGTGAGGTGAAAAATTGAGATCTTGATGGATCATTTGGCAAAGACGACAATTGTGATGAAAAAGCAGAATGAAGTCCTGAGGGTATCATTGAAGAGGGTGTAGAAAACGGGGTAAATGCCGATCCCGAATTTCCTTGAGTTAATTTGTGTATTCCACTGAGTGCTTTCAAAGAAGATCCATACGGAAAATGGCTGAAGTATGGATGTGATCGGTATTGTTGTTTTGTTTGTTGATTTGGCTGTTGTACTATCATTGACTCGTGATTGGATAGAAACTGTTCAATTGCTTTCACTAAATCACCATTACAACCCTGTAAAACCAGTTCTAAAACAGATTTTCTTTGGAATGGAAATATACGTTCGAGGATTTCCAAATTTGACAATCTTCCGGGAAGAAACGCTGATGGAGGAATCAATGAATGAGCCGGAGAATATTGCAGCTGTGGTTGTGCTGTTTTTGTAATGTCATTTTCATCACTTGATTCCGGGGAAGACGTATCTTGTCTTATATCTTCAGTTATTTCTTTTGGTGGCGACTGCTTACAATTTTCTGCAATAACAACAAATATATTATAATTTAATTTCATTCACTTGATGTAATACCAAAAGACTAAACGAACCAACAGATATCAATTTTGCTGAAGATAACTGCTAATAAAAATTTCCTAGAAATTAAATATAATAAAGAAATCATTGAATATACTTGACATGCACATAAGTACAAAGGCGATGTAGAACACATTTATAAGCAGGGTAAAGGAAACATTTGGTAGGTAATATCGATTTATCGATTTATATTTATTTAATTGCGATCATACAGAGTATTATTCAATATATATATTCTTCTTGTCCGTGTTGTTAGTCATTTTAGTGATAAATATATATATATATATATATATATATATATATATATAAATCAGGCGTTCATTTACAGATTTTAAGTTTTCATTCAAAATATTTAAATTAAGCCTATAAATCCTGCCGGTTCATTCCTTTCCCATAGTACAGTGTCTATGCATATGTTTCGATCAGCATGCGTCCAGCAGCTAATTATATCAAAACAAGCATTCGTTTCAACACTTATCATATTTTGTTTCTAACACGTTTATCTAATTTTACTGTGATATACAAATAATGTATGTTCTAGATCCAGTAGTAGAGGTGAAATATAAACCAGGTCGGGGACATAGTATATAAAAAACTTTCATACATTTTCACTTTTACAAAATGTTTTAGCTTTTTTATTTCATTTGAAAAATATATGTATATATAGTCTGATACATATTATACATCTGGCATATATATTATTTCTTTTATTATTTATAAATTGATTTTCACTATGAATTAAAAATTATACTACTACTACTACTACTACTACTACTACTACTACTACTACTACTAATAATAATAATAATAATAATAATAATAATAAAAATAATAATAATAATAATAATAATAATAATATTATTATTATTATTATTATTATTATTATTATTATTATTATTATTATTATTATTATTATAATAATAATAATAGTAATAATTATTATTGTTATTATTATTATTATTATTAGTAGTAGTAGTAGTAGTAGTAGTAGTAGTAGTAGTAGTAGTAGTAGTAGTAGTAGTAGAAGTAGAAGTAGTGGTAGTAGTAGGAGTATTAGTATTATCATTATTATCATAATTATTATTATTATCATTGATGCTGTTGTTGTTATTGTAATGATGTTGCTTCTTTAAGCATGTCTTTAGATATATTTGATTTTTAGAAATCCGTTAATAAATCGAATGGTATTAAAATGTATGAATTCTAGTATTTCTTTTAGTCAAATTTCGCTAATGTATGATAATATTATTTTGCATTTTGTTTCATAGATACTTTAATATAGAAATAAGTCTGAACATTCTCTCGCAAGATATTTATTTTCATTTGTAAAACTATAACTTTGGTATTGTTTATAATATTTATCTGTGTTAAAAGAACTGTAATCTAAAATGCTCAAATGTACCTTTGTATTCTTCTGATTCCTCGCAGTCCGATTTAGCTTCATTTGCTATTTGTTCCGGTGGAGAAACTGTTCCAGGACCCCACAATGGACCTTGAGTCATGACCGGCAAACTTCCCTCGGACGCACACCTCAATCCTAGTGCTATCGCATCTTCAGCAGCTTGTTGCCTTTTCAGTGCTACCTGCGCTGCCATAACTCTCTGTCTCTCTGCAATAAGATTGCATTTAGGACAGTTACAATCCTTGAATTTACAGTGTCGCTTATGTCCTTTTAACCAGGATACCATACCGTGGTTCCGACATCGAGCACATTTCGGTTTTCTTGTGCCTTTTTCCGTGACAGGATACAGAGCCGTAACCGGATTCATATTCACTACTAGATAACTAACTTTGACTATCCAAAGTGTTGGTGATATATCTTCACACTAAACTTAAGGACGATCTCAAATAAAGACTACCAACTTTAGAAGTACCGCCCTCTTCCCCATTATAAAGAAAGGTCAACAATATGTGTTGAAGTATAGTAATTGGTCGTTCACTGAAAGACCAATAACTTTCGCACGCGCTTTATCGCCATTGGTTATTGTGTGTTTAAACATTCAATAATATCCACAACGCCTGTCGCCCGTTAAACACTTGTCAGAGCTTTTAGAGCAATACAATGTAAATTTGCATGCCTTTTAAAATAACTCTTTGTTGGAAAGAAAATTTAATGTTGATATTTTGCGAAATATAATGAAATTTGTAAATACAGAAATATTGACAATATATTATAGTCTTATCAATTACTACCGGGTTGTCCTTTTTCGGTTCGAGATTTTAAATGGCATAATAATATGTTTACGGGTATACTATTATTGCAAAGACGAAGCACGTTCTATTACGAGAGGCTATAAAAGGGTAGGTGTTTCACTTCATTTCAGTAATTACAATAAAGCATATAATTATCATCAAATGCTACATTTGGTATTTTCCATCGAACTTTTATTAATCCAGCTCACGTATCATTTTTAACGTAAAAGATATGGTATTTCAAGAACATTCGGTGCAATTAAAAATATTTTATTCAAAAGTAAGAATTTTCTGAGATGCGTTAGTTCTATGTTGTAAATGTCATCCAGTACGTGGGAAGGGAAAACAAAGAAACAAAATTAACGTATCTCAAATTTTAGTAATAAATCTAAAAATATAAATGGCAAACGTGAATTGAGATAATTCATGTTAGTAATCATATTTATTTATTTTTAAAATGTTTATAAACTTAGTAATTTCCACTTACCTTTTTGTTCACTGGCCACAGTATTCCTTTTTAATTAATCCTATATTTCATAATCATTCTTATCATCATCATTGTACCAAAATTTCTAAAACAACTAAATAAAAGTTTTATATGAGAGGATTGAGCAAAAGAAAATGAAGTCTGTAACTCAGTCAAAAAAATAAAAATAAAACTACCATATGTTTCATTCGTCTGTCTCATAAAGAATGCGAAATGAAATAATGTTGTTGTATACTGGTCGAGGACCAGCAGCCGGCTAGGACCATTAGTTGGCTAGGACCCGTAGCCGGCTTTTGCAGTACTTCGTCAATATAGACCACGATTGTTTCAGATCAATCATGTGCTGCTGGAATATTTTTCCCAAACAGAGGAGAAAAATATTGTCGTGGTACATACTAAAGACGAAATCATACCATAGCGACTACTGGTCCTAAGGTCAAATACATTGAGCAAGATTTTGTTCATCGTTCACACTTTTCAGACCATTATATGTACTTTTATAGACACAGAGGATAAAATGGTTGTCAATTGCTGAAAGGCTAATACCTCCATAACATAACAAGAAAAGGCCAAATACCCGACATCAGAAAAAGTATAAAGCCGACCCGGTAGATCTTAATGTACTTTAAAAGATACACTAACGTGAATTATGATACATCATTTTTAAAAAGGATGGGTCCTCGAGTGGTTTCGAAATAGATATAACTTAACGGAATTACTATGAGGTTCACATTTGCATAGACTGCTATGACGTAAAAGTTTTAGTTTAAGTGCTATTTAAATTGACTAGATAAATAATAAAATTGATGGATGACAGTACTTGGGGTTATGTAGATATATCTTACTAACGGGTTAGCACATGTAAATTACTTTGTATTTGTTTATCTTATTGCTGTTTTATCCTTCGCAAAATCATCAGATATAGGTCATGTGACACAAATTTTGACCCATGCTTGGGATGTCAGCAAGTGCAGTGAGGATTCTATGACGTGCTAAGTTTATTGTTACATGGGACACCAGTGTTAAGTATTCTCCGAAATATAAGCGTCTTTTATTTCTTATACTGTGTGATTGTACTTATACTATATAAATACAAAAACATACAAAAGTAACTCGGCGGTCAGATACGTGTTCTTGTGATTGATAGTGATTGATCTTGATTATCTTGATATAAAGATAATGTCCAGTTTGTTATGCGATATATATTATACACACATTAAAAGTTATCTATGAAAATTATAAAGAGAAAACAAAACCACCGCCAGGTTACAACTATATGATTTTGATTGATGTTATCAACTACATTTATATTGTTTATCAGGTTAAATGAAGAAGTACCAATGAATAATCTAAACTCCAAGTCCATGATAGCACGACAACTGGGTATACAGATGTTATCAAGATGATTTCTAATTTCGAATCCCAAACAGTATAGATGTCATAGGACCAGGTGTCCGGAAGGAGTCAGCGTCCCCTGTTAGCTACACCCGTCGCAAAACCTCTCGATATTTCTTAATTTTACAGTTTAAACAAATACAATATTTCAACACTGTAAAAATCAACTGCAAAACAAAAACTCAAAAGACAATTATTTTGATGTCATTGACAACGGAAATGGTTCTCTCATATTGCAGTGTGATTGATTTTCGGAATAAGAAAATTACTCTGAACTGTAGATAAAAGATGCTGAAATTGGAATTTATTACATATACCTAATACCTTTGGAAACCGGGGTGGATTTCCTCTGAACAACCCGATCTATTTTGATGTACATGTATATATGCTTGGTCGTGTGTGTGTAACAATTTATTTAAACCATATTTCTATTACAGATTGTTTGATATTATGTTTTGTTTGTGTATATAGACCAGAATGGATGAGCACAAATCAGAATGCTCAATATCATATCTGAAGGTCAACAAGACAAAATATAAACTTAATCCCTTTTTAATTACTTCGGGTATTTCATGCACCATGAGAATTTTGCGAAATTAACAAAAAGTATAAATACATAACTTTTGTGTTGTCAAAATTTGCAATATGCAAAAAAAGTACGACAAAATTTAAATGAATACTTCAAAGAAGTATTTGATTAGATTTGTGTCAATCTATCAACCTTAAAAATTGAAAAAATAATGAAATACGTTAGGTTTCTATGTAAAGTGCATAAGATCCCACAACATATTACAAGTCGGGTTTCTCAACAGATAGTGCCACGTCCACGTAGACTTTTTCTTAAAACGATGTTAGCGTCCATTTGATTAAGTTTGTCAGCAGCATTAGTAATCTCTGCGGATAGGCACCATTGCGATATTTGGCAAAACCTATACAACATTACCATATATATATATATATATATATATATATATATATATATATATATATATATATATATATATATATATATATATATATATATATATATATATATATATATGAGAGAGAGAGAGAGAGAGAGAGAGAGAGAGAGAGAGAGAGAGAGAGAGAGAGAGAGAGAGAGAGAGAGAGAGAGAGAGTCTATCGAATATATGTCCATACGTAATATCCAAATTAACACTCAACAATCTTGTTTGTAATGATAGTTCACTTTTGAATCGAAACTACATAACGATAAAGGATCTTCATTGTGTTTCACAGTTTATAGAAATATGAAATTGGATCATTTAGCGAACCTACAATTACCTCTAAGTGAGCATACGGTTACAAATATGAATTATTAGGCAACAATAAGACAATTTTACCTGTCTCATTACTACATATTTTCCTTTTTATTTCGGAGGTTCAAAAATAAAATAATTAAATGAAATAATCAAACAAATTAAAAGAACTATTTGATCGAATTTTCAAATACATGCAAGAATAATAACTCAATAATCAGATTGTGTCAAAATGTCAAAGTTTCTAATTTTTAATTCATTCACTTTTATTATAAGGGTCTAATTGAGGTATATGTTTTTATTGTAATTTGATTTATTTTTTCTCTCTTGCAGATTGGAGGATTGGCGAATGATAAATTGAGTTGAACTATTCAAATAGTTACTTAAATAGTTATTA
>BROG01000046.1:1745000-2002500 GCA_030159075.1 Atrina japonica | reverse complement strand
TTTCATTTGAATATGATTGTGGACTCACGGCGGGTTTGACCGGTCAACAAGTGAGTACTTACATGGCACCTGATCCCATCTCTTGATTTCTAAAGGTCCGTCTTTATCCAATATTAACCAGATTTGTCTCAGTCTGGACATCCTGAGTAGAAAAACAATGCAAATATATTGTTTACCATACATACAATAAGTTGTATAAAAGAGTCTGTCAAATTACTTCTTTAGAAATCAAATTATCAATGTTGTTGCGGACATGTTTATCGAAACCACAGTTTATTTAAGGAAGGCTAGTGGTTTCTTCCAGGGTAAATTATAACAACTACTAAAAACTTACTACCGTCATATAGATATTATAAACATGATATCAACTTTATATAACTGAACAATTGTTCACCGTTGCCTAGAAACCATTCCAACATACAAACAAAAGAAAGCTTAAATTGTATTTATACATTGTTCTCTCTGAACATTGGATGGCAACTTTATTCCATTTTTAGAATAACACAGTGACTGTGAATAATAGTTTAATGACGTTTAGAGGGGTGTTACCTCTATTTTTTCAATTTTTCAACTTTTTACAACTTAGATTACAATGACATATATACACAGGCATAATAATGCTTAAATTCCTATACATTTTGTGAAAATTGCTTGAGAAACCCAGGTTTTGAACTTTTTTCAATTGCAATTGAATAACTTTATTATTTGTTTATGAATACCATACTGGACCCGACATTATTTTCACATAATATAGAGAAATATAAGATTGTTTATTCCTGTAGTAAAAATAGAAGAACAAAAATCAAAAGAATGGGGGGTTTTTTTTGTTTTTTTTTTGTTTGGTTTTTTTTTATTATCAATATTTTTGTTAACGCAGATAATGTCCACTTAAATTTAAAAAGCATTTTTATATGATAATAGCGTATTTAATTGTTTACCCATATCATGGATCTAGTACAATACCACCACATGCGGCTTTTTAAGAAGATCGCCGCTAATTTTCCGACATTCTTCAAATCAATGTTAAAAATGCAGGACAAACCTTAAGAAAAACATAGATGAAGATACGGATCTAGGAAATGTCAAAGTTTTTAACTCATATGTATTAAATCGATGTGTTGTATCTGACATTACCGGTGTTTATTAATTTATGGAAGCCTGAAGCCATATTTCGACATATGGTGGCCATCAACTCAGTGGAATTGTTTTTACAAATAGTATCAGGAAGCCGTGATACTGACAATTCTATCTTATTTTCTCCAATTATTACCAAACCTATTCAGTATTGCAATGTTTTCTCTGAGACCACCATGATTTCAAATATTTGAGATCTATGTATATTTGTCTTCTTTCCCACGATAATCAATAAAAAGTGTGCTATCGTATTTGTAAAATAGAAAAGTGTAAATCGCAAACATAGCTGGTGAGTCGTTATACTTCTAATCTATATAGTAATACCCCTGTGTGGTTTGAATTATTTTAAGATATCACGGGTGTCGATGAGGTTCATCTGTACATAATGGTATCCAATGTCTCGTTGTCATCGTCATTATCAGGAATATTTATGTTATCTACTTCTGTTTTAATGTTTAAATGGTGTTTATGTGAAGCTAACAATCTTTTGGGAGGCGAGAATCCGATAATACTGAAATGGTATGAGAAACTCGAGCCTTCAGGAAGTAAATTGGTAAACTGTAATAACCAAATAATCTAAGTTTCCAGTAGTGTTTTAACGAAAAATATAAGTCAATATACAAAAACTTTTGATTTCTTACAAGTTCAATCAGGTTGACCATATTTAGTAAGGTATTCTTTTGTGGCCAAAACAAATGCTCAAGACGATCTTCACTATTAATAAGACTTTCTCAGTTGAGCACGAAATTTGAATAACACACTATTAAACACAATATTTAATTCAATTTTGTATAGTCAGGGATTAAACAACTGAACTATTCAATAAATATTCTCTCTCTCTCTCTCTCTCTCTCTCTCTCTCTCTCTCTCTCTCTCTCTCTCATCTCTCAACTCTCTCTCTCTCTCTCTCTCTCTCTCGCTCGCTCTCTCTCTCTCTCTCTCTCTCTCTCTCTCTCTCTCTCTCTCTCTCTCTCTCTCTCTCTCTCTCTCTCTCTCTCTCTCTCTCTCTCTCTCTCTCTCTCTCTCTTACTCTCTCTCTCTCTGGAACCATCTTGGAATGTAGAATGGAGAATATGATATTTGTAGCAGCCCTTTTAAACAAACGTGGAGGATGTTTACAATAGTTAACGATAAATGCATCACTTGATATTTCAAACACATTATCTATTTTGCCAGATATTTCAAACACGTGTAACAAAGACATATGTTAATCTCTGAAATCTTCGAGTTGTTTAAACAAAAATTGTTTGCAAGCAAGATGGTTGATTCAAGTTTTCCGAAATAATACTGGCGGTGTTCTTCAACATTTCACAAATCGAACATCAGATAGATACCATAACGCTGGATAATTCTGCAGGCAAAGTTTCTTTTTCTCTATTTTCTGCTTTGTAATAATAAATACATATAGATAGGAAAAACAACGTCCGTTGCGACATGTTAATTTGCTTCTATCAAATTATGATATTA
Source organism: Atrina japonica (assembly GCA_030159075.1). Lineage (NCBI taxonomy): Eukaryota > Metazoa > Mollusca > Bivalvia > Pterioida > Pinnidae > Atrina > Atrina japonica. The sequence goes on along the minus strand of BROG01000046.1, from coordinate 1,999,899 downwards.
AAAATTAACAAGCAAAACGCGTACGGTACCAGGCTTAAAACATAAAGATAATTTGTATTTATTACGGTCATAGGTGAAATAAATGGGGTTTTCTATGGCGTTTGTGTGATTTTGTATCTGCTATGATTGTAATATTATCCTTTATATTTTTATATTACACCGTAAAACAAAATTATCCAAGGTCTCAAATCTATTTCTCGTTCTTAAATACCACATCAATTTAATTTTATGATACATACGTTATAGTGAGTGTTTTATCTGTTACAAAATCATCTGCTCGAGTAAAGTTGAAAAACGTTAAACGTATTCATTTTTATATTTCATGCACTGTGAATTTTCAAGAGTAAACAATATATACAACTTAAGATTTTTAGTTGATATTTGTATAGTTGATATATGTTTAGTGTATATTAATAATGGCGATTTTAAAAACATAAGGTAGATCTATATATGCACATGTATACCCTTTTACATAATTTTTTGCGTAAATTCCATCTCTGTGGATGCAGTGATTCGATTGCTGCAGCTCTTTATCAGAAATGATTTCTATCTCAAAGTTTATGACATTAATCTTTTAAAAGTCAACATTAGACATGTATTTCCCATTATCAGTTTCAATATAAAATAACAACATACCTTCGTTGTTGGTTACAGTTTCAAGTGTTAAGATGCACACAGTGTGACGAAAGCTAATAAATAAGTTTGTCCGATACATTTTCCTTTTCTTGGCAAAATCGTTTCTAAATTAGCTAAATTGTGGCAAATTTATCATTGATGGTCGGTGTATCGGTAAAAGCGTTCGTGTTAATAATAAATTATTTCTACACCTGCAGAAGGTAATTAAAACACCTTGTTTTGTAAACCAACATAGAAATACTTTAAAACAGCTCTAAGTTGACAATGTTGGTGATATGAAATCTGAACATCTTACATACCACTAGCAGACTAATACAAGAATATACCCGTAATAATTAAACCATGATAATAATACATATGCTAGTAAAAATATTATAATCAAAGCATAAATAGTGGTTTTCTTACTATTAATATTATCATTATTAGTTTTCATAATCATTATTATTTATATTATTAGAAAATCTATTATAATTATTATTATTATATTATTATTATTATTATTATTATTATTATTATTATTATTATTATTATTATTATTATTATTATTATTATTATTATTATTATTATTATTATTATTATTAATTGATAATAAAAAAACATTCAGAAATTTTAGTAGTTTGGTCATGAAAATGAATTAAATTTGTTTAAAATTTGTATACAATCTAAATTAATAAGTTTCTTTGAACATGAAAATTTTCACTCAGACATTTTCTAAGTTTTCATATTTTACATAACATTGTTTACGTGGACTATACATCAAAAGCATCTTTTGTAATTTCTAAATAGGATAGACACATACTAACAAAGGATTCCCTTGAAGTTTTTCATACATATAACAGTTGTTTGCATGGCCGTGACTGGAACGCCTGGTAGAAACAAATTGTTATGTTACAAGTACACATAATGTAACCCCATGAGAGAAAATATACAAATATCATATTTAATGGAATACATTGTCTAAGATAAAATTGTAATTTTCCTCATGGCTGATATGTTTATACTAATTGTCCTTTGTTTGGTCCCAAGGATAAACGACATCTTTAAGCCTTATTTTCAAAGCCCGGACACGTTTTGGAATAATCTGTGTATAACATTTGGGAGCCGAATTGTCTGTAAATGTCTCAGATGGTTAGAAATTTAATTTACATGTGAAGCAACTTTCGAAAAGAGAATATCTGTTCTCAAGTATAAGGACCACGGAAAATATAGAAATAAAAGTAAAGATTTGGTTCAGTTTACATTGCAATCAAAAAGACACAACGACTATCCCTTTGGTAAAGACAACACTCGCCAGAATATGTGTATTTTATGCTATAGATACACGATTTGAATTGAAATAGAACACGCAGGTTAATATGATTTCGCCAAAAATCCTCGGAAAGTGTGTGAACTAGGGATTAGTTATTTTTTTTCGGGACCTTTGATGTGACATTTTCATCCGAAAGATATAATATGATTAAACATTGGATATCCCACTCGCCTTGTTTGTTAAATAATCTTTGCAGGTCTATATTTACTAACTTTAGAGGTATTAGGTTATATATGTTTTAATAAGATTAATATGTCTTCGTATTTTTCACGTCATGAGAAAGTCATACAGCTTTTGACACCCATTAAAAGGAGTAAATGTATGTTTTAATGTACGTTTTCTGGAAGTACAATTTCCGACGATAAGTATATAAAAGGAAGTGTATATTTTTTTATTAAAAATTTACTGGTTCAACTTTAGCTAGTATGAATTATTAATTACATGCTAATCTATAATTTTAATGGACCAAAGTGAAGATATACAGATAATTGTTTATAACTCGAATTTTGAATTGCCTCCATAGATCACCTGCACTACCAGAAATTGTACCAATTACCCTATGTACCATATGTTCATTTTGTTTCGTTGTGACTAACTTTCTTATTTTAAAGTTGATTTTCCACAGAATTTCACAAAAATTATTTTGCCAAAAAAAAAAATTCAATTTGTATTTCAAAATGTCACTTCCTTTTACAATTTAGGACGCACGAGGGTAAAATACAGTTGCATACCTTGTTAGATCCATGCAGATAATACATAATTTAACTCAAGTTATCTTAGCATATATGTACATATAATTACCAATAACATGTGCGCGATAATTACCTATAATTACAGTTCGTGAAAAAAGTTCTTTTGAATAATTGTCTGATTTTTCTGTTATTTCTCTCTCATCTCGTTTATTGGATTACATTTTGCACACTAAATGTCAATAATTGTGTTACATGTACTTTTCGCTTTATTCTATTTAATATATTTAGATGTAATTACTCGTGAATCTGAACTTAATGCATGATACCTTTATTGTAATGTATTCAATTTATTTGACGTTTTATGTACATAACACCTTTAATTTCATTTTCTGTTGTACATCACAAAATAAAAGAAAAGCATAAACAAAATATTTTTTATTGTTTCTTAGAATTTCTTTATGCACTGCAATTGTTGAGAAATAACCCCTGAAGTAAAAATTTATTCGTTGGCGAATTTTTTTTTTACAATTTAATAATAATTAAACGGAAATTCCCATGCTATGCCAGCATTTGATTTGAATTTGCATTCAATTCATATATTCACACACACACACACACACACACACACACACACACACACACACACACACACACACACACACACACACACACACACACACACACACACACACACACACACACACACGCACACACACGCACTCACACACGACTCGACAACATAAGAAGATTTACGTCATTATAAAAAGAATTTTCGCGATGAAAAAAAGTTTAAAATAAACACACTAGTTACTTTAAAAATCTTGTTAATTACTCCCAAAAGGTATATATATATATATATATATATATATATATATATATATATATATATATATATATATATATATATATATATATATATATATATATATATATATATATATATATATCTAATTTCCATTTCTATAAATTTTCCCTCACTTTACGATAAACTTCATATTTGTATAATTGTATATATATATATATATATATATATATATATATATATATATATATATATATATATATATATATATTATATATATATATATATATATATATATTAGATATATAAAATTAAATTGAAAATTCTAAACTTATATTTAAATTGCGAAATGTATAAGTTTATATCTTTTATTTTAATTGCTGTGATTCGATAATACCATATGTTTGATAGGCGTAAAGTTTGATATGTAATCTGTTTGTCATTCTATAAGTTTGTGGATGATAAGATTAACGTATAGATTTGGATATTTTACAATACATATAAAGTAACCGTTTATCTTGGCATTGCTTAATATCATTTGGACATGCATTAAGTTTATTGCATGTCAAAACATCATCTTCGGACATACTATCCCATTTTGTACCAAAAGAATTTATATTCCTTACTTTTACTTTAATACAGACATAATGTATCATTTTCCAAACGTCTCATGTAAAGAAATTGTTAATAGATGTTATATCTTCCGTCGAATAATATATTACAAATATTCTATGTCATTTCATAAAATAGATGTTTTGAGTATAAACAGTTTCCTGTTAAATGTCATTTATACAAGTCTTTAAGCATTTTTCAATCTTTACATGTTCAAGTCTGCTTCTTCTTGCTTTGTCGGCGTTTATTGATTTGTATCATTTTAGGTTTTTGTAGTTTTGAATTTTTCAAGTTCTTCTTGAGGTTGTTTTGTACTGTTTTTTGTTTGTTGTTTTTTATTTGGTGTTGTTGTTGTTGTTTTTGACTCTGTGTTTTTAAGGGAGAGTTTTTTGTTGTTGTGTGGGTATTATGGTCTATTCGACATTATCCTTTATCTTTATGCCCGTATAATTATCTGTTAATTGTAACATTTCTTCTCCTATTGAACTTGTATGTCATTTTTGTACCAAACTCAATTTTGCATCATTTCCAGAAATGTGTTAATCGATGACAAATACATACTAGATTTATTAACCACTTTTTATTTCTTAGTTTGCAATTATGATATTACCTAAATATAATGTCAACATCATTAACATCATCATCATCATCATCATCATCATCATCATCATCATCATCATTATTATTATTATTATTATTATTATTATTATTACTATTATTATTATTATTATTATTATTATTAAAGCCAGCCTGGCTTAGTCGGTAGCGCACTCGACTCTTGATCGTGAGGTCGTCAGTTCGAGTCCAGTCGGCGGCAGGCAGGTGCTCAAAAGGCGAAGTGCCAAAAATAGGCCAAAATATGAACCCTTCACCGGCATTTGGTGACGTCTCCATATGAGTGAAATGTTCTTCAGTGGGACGTTAAACAACAACAGACAAACAGGAATTATTATTATTATTATTATTATTATTATTATTATTATTATTATTATTATTATTATTATTATTAAACAAAGAAGAAGAAGACAAAAAAAAAACAAAAAAGGAAGAAAAATAAGTATAGAAGGGAATTAACAGATTATATATTAATACATACTTTGATTTTGTTTAGGTTATCGATTTCAATCTCAACCTTAATTCAATGAATTTGAAGAAAAAAGATTTACTTTTTTGTTCCTTTTGAAGGGTAATGTTATATACTTTTAAATGTCAAATTGAGAAGGATTTTGGATTCAATGACTTGTTTGATGTTAAAGTGAAAGGAATATTGTATTCGCTTGCTAAGGCCAATCTCTAATGTTTGCGAAGCTATTTATTTCATTTAACAATTCAACAAATATAGTTTACAATACATGTATATTATTTCGCAGCCATCTTTCAAGTTCTTTTCTTCAATCGAATTATTCGCCTTCTCACTATCAAAGTTGATAATAACATTGACATTTCTGATTGATAGCTTATAAATAAACAAATTGGCAATCGCGATAACTCTGTGGTAGCGTGTTTATATGCAGTGACTTGTGTGACCACTTCCCTAGTCTAATTGACTTTTTGTGTTTCAAAACATTATCTTTCGTTTGTAAACATCTCAATTGCTATCATATGTCTAACCTGACGTGGGTAAAAAGAAAAGAGTGCTAATAGAGTTCGTTTATCTCTTTTGTAATGTATTGTATTCTGTATACCGATAAACAGGGAGGGTGTCAATCTGAAGTGTTTTAATATTTCTCCATTTATGTTTTGGCATTTCAATAACTTTATCTGGGATAGAGATTACAGTAAATCCGAAATACCGACGATATGCGTTGTCACTGAGATGAAAACATAAAAGTTATATCAATTATCGGCCCTGAAAATCATTGAATTGTTAAAGATTATATAATTAAATAGCAAAGTAAAGTTGTGATTGAGCAACATAAAAAGGCTAGCCTTTAATATATCAAAAGTATTGCATACCAGTTTCGGGATGGCTGCAATATTGTCTAATTATATCATACCATCAACCTTTGAAAGGTGTTGATATACTTACTGGTCTGATCTTATGTCGAGGAACACTTTTATACATAAGGAAAACATAATATGAATATTTAATATTGGCTACAATGAAACTGTTCCCTCTTCGTGTTGAATTACAACGTCTACGATTGTTTAACAGTCAAGTAAAACAAAACCCTGCGTGATATATTTACACGTATAAATAAATTAAAATTAATCGGGCAAGATAGTGTTCCTAAATACCTACCAACACACAAAACAATACAAAACATTAGTAGACGATTCCTCATAAAAAAATCTCACGTATACCAATGTGTTTGTCTACAGTCTATAACTGACTAATGCTTACTGGGATATCGAAAATATGCAGCAAAAATTAAAAACAATAGAAGAATGCGAATTATGACATTTGATCCCTCGCCTATGACAATAAATACTTATGAAGAATCTAAAGGTAGATGTGATTATCTATTTGCGCCTACCGCGGCGATGTATCAATTTCAGTGACAAATAAACACGAACATTGGCGCCGATGGTTCTCTGTCGTCTGGTTGTTACGTGTAACGTACCCAATTGAAAATGGCCGCCAAGATCCATAGGATATTTGGGTCACATGTCGGCACCTTTGACATCTGTCATCTGTCATTTAGTCACTACTTTCCTTAATCTTTCTCGGCAACGAGGATTTGCTTTAACCTCCATATTATAGTTTATCGGGAAACATTACACTTCACAGGTAAACATACTTGTCGTAAAGGGTACTTCACGTCAAACATTGTATCTCAAAGCCTGTTCACCGGAACATTGTCTACGCCATTTTGTATCCCTTGGTGTCCCAATTTTCATCAAGTACTGATTAATCATCGAAAAATTGCACAGATATGTTTCAATTTGTACGGCTTACATTTTAAAAACCCGAACTTGGGTCAATGTTATTTTATTGTATCGACAGTAATAGTAAAAGCTTATATAAAAATTATCAAATTAAAATGAAAACCCTAGCACTATGGATAAATGTACATATACATACTGTTTCATCATTTGAGTTTACAATCACCATTTTGTTATGGGTGAAATGGTTTAGAAGTATGTTTTCTAGAAGACGGAAGAAGTTTTACACCTAACTCAATAATTACTCATTTATTAAGGTGACAGATTAATTCAGATTCTTCACGAATAAGGTTTTAGTTGGAATCGAACCTTTCCGACTAGCTGCCAGAGAATTCGTCATGACAAATGTGGCATTAATACTTTAACCAATCGACCACGGATACCTCTTGCCAATTTTAGTATACTGTGTTTAAGCTTATATGCCAAAGCGCGAACAATTATTAAAATACATTGTATTATTACACGTTTAAAATATATATTTCATAAGATAATGGTACAAAGAAACGAATGATGCATAATAAATGTGATATCATGAATAAAGTGTTTTTATGTTTATTTCAAAAACATCAATAGGGTTGATTTTTAAACACCATACTAAGATGTGTAAAATATATATATTACTGCGGACACATTCTAACCACCATAAGATATGTCTTTATACATATTATTGCGGAAATATCCTAACAAAGCAATGGTTTTCAGAAGACAATATAGCTGGCCGATGGCAGCATTGTATCCCAGATACAGAAGTTATGACTGATTTTAAAAAGTCAAATGGCGTTATATAGATATAAAGGTCAAAGATGATGTTAACGTTTGATTCAGAAGCTCTATTCCTTATATTTCATGACATAGCTCAGGGTAATGCTCTTTCAACGGACGACGCTGACGAAGCCGGTAACATGACATTGGATCTCCAAAAATTCTTTCCTGGCGGGCAAAACGTGTTATATATTGTTTCATATATTATCAGTAACTTAAATTGGTCGAATGAAATAAGTGCAAATGAAAATTTGTTAATTTTTCTAAATCAATTATAAGAAAAATACAAAATGAAATGAAAAGTATTTTTATTAGTAAACATCATACTTATTACGTATTACTTTTAAACTTTTTTCTTGAGATGTCATGTGGTATATTGAGAACCTTTTAAAATATTGATTCAAATATACATCATTTCAAAAGTCGGTTCATCACATTTACCAGAAAAAATATTGCCAGTAGGAAAATATTACTATCATATTAATACAATCTGTATGACTTGTATACACCATGGCATGTCTACATTACCCAGATGGTGTTTACGGCAGGGCATAATTGAATTTTCTTTGCTCTATGGTTGATAGAAATCGATGAGACGATGCCTAGCGGTACCGTATCTTTATACAATATTTTGCCATACACAAGTTCCCAAGAATTCACATATAATTTGTTAGTTCATTATTATTGGGAAATTATGAATTAATATTGAATTTGATTTTCAAATGTCATACAACATGCCATTTGTTAAAGATATATAAGGGAATTCAATTTCGGAAATCTTATGCTGACTTTATTTTTTTAAAAAACGATAATCTAAAAAAAAAAAAAAAAAAAAAAAAAAAAAAAAAAATAATAATAATAATAATAATAATAATAATGACAAAATAATAATAATAATGTAATAAATTAATGAATGAAACTATGATCAATTTATAATTTTTCGGTGAAAATTTTATGTAATTCAAACATTAAACAAAGGCAGGGGAAATATTTGTAATATTGCAATTTATACACGTTATATAGAAAAAGTAATACGCATAGAATATAACAACATATTCAAAATTCTTTATGATTGAATAGACCACTTCAAAGAACAGCGCTTGGAACAAAATACTAAAGTTAGGCAATAGCAAAACGTGAACTTATGATGATTGCAACAAAACATGTCTATGTTCTATCGGTCCAGCTACGCTAGCTGTTGACTGAAGTATCCAGATAGTCACATATGTAATATATTAAAGAAATAAGCATTACATTTTGAAATAGACACTTGAAATGTGATTACCGTCTTCAATCAATTGCATATTGCTACAGTCAATCACGGTTGTGATCGCACAAAATACATTGATTGTACTAATAACAAATCATTTACCCCCGTGGGGTTTCCGGGGTGATAAGAATAGGCCCCCGCATCCCTGTCATAAGAGGCGACTAAGTGGGAGACCTGTTGGCCGTGGGTTTATACCCGTATCGTGGGGGAATGTGATCCAGATGGTTGAAGGAAGGAGGGTCGTGCATCCTCTGGAACAACACTTCACTTTGGTTCGGACCTCTGCTAGACGGAAGGTTGGATTGGGACTGATCATTGTTCATAGTGTTTTATCGTTTGGTACCCGATGGAATATTGTGTTAATCTAATGCTTTGGTTTTCTTTGCAACTGAGTATACTTTCGCACGCCATTTCTGTGCATTGCTGCTGGAGATCCGCAGTGTATTGCCCGGTCCGTGTTGACACTCCCTGGAGGATGAATGGTTGCGCAAATCAAATAAAACAAATCCCCATGGAATCCAGACAAAACTACCAAAACATGACAAAGCGAAAACGACTGGATAAATCCGATTTATTTCAAAAGGAAAGATGGGACATTGGGACAAATTATTATTTATAACGTCTGAAGAACGTGCTTTGACCCAGGCTTCTCCGTTCCTCATTGACAAAACCATTCAGTCAATAGCAGGAACTGTGAAAATATTACAAAACAAGGAAATGGGAATCTGTTAGTGGAATGTAACAGAAAACAGCAGTCAATCAATTTATAGAATTGCACACACATTGGTGACATTGAAGTAAAAGTTGTTCCGCATAACAGTTTAAACACCAGTCTTGGAATATTGCGTGACAAACAAAAACAATTACACCTCCTAGCAGAAATGAATTAAAAAGCCAAGGAGTTACAGCAGTCCGCAGACTCAAAATCAAAAGATATGGTGCAGAAATAAAAACCGATAATTTTCTTCTAACTTTTAGATCACCCAGTATACCCACAAAGATAAAGCTTGGATATCTGATAGCTGATGTTGACTTGTACTATCCAAATCCCCTTAGATGTTTTAACTGCCAAAGATTTGGCCACGACAGTTTTAACTGTAAGGGAGCATAACGTGCCGACAATGTAGCGAAATTCACGATTTTGATGAGCCAAAGGATGAACAATGTAAAAATTCTCCTAAATGTGTAAATTGCAAAGAAAACCATAAAAAGAATGTCCGATATATTAGCGCGAGGTTGGGATAATTAAAATCAAAGTTGAGAAAAATATTTCATTCCCAGAAGCCAAAGCGATGTATTATAATTCACAATCTCGTCAAACAACAACTACAACATATGCCTCAACTCTTACAACAAAACAAACAAAATCAGTTGGCTGCATAACAGATATTTCAGGATTGAATATTGAATTGTGTCCCAAGAACAACCCATCAACTGCATCATTATCATCATCATCCACATCATCATCTCAAACAATAAAAGGACCAGTGAAATCAAAATCAAAGGAGAAAAAGGGTTCCGAAAATCCACAAGTAATTACAAAGAAAGACAGAAATAAAAACAGTGAAAATAAATCACACAGTAATAAAAATTCTGATGTTCATACATCAAATAGATTTGATGTGCTTGAGGTGGATATGGAAGATGTATCTTCCTCAAACCATACCAATGCCAACAAACAAAATGAAAGCAAAAACAAATCAAAACCTGCAAAAGATCGCAGTGAATCTCCGATCAAAAGTGGTCGGAAAAGATCTCTAACTAGACTAAAATGAATAACCAACATACGTTGATCCAATGGAATTGTCGAGGAATAAAATCCAATTTTGAGGAATTAACTTTATTGGTTCAAGAATTTAATAATTCAATAATTCAGTCATTATATGTCTTCCGGAGACGCATTTAATTGACAATAATATTTCCTTCCGGGGATATCAATTTTAAAATACAATTGATAGTACTCATGAAAGGGCTGTTGGTGGCTTCTCTATACTAATAAGACAAGATATTGTCCATAGTGCACAACAAATTAACTCGAATATACAAGCTGTTGCTGTTAGAGTAACATTGTCATTTGTATTTACTATTTCTTCTATTTATATTCCTCCTAATTCTGACATTGATGGTAATACATTAGATAATTTATTAGAACAAATACCTGGACCAGTACTTTTACTTGGCGGTTTTAATGCCCATAACCCACTATGGGGTAGTTAAACACAAAATGCAAGAAGAAAACTCTTAGAAAATATAATAACAAAAAATGGTTTTTGCTTATTAAATGATGGATCAGATACAAAGCAGACTTCATTCAGAAACTGCTGAATCAAAAGAAGAAAAAGTTAGCGGTGTCCTTTAATTTTACATTTAGATATATCGACGACGTTTTGTCAATTAATAATGACAATTTTCATACATATGTCAATGCGATGTATCCCAGCGAACTAGAAATGAAAGATACAACAGAATCAAGCACACACGCTTCATACTTAGACATTTTACTTAATAAAAACACAGACGGGAAATTAGCAACTAAGCAACAAACGCGACGATTTCGGCTTTCGCATCGTAAATTTTCCACATTTAAGTGGTAATATCCCTCAGTCTCCCGCATATGGAGTATATATTTCACAAATGATCCGATATGCCAGGACGTGTACAGCATATGAAGATTTCATATACAGAGGTAAACTACTCACTGACAAATTATTGACACAGGGACATCGAAAACCGCGTTTAATGTCAACGTTCCGCAAATTTTACGGTCGGTATAATAGTCTTGTTTGCGATTACTCTGTTTCACTAAGTGAAATGTTGAGTTACCTTTTCGTTGGCGATTGTTGAGACGTCTGTACCAATTGTGACGAGGATTCACTCCTCACGTATTTCATTGGACTTGACTGTGGACTCACGCCGGGTGTGACCGGTCGACAGGGGGTGCTTACTCCTCCAACTGATACCACCTCTTGGTTTCCAGAGGTCTTTGTTTGTCCAATTTTACAGTATTTGTATCTATGTCCTGGACATTCTATTGATTTATACTTTGGTATCTGAGACTTTTTATACATATATGCATCCAGGAACCGGATCGTATACAGCTATTGATTTTTCATTTACAACTCCAGATATTTACAATTATTTTTCATGGAAAGTACATGACGATTTATGTGGAAGTGATCATTTTCCAATTATAATTAAAACAACAAATTACGATGAAAATTATGCTAACCAGCGATGGAAACTAAAACAAGCAGACTGGTCCACTTTTAAAACATTGTGTTCTTTATATATTAACGAAAATATCCTGAACTGTGAAAATCCAATGGACAAATTTACAAAAATCATAATACATGCAGCGACAAAAACAATTCCTCAAACTTCGACAAAGCCAAAACGTCGTAAACCATGGTACGATGCTGAATGTAAAAATGTAATAATGTAATAAAACAGCGTAAAAAAATCTTATTTAGACGCAGACCACTTAAAGTACATCTAAGTGCTTTCCGTATAGCACGTGCAAAAGCACGAGAAACAATAAAAAATAAACGCCGTGACTGCTGGAAAAAAATTATTTCAAAACTTAATAATAATACCCCATCGAACAAAGTTTGGAATATGATCAGTAAAATAAGAGGCCGTTGGTCAACTAACAAAATACAACATCTACAAACTAATAATACTGTCATTACACAAACAACCGATATCGCAAATAAATTAGCTGAAACAATTTCACACAATTCATCATCAGACAACATAAACGTAAAATAGAGAAACAAAAACTCAATTTTAATTTTTTAAATGAAGAATTTTATGATAAAGAATTCAAAATGGATAAATTAAGAACATCTCTACATAGAGCACACGACAATGCTGAAGGTCCCGATAAAATACACTATCAATTTTTAAAACGTTTACCTTCAGATGCTCTTTATGTTTTACTACATATTTTAAATGATATATGGAAAACCGGGAATTTCCCTGATACATGGCGGGAAGCAACTATCATTCCTATTCCAAAGCCTGGTAAGGAGCATAGTGACGCAAACAACGATCGTCCCATATCTCTTACTAGTTGTATTTGTAAGACTATGGAGAGAATGATAAATGATCGATTAGTATGTTACCTCGAACATAATAAGATTATATTTACTATACAATGTGGTTTTAGGAAAAAGAAAAGCACCACAGATAATTTATTTCGACTAGAAACGTTTGTTAGAAATGCTTTCCTGCATAAACAACATGCCGTATCGGTGTCTTTTTTTTTTTGAAAAGGCATACGACACGACATGGAAATGCGGTATATTGAATGCCAAATTTTATTTCAAAGTTTTTAGAAAACCGAAATTTTAAAGTAAGACATAATATCACATTGTCTGAAAGACACAATCAAGAAATGGGCGTTCCCCAAGGTAGCATATTGTCAGTTACACTTTTAAATTTAAAAATAAATAGTTTAAGTAAAATTTTAAGCCAAGACATGCAGGGATCATTATATGTTGATGCTTTTCTCATGTCCTACAGAGCCAAACTAATGCATACCATTGAAAGACAAATGCAGTTATCCCTAAGAAAGGTAGAACAATGGGCAGCAGAAAACGTTTTTAAATTTTCAAATTCTAAAACAGTTTGCATTCATTTTGCAATCAACGGGGTATTCATCCGGACCCTGAATTAAATCTAAATGGTAATATAATTAAAGTTGTACAAGAAACAAAATTGTTAGGTCTTATTTTTGACAGAAAACATACTTTCATCCATCACTTGAAATCATTAAAAGTAAAATGTCTAAAAGCTTTAAATATTTTGAAAGTAGTGTCAAATACAAGCTGGGGAGCAGACAAAACAATTATATCGTTCACTTATTCGATCAAAACTAGGTTATGGATGCACAGTGTATGGCTCTGCTCGTCGTTCCTACTTAAAAATACTTGATACCGTTCATCACCAAGGTTTGCGTTTCGCACTTGGTGCATTTAGAACATCGCCAATAGATAGTTTATATGTAGAAGCTGGAGAGTTACCTCTAGAACAACGACGGATCAAACTAACATTACAGTATATTACAAAATTAAATTCCGATTCTAACAATCCAGCATACGATTGTGTCTTTTCACCACTGTATGAGCAAATGTACGAACATCGTACAAAGACTATTGCTCCACTTGGCATTAGGATTAGGGAACATATCGAAGACTGTGACTTGTACCTTTACACTATTTCAGATCTTAATATATATACACAACGCCTCCCTGGGAACTAACAAAACCAACTGTTGACTTATCTCTGAACAAAGATAAAAAAATCTGAATCAAATACAATAGATTTAAAACAACATTATTTGGAATTGAAAGAAGTTTATGACAACAACAACTTTTTATCTATTTTCACTGATGGGTCAAAGTTCTCAACCAACGTTTCAGCTGCAGTCAATTCTCAAAACAAACATGCCGCGTGATGCATCTATTTTCACCACTGTGGCCACAGCGATTTGAATGGCATTGAATTATATAAAAACAAAAGCTATAAGAAAATGTGTCATTTTCTCAGATTCTTTGTCTTGTTTAAAACCAATTGAAAGTGTAAACCTTTCGAAATAATAGAGACAGTACATTATTTGACATCTGTAGGTACAGAGATAGTCTTCTATTGGATTCCTGGCCATATCGGCATTAAAGGAAATACCAAATCTGATGAAGTTGCTAAATTAGTCATAAGAAATTTATCGTCTGAAAATAAAATTACTTACACAGATCTTAAACCATCTATTGCAGATTACATGACCGCAAAGTTCCAACAACATTGGGATCTACAAATTGAAAATAAATTACATGCAATAAATCCCAAATTTGTCAGTAATCCAGTAGTCTTCACTAGTAATAGAAAACATGAGGTTACTCTAACCAGTATTGGTCACAGTAACCTTACACATAGATGTTCATTATTGAGAGAAGAGCCACCGGAATGTATACCGTGTGGCTCAAGACTAACAATTAAACATATTTTAACAGAATGCACAGATTTTAAACATACTCGAGAGAAATATTACTCCGAGACAGATCTTAATAATGTTTTTATAATGCCGCTGGCGACATCATTCTAGACTATCTGAAAGACATTAATTTATATTCAAAAATTTGAAACGTAAAAATACTTATAAAATTTTGTATTGTAGAAAATTTTAGTGTGCGAAAGTTTTATAAGATAAAAATGCTCCATTTTTACGTTGAATAGATATATATTACATTATCCCGCCGAAATATAACTGAAATATTGTTGAAAGTGGCGTTAAACAACAACAACAACAACAAATCATTTAACATGTTTAAAATGTCGTTGTTTTAAAAGGCCAGAGCATTTGGATGATTAAAGACATTCAGCTCTTATTAGAAGTCTGAAATATTTTAAGCAAATTTGGTAGTTTCGTAAGGTAATATAATTATTACAACCTTTCATTTCAATATCACTTGTATTTTTCTGAATATTTCAAACATATTTAATGAAGTGATTGGTAGCGAACCTTTCAATAAGGGATCGCAAAGTTTTATTTGAAATTGTTGTATTTTGAAAATCAGAAAATTTGAGCTCAACGGATGAAGTTTAATTGACAGAAACGATCATCTTGAGCATTTTAACTTTGGTATTATGTTTATAATGTTTATAAGGTTAAGACATACTGTAGCCCGCAAGGCAGGAAACGGTTCTATAACAAATGTCCATTTAGTTGGTTCGACTACTATCGAGTCGACACGAGCAGTAAGGATCATCTAAATATGGCTTAGCGGAAAGTCTGGAAACTATCGTAGTCATTTGAAAAGCACTTCAGACTCAGCAGAAGACCATTTGACCATTTAGGTTAGGTACTGATATATGTACTTTATATCTGCACAATGACGTGGGCGAAAATTTGTTACACCAATCATTTTGCTGTATAGCCGATTTTTAATTTTATCTCAACAGGAACAAACGACCCTTCTGTCAGATAATAATCAACATTATTTTGATAACGACAAATTTGGAGGTCAGGTCTATGGGAAATTTCTTTATCAATCAACAATTACAATAGATTTTCAGTTATTTATTCATTTGCGTGCCTTCTGATGTCTGTACTTTTTAAGACATACACACTACTGACGAAACAGATTTTAAGTGCAAAATTCTATTTCTTCTTCCAGTACTGTGGCCAGTTTCACTAAAGATCGTAACTTTACATGTAGACCTAAATCTAGACTTGCGTCTAAAACGAGTTTCACTAAAGGTCGTATCTTTCTTCCTACGTATACACTTACGTCTTAGTTTACGTCTGCTCCAAACTATTACTAATTTCACACGTAACTTTGTGTAGGTTAATGTGTAAGCATTATTTTTACGATTTTTTGTGGAACTGACATTACACACATGTAAATAAAAGCGTAACTCGAGTTAAATCTAAAAATATAATACGAAATATGTTTAACAGGCAAAATTACGAGCATTAGTTTGACTGGCCTCTGGATCGTTCAAGAAAAAACAAAGCCAAAACTTACAGTGACAGTACCGGAAGTGGCACTGGGTAATATAGTGGTATTCTATTTCTATATTGCAAATTCAAGAACATACATCACTAGCATATATGATTACGGCATTGCTGGGAATAAACAAGAGATTTATCTGAGGCACTAATTAGCTGAAATGTGGGAAACTTATTCATTATATAGGCACCGTATGAATACCAAGACACAATGCACGATGATAGAGGTGTTGACAATAGGTATCCATAAACAAAGCTCTATGACCACACAGTTTTCAAAAAAGACATTTTAGGTCTCTGTAAGTTTCAATAACTTTTGTTCTTTGACCCTGTGATCAAAAGAATTACCATTTGCATTACATTATTCTTTAATGCATATATCCCAAACCCCTACCCTTGAGGGCGTTAAATTCGCAAATCTAGATCTGGTAGAGGACTTTGCTCTTTTCTAACCATGTATCAAATTTCCTACACAATACATGGGAGTTGATAAGAAGTTTTTCTATGAATAAACATATAACCAATATATGGCTATTTTAGCCTGGACTCAGACACGCAGGGTTAAAGATGAAGATTTCAAAGATTGGGCGATTTTGTCCAAATCCATAGGGCTCAGAGGTGCAAAATTCATAGTTTGTGTTCCTTCACTCGAAAGGAGCTTCTAAACAAATTTTGATGATTGGCTTAGATGTTCTCAATAAGTTATTTTTTAATGACAACTAGGATAAAGGCTGATGACATAGCTTCACCATGAGTCGCTCAGATCACTTAAAAAGTAAAGTAAGCTTTTGCAGGTACAAAGCACTGGTTATCCAAGAACTATAACACTAGAAATTAAATTTCTTTATAGTAACGGTGCTGATAACTTACAATATTGTGATTACATCATCCTTTCTGTTTTGGTGGTTTATTTGTACCATTCTACAGGTAAATGTTGAATAGATTAATAGAGTTTAGCCCTATTTAACAGGAACCAATTGAATAAATGAATGGGTTTTAGCTATTGAACTACCGAGCTGTTATCTGAACAAAATAAGAAAACAAAATCATTTAAACCTTCAAACAAATTAATTTTTTGTGTAATATTTTCAACAAGAATTATATAAGGGAAGGTAAAATCCCCTTTCCTGATTTAATAAATCCATGTTGAGTTAAAGGCATATATATTCAAATTCATTATCCGGTTTTCATTTAGACGCTACAATCACATTTTCTCGCCAGAATTGCCTGGTTAACACATGTATGTTTGTAATTCCATACAGCATCTGAACAATGACCTGTTTTCACATGTAATCTGGTCATCGATGTTGGCGTCAGACATACTTGTAACTGTGGCAGCACATGAAAAATGGTATGAAAAGAAACCCTTCTTCCCTGATTTGAAAGCAAATCCCCTTTCACTTTCAAATCCCCTTTCACTTCTCTTATACCTGGTCTAATAGTTTTCTCTGCAAAACTTTTCTGTTGTTTAATTAACTATCCTTCAAATACATTTATAGCTCATTTGGATTTTGCTTGTTTTCTGGGCATATCTGGATTTCGCAATGGTATCTTTTTTCTTTATCTGAAATGGTCTCGAGAAATGTTTGTTATTTTAAAAATCATTTATTTCTGTTTTTGATAATATTTCATCCTCAGATATATCACTAAATTATAAATTTTGTTGAAATTAGGCATATTTTCTGTCATTCTCCTCCATATCTAGTATATCATTTATCACAGTATATGTATCTGGTCCAGTTGAAATATCTTTAAATATATTCTGAGTAATATATAGACCATTATCACTGTCCATATTGCTACATTAGATGTGACATTATTATGTTTGTATTGTAACACCTCAGTGAACATGAACTACCTTCATTCCAAGTACATGTAACTTTATATTCTTTTCAACGTTGCTTTGATGAAAGTCCTAATGCATTAGGGTACCGTAAAGGGTTGATTTTTTAGGTTCGATAAATCACTAAATGATGTTTAATAGTTTAGAGAATGATACCCCTCTTGGACCTTCAGTCCTCGAGTGGGTATATGTTCTCTGTACTATTTAACACAACTGAGAGATTTATCCATTACATAAAAAGTCTTACTTTGAACATGATTGGCAAAGAAGTTTCCAAGAAGTTAAAAATGTTCAATTGTTTATGGATGTTGGACAACACACGATGGACGAAACTCAATGTCATAAAGTTGCTCATATGACCTAAAAATACTTATTGTTTTTGTGACCGTCTTGCAAATAGCAGCAATTTTTAAAATGTTGACACCAGATGTCACAATTAGACAGAAGATTCAAACTTTCACCGAGTTCTGTTTAGCAGTTACAAAGTTACTGAGGATTTGAAACATGGAGCGGAGATCGACAGGCTAATCATTTTAGACAGCCCCTAGTAAAAGAAGACATGTATCCCCGTGTCTGGAAAATAGACAGAATTGATTTGATTTTCAAAAGAACCAAGTTAGGCCACTTTATCTTCCTGGACCTATTGTATTGGAGTATAAAGTTCTGTCACAGAAGTGATCGTATGACAACACACATAACACAGTACTATGTACACACTTTGTGTATACATATACAACATTCCCATACCAGCAGTATTAAAAATACATTACTATTGATTTAATTTAATTTTGAAGTCTTCTTTGTCACGCTCAACAATTTTTCAGCTATATAGTGGTGGCCAGTTTTTATTGGTGGAGGAGAGAAACCGATTACAATGTGAAGAGACCACCTTCCGCAAGTGAACTGGCAAACTTTATACAAAAATCAGCAGGACTCGAGCCTGCACTGACCAGAAGTGAGAGATTTCTTGGCAACAGATAACCCCTGGGTAGAGTCATTGAAAATATACAACACTGCCATAGCAACAGTTTTAGAAATACAATACTATCAAATCCTTGCAATGTTATACTGAAAACTAAAAAAACCATATTTTTGTAAGTTTTATTTAGCAAGTTTTCTTATGAATTAATACAGACAATATTTTCAAATATTTTTCAAATGCCACCTATTTCGATCAAATATTTGTGACAATAAAGAAATATATTAACATAGTCAAACAAATTTTCTTGTTTCAGAAAGTGACACATATGAAATATATTTCAGGTCTTTAAAATAATTGAAAAAAACATCATTTATACATTAGAACATGTTTGGATTTCTTATTGCTCTTTACTATCTTGTGTGAAAATGACGGTAATAGATTTTAAAAGTGAAGAGGTAACCTAAGTTTAATTGTTAGAGTTCATCGTGATTATCGGTCTTATGATCTACTGGTGGTTTATTGCAGCTACATGGCGTAGAGAAATCAAATGCATATTCACATCTACTAGGCTCGTATGCATTTGTTAATCTGTGATCGTTCCCACAAGTAAAATGTACCTATAAAAGAGAAAAAAAAAATTATATGAATAATGTAATATAATATAATGTACATTATCTCAAAAGACTGATAATTATGTAAAAATAAGTATTTCTAAAATATGTTGATAAAGGCCAGGGATTCTACATTTATTCTAACAGTATTTCAAAACTGAAAAAATTAAATTTAACATTTATTTTAATTACAGAATTATGAAAATATTCTACATAATTCTACAATCTTTATCAATCAGATATTGAGTGGACAATATTTGGAAAATCTGCTAACAGATAAACATATACAAATCTTTTATATCTGGAGCAAGGGCATAAACATTTTAGTCTTTACATTGAAGAAGCAATAATATGAACTAAACCAAAGACTTGAAAGCGAGTACAACTCAATAAATTACAAATGCAGGAAATGACATTCATTGGGAGTGTATCTGGTCTCAAAGGGCAACATCTGTCCCACAAAATGACGTCACAGTTTAATTGTGATGCCAAATATTAAGTGCATTAGCATTTTCGCCAAAATAATGACCAGAAAAAGTCTCCTAAACATTTGATTTGAATATGATTTGCAAAGAATAACTGGTGAAGCATCAGGTTGATGTAGTCCACTCTACAGAATTTTTAGGGTCTACAATGTATAGCTTCAGACACAGTTTTGTCGCTTTTCCATATTGTGTACACATGTTATCTAGAAGTCCGCTGTAACATTGGCCAAAACATCGATCTGTGCTCTCAAAACAATCCAAACATGTATTGTAAGATGACTCTCAGCATTTAAACATTTAAACAATAATGAAATCCAGTAGGTCTTACATCAGACTATGATTAACACTTTCAACCCCCACAGACCACAATAGACTAATCTGGTACAACAGAAAAGGGCATACCATTAGTAAACTTAGGGTCGAAAGGATTAATACTTTTATATTATATACTCACTCTAACAGAACGATCTGGTCCATTCCAACAGTTTTGACCTTTCTCATATTTCTGTACTGAGTAAATATCATTTGTCGGTCCATCCCACTTCCCCCAGTGTCTGTAAAAGATAAAAAAAGAGAGTGATTACAACTTTGTTGCCAACAACTGAAAGTTCAAAAACTCCTACTGTATCAAAACTGTTTTTTGTAACGTCTGTTGCTGAAACAACTGTAAACATAGTTAAAACAAAGTAGAGTATTGACAGGATTGAGACAAACTTCATTTCTTTTTATGACCAAAGTCTGACAAGAATACGCTCTCCACAGCCAGACTTGAGTCTACAGATTATCAAATGACATTAATAATTATATTTTTACTCTGGAATCTGAGGCAAATTCCATAATTTTTATGATATTCAACTGTATGCACGACCAGTTTTTCAATTTTAAAAACATAGTGGCACTGAAACTACTAGTCAGAACAAAACCCAAGATATTCAAAAAGTGATAATCAATTACTTAAAATAACTACAAACTGAAAATGTTTAATCTAAAACTAATTTATTGAAGGAAACAACAAAAGTAATGACATCATAAAAATACTGATGTCTATAACTGAATTAGTTTGCTTTGTTTGCTTTTACAACATCTTTATATAAACTTGTCAGAATCAGATAGAAAAATGTACTGCATCTTATAACACTAAACTGACATTGTCTTATTGTCTTACTGTTGTTGTTTAATCTGCATAAATAAACCAGGGTAAGTCTGTGTTGTTAAATGAATGGCTTCCCTTCAAATTCTGTATACATGGACTGGACATTTCAATTGCATGAAGTTTGTATATGAAATTTGTCACTCTACATACCCAAGACTTGTTTCTGATCCTCCATTTTTAGGTCGCTGAGATGCATTACCAAATGGACACAATTTATATGTATACTCTCTGTCTGTATATTCAAAACAATTTTCTTTCAGAACAGCAAATTCTTTATCATTACCAAAGTCTGTGTTCAGATAGGAAGTCATTGAACTGGGGAAAAAAAACCAAAGCTATATTAGTATTTGATTGGTTTTGGGTTGTCAGGAAAATCTACAGTTTAAGTTCAACAATATATCACATAAACTATGCCTTGTTAATATATCTAAATGTTACAAGATTATATGACTCTGTTATTTTTAGTCAATATCTTTGGTTCTTACATTCATATATGACTTACATTACATTTCAATGTTCACATCTCACAATCTTACAAGACTATATAATTTACAATATTCCCCTAACAATATTTTTTTATCTCTGTCATACATGACTTCAAATATTCCCTCATCAACATATTTTTTTTTTCTTTGGCAATATTCTTGAAATTCATTTTAATCTAAGTAATACATGACAAACAATATTAACAGAAACTCTAATAATTCAAAAATGCATGTTTCATGAAATTTTCCATTAATTCTTATAATGAAATGTTTAATGACATTCAATATGTTCCAGTAACATTTATATTGTAGAGTTAATTGACTTATGATAATTACCAGTAATTTTTATATTGAAGAAATAAATAACTTACCATATTTTCCAGTAACTTTGATATTGTAGAGTTAAATGGCTTTTGGCATTTACCAGTAAATTTTATATTGCAGAAATAAATGTTTTAAGATATTTATCAGTAACTATTATATTTTAGCATTTAATGACTTACAATATTTACAAGTAACTTATATATTATCAAGTTATATGACTTACGATATTTCATTGTCAATATCTTTTGATCTTCTGTTTGCCTCATCATATTTACTTCTAGCTTCATCTGCAGCTATAAACGTAATCAAACATAGCATGAATATATTATCTACTCTAAAGAATAGCAAGAAACTGCTGAAGATGGTCTGGCCATATTGCAAAGTAAAATCTAATCAGTAAATTAGACTTAAGTATAATGCCCATGTGTTTGGAACTATTTCTTATTCATGTGCGAGCACTATTCACTCAAGTCTTTTGTTTATAAAAATATGAAATCTGTACTTCCTTCCATTGCCAGGAATTAACTTCAACCTGAAACTTTAACAAAAATATTGATCCACATCCCATTACTACTTTGATCCACCCCCAAAATTCACACATATAGCTCAATTGCACTTGTCACAGGTAATCTACTGGCCAAGTATGAAGTCTGTAACTCTATTCATTGCCGAGAATTTGTTTCAACCAAACCTTTAACCAAAATATTGATCTCCACCCCCATTACCACTTTATTCCACCCCCAAAATTCAAACCCATATAATTCAATTGCACATGTCACAGGACACCTAAAAGCCAAGTATGAAGTTTTTACCTCTATCCATTGCTGACCCCATTAATACTTTGATCCACCCCCACATAATTCAATTGCACTTGACACAGGTAACCTACAGGCCAAGTTTGAAGTTTGTATCTCTATCCATTACCCAGAACTTGCTTCAACCTGAAACTTTAACCAAAATGTTGATCCCCACCTCAATTACTACTTTAATCCACCCCCATAATTCAAACCCATATAATTCAATTGCATTTGCCACAGGTAACCTACAGGCCAAGTATGAAGTCACATCCGCTATCCATTGCCGAGAAATTGCTTCAACCTGAAACATTAACCAAAATGTTGATCCCCACCCCAATTATTACTTTGATCCACCCCCCAAAATTCAACCCCACATAATTCAATCGCACTTGCCACAGTAACCCACATAATTCAAATGCATTTGCCACAGGTAACCTACAGGCAATCTGCACCTCTCAATTGCATAGAATTTGCTTAAACCAAAATTTTAACCAAAATGTTGACGGAGAGACAGACTGATGGACAAACGGACATCGTCAACCTATAGACCAGAATTGATTTGCAATCTGGCAAAAAATTGAAAGATATCTGTAAAAGATCATTAGTCCTAGTAATTTCATTTCGCAGCTAAAACCTAAATGCCACATCACCACATCCCACGATA
Organism: Atrina japonica; assembly: GCA_030159075.1. NCBI lineage: Eukaryota > Metazoa > Mollusca > Bivalvia > Pterioida > Pinnidae > Atrina > Atrina japonica. The sequence continues at coordinate 1,976,136 of BROG01000046.1, read as the reverse complement.
TAAATAATCTGACATTACCACATCCCACGATATAAATCAGGTACACAGTAAAATCAAGATGTGCCTGAGAAAAATTATACCAACTAAGCCATTCATAAAGTATTTCAAGTCCGATAACTCTGACAAGTATTGCCCCATGTCGGTCATAATCAAACTCATCTATAATCAGCATCATACCAAATTTGGTTATAATTTCAAGTTATTTGATGATACAGATAGACCAAAACACAATACAATAAAACCTGTCTTGAGAGACCACTCTTGTGAGAGACCATCTGGTCTATGAGACTATGATGAGAAAACAATTTTGTTAAATAATCCTTTAAAAAAAGACCTGTTTTGAGGGACCACCTGTCTCGAGACACCACATTTCAGTAGCAGATGGGGTGGTCCATCAAGACAGGTTCCACTTACCCTAAAACAATTTTTAAAAAAATTACATCTTCACTTAAGTTTTAGTTTGTGATCAAAGGATGAGAGTTGCACTGTAAACAGATTTTTGCTGCGGTTTCTTTATGTATAATAGTGATTTCACAGTATTTCAGATTGACAGTATTACATGACATCCTGATTTTTCTCTATTTAACTGTATAAAATGTTGATAACTGTTTTGTTCAACTCATCAGTAATTCTCAAAAACAGACATTTACATGAAAATAACAATATGTGTTTGTGAAACACAAATGCCCCAGTTTGGCAACAAAGTCAGAAGAAAATGGTTAAATGTCAAGGTCAAGGTCACTTATCGTATTAAAAAATTTTGATCTAAAAAGAAAGGTCTTGTCACAAGGACAATATGTACAATATGAAAAAAACTGTCAAACAGACACACCAACTGACCAAAAACTATATGCCCCCAAATCTCTGATTACAAAGGCATAAATTATCTTGACGTAATAACTTAACAATCAGTAAAAGATCACCTTTAACATATTGATCACCTTCACATACCTGCGATGAGTTGTTTCGTGTTTTCATCATAATCTGGCATTTTTTCTTCTTCCTCTTTGTTTTCCTCTGGCTAAAACAAGAAGAAATAGAAAACATCTAAATATTCTTGAGTTCAATTTTTTTAAAAATACAAATCAAGTAAAAATAAATTGCCTATAACATTGGTTGTTTATTATAACTAGAAAAATAAGATGAAACAAACCTCTGAATATGTCAAATATTTTATTCATGTTTAGAAATTTTATAAAAATAGAAATAACAAAGGAACATGTATAACCAATCCCCCATCCCCAGAAAGAGAAAGAGCCGTAATGAACAATTTGCAGTTTTTACTAACAGAAACACAATAATTAAGATATCATAATATTTACACATACATGTACAATGTATTATTAATTTTTTAAATTTCATTTAAAGTTAAATCAAAGTTATTGTGGTCACAAGTTTGGAATTATCCAAATACCCTAGCAACCTGTCCCACCACCAACAGAGGATCTACTGGTGTTTGTTTTTGTTTTATGAAAAGCTACAAAATTAAAGAATAATAAAACTTTAATTTAAACTCAAACTTAAATAAAACATAAAATATGTCACCAATGGAAGATAGATGTCATCTACAAAATCCCACTTGAGATTAAAAGTGTGTGTCCAGTGTGTGAAAGAGATTTTTATTTAATGTCTACATGACATTCCAGTCTTAAGGATTCAAAATCATCAAAACTGATAACAAGGTTGGGGAAAATGTTGTTTCTATAGAATACTGAATCTTATCTAACTGTAAACACGATGGAGTATTGTAATTTTAGCACTTAGGGGTCCCAGTGCATATATTCATATATTGCTTACCAATGTAGTATAACTTCTTTATTTTATTTAAAAAAAAAGAATGGTAACATTACTGATTTGTTAGTGTGGGAATTCAAAGGTAAAAATTTGAGAATAATAAATAAAAATAATTAATTAATACCAAGTAAAAAATCATTACATTTTAAATTAAATGTTTAATAACTACATTTCCATTGAAACAACCTTTGAATTTGGAATGAAAAATCATATAAAGTGATGTAAAACAAAAACATACAGCTTAAATAAAACTATTATATGATCAGACCAAATTAACCCTAGAAAATGACCTGACCAAATTTTCTTTTAAAAGCAATGATGCATCTACTTGTACTTTTTTTCTGATAAAAAATCTGATAAACTAGAGATCAGGGCACCAAACAAATAATTTCTAATGATGGCTTAAGCATTTACAAACAGGAATGAAGAAATTTATTTTGAGAAGAATCTTCCTTTTCTTGACTTGACCATTTATAGGTGATGTTATACTATCTTATTATACTTGGGTGTTAATCAAAACCTGTTGGATGCTTTATGTACTTTTCTTATCATAAGACCTTTGTGACAAACTTTACAGAAACCATGTTTATGAGAACAAATAGAATTAATGTTGATCAAAGGAACACATTGACAGCTCAGGTGGGCAAAACAAATATGTAAACAAAACACTAATTAACACTTCATCTACCTTTATATCCAAATAATAAGAAACTGCTAAAAACAGTATGGCCGAATTGTGAAGTACTGTGTTTTAAAACCATCGTATAATGTAAATACATCTGGAATTTGAATTTCAAGGTCAAAATTGAAGGTCAAGGTAAAAGTCATGGTCACAGACAACTAAAATCATCATGTTAAATCATCATTGTGATCTATAGTTACATCATACTGTTATATTTTTATAACAACAGAGCTAAACATAACAACAAAATCAAAGTCGATGCATATAGACATTGTCAAATCATAGACTGGTATTTGCTTCACAATCCAGCCAATAGTTGACTTTGAAAATTAAACAGGAACAAAAGTGATAATCAGTATATTATAATGGTAGATATACCAGTAAGCCTTCTATCTTTGGTATCTACTCGATCAACATCAAGTATTACAGACCATTACTTTTAAAATAGCATCTAACCAAAACACCATCCCATGCATACATTTATGTCTACACATACATATGTTCTACATATACCAAAGCCCTTGACATATAGAGACATTAAAACCTCTATAGTTAACTACAATGTTTCATGCATAGAACTTAAGACCAACAAACTCAATACCTTTAATATAACAAGACCTATTTGTGCTTTGAATTCCTTGGACAGCTCAGTTTCTACAGGATCCTGTTTTGTCTTTACATTAGCAGATAAAAACAATAGAAGTTTACTTATTCCAGAATGAATTCTTGCAAAACCATACCTGAAAACGTCTGTTAAACAGACACTGTCCAGGGTCAGTATAATTGTTATTCATGTTATACTGTTTTAGTTTATTTTTTCAGACATTTTTTTTTCAATTTTTCAATTCAATTTTAGATTCAAAATATCTAAAACTTACATCATTGGATCACAAAGTTAACACATGCACAAGAACTTACAAATGTATATATCACAATTTGTATCCCCAGGATGTTCATCTAAACATGGATCCTTATGGCCTTTGACATTCAAATTCAAGGCCATTAATAGGACTTTAGAAGGACCCCAATTAGCCATATTAGAGTTTAGAGAACAATCATTTTAGATAATGAAACAAGAAAACTTATCAATTTCAAGTCTATGAAGTCAGCACTAAATTTCAACTGATTATATAATCCAGTGTATCACTAAAAAAATATTATTATTAATTATGATAATATATTTATATTAATGGTATCACATATGATTTTCTTCAAGGACTTTCTGGTACAATTACTGAATTCAAGTAATTTTCAAGTACTTTTTTCTAAAAATAATAATGTTCAAGAACTATCAAATTTAAGGATGTTGGAAGGCCTTTTGAACCATGAACATATATGTAGAAATACACAGGCTGGCACACAAAATGAACAGTTTGCACTTGTATTTACTGGTGATTAAAGCAGTCGTAATTACAAATGTGAACCCAAACAAAACATCACTGTACTTACACAAATGTAAGCAAAACGTTGGTGAATTTATATTCAAGTATATTCCAGATACTGGTCAAGTATATAATTATCTAACCTCAAAATAAGACCAAGACACAAAGTAACAACATTTACTCAAGACTCAACTTTTATTATTTTGACTATATAATTGATTGTAAAACTTCTGTATGTGACTGAATAGGGAACAGTCATTTTATCATCTCAAATGCATCAAAAATCATTTGGCCATTTTCATTATCTTACCCATAAAAAATAAAAAATGAGTGTGGTACTCAAATTAACTTGATATTTCTGAAGTTTTCTTGAAATGTCCAATGCATTTCATCATTATTTGCATCTGTATGCAGTAAATATACAAAAACATCCATTAGATGCAGACATTTTTGTGTTTTTATCTTACAATCATAAAAAATTAGTTGAGCTTGAGTCGGCTATTGAGTGAATTTGGTAACTTCAGGCTCTGATGATTTATTTCAAGGCACACATATCTCAATGGCTTCATCAAAATTTTAAATTTATCTTTTACCTAAGTATATACCTGTGGATCAACAAAAAACAATAGAATACTCTCAGAATATCATTATGTTCAAACAAATTTCTCTGTATTTGAATCTGTGAGAGCAGGTGTCATAGAACTTATAATAGCAAACACTCAAGCATTTTTAACAACAACAAAATGTATGTATCTATATCAATAAATACATGGCATGCTTATCCCATACACCAACTACATGTACCACTACCAAGGAAAGGCAATAAGACCAGATAGGTACAAACCGGTACTTGTATACTAGGAGGTAAAAGCTGGGATTCTTTTTCATCTGGACTATCCTCATCTTGTGTCTGAGCTTCCTGGGTACAGCAGGTAGATAGTCAGAAATAAGAGTAAAGAGTTAGAGAACAAATATAGTAGAAAGTGTATAATATAAGGAAGAAAATGAAAGTAAATAAAATAATAAGTGTCCACAACCACACAGTCCAAATAGGATATAAAATGAATTACCTAAGTACTCGGGCCTGACAACACATAATACTAGTGCAATAGTATATACAACATAAAAAGAATGAAATGGATCAACACCTTATTATAGTATGTGTTTCTAACAAAACCATTCTTCCCAAGGCCAAACTAACATTTCACTTATTATATTTATTTAATTTGCAACCCTTCAGTTTCAAAAACTTCAAGATTTTATTCTTTATACATGTTAAACTTTCTTATATTGGAGCTCAACTGATGAAGTCTAATTGACAGAAACGGTATCGTCTTGAGCATTATAACTTTGGTAGTATGTTTATAATATATCTAATAGTGTTCCAGCTAGATATTTATAGGAGCAGGCTTTTTTAGTAAAAGGGGGCAGATTAAGAAGTGGGAAAGTTTCCCAATTTATTTACATAAAATCTGGTGGTAATTCTTTTCTCTACCATTAATAAGTGTCCACCTACACATATCTGAAAAGGAGTGCAACAATACAGCAAACTATCAATGTATCACAATAGCATATCTTCCAGTAGTACTACAACAGTAAACTGGCAATGCAGTAGACAATCACTAAAGTGCACCTTCCAATAGTAAATTTGCAGTGTAACTGACAATCACAAAAGTGCACCTTCCAACAGTAAAACTGGCAATGCAGTAGACAATCACAAAAGTGCACCTTCCAATAATAAATTGGCAATGCAGTAGACAATCACAAAAGTGCACCTTCCAACAGTAAAACTGGCAATACAGTAGACAATCACAAAAGTACACCTTCCAATAGTAAATTGGCAGTGTAATAGACTATCAAGATAGTGCACCTTCCAACAGTAAAACTGGCAATGCAGTAGACAATCACAAAAGTGCACCTTCCAATAGTAAATTGGCAATGCAGTAGACAATCACAAAAGTGCACCTTCCAACAGTAAAACTGGCAATACAGTAGACAATCACAAAAGTACACCTTCCAATAGTAAATTGGCAATGCAGTAGACAATCACAAAAGTGCACATTTTAATAATAAACTGACAATGCAATAAAAATCACCACAGTGCACTTTCCAGTAGTAAATTGGCAGTGCAATAGACTATCACGATAGTGTACCTTCCAATAATACTACTGCAATAGTAAACTGGTAGTGCAATAGACAGGGATAGTGTACCTTCCAACAGTACAATAGTACACTGACAATGCAACAGACAATAGAACAATAGTAAACTGGTGATGTAATAGACAATCAAAACAGTGTACCTTTCCATAGAACAACGGTAAACGGGCAATGTAACAGTGTACCTTTCAATAGTACAATAGTAAACTGGTGATGCAGTAGACAATCAAAATAGTGTACCATCCAATACTGGCAATAGTACTACAAAAACAGTAAACTGGCAATGCAATAGACAATCACAATAATGTACCTTCCAACAGTACAATAGTACACTGACAATGCAACAGACAATAGTACAATAGTAAACTGGTGATGTAATAGACAATCAAAACAGTGTACCTTTCCATAGTACAACAGTAAACGGGCAATGTAACAGTGTACCTTTCAATAGTACAATAGTAAACTGGCGATGCAGTAGAGAATCAAAATAGTGTACCATCCAATAGTACTACAAAAACAGTAAACTGGCAATGCAGTAGACAATCACTAAAGTGCACCTTCCAATAGTAAATTTGCAGTGAAACTGACAATCACAAAAGTGCACCTTCCAACAGTAAAACTGGCAATGCAGTAGACAATCACAAAAGTGCACCTTCCAATAGTAAATTGGCAATGCAGTGACAATCACAAAGTGCACCTTCCAACAGTAAAACTGGCAATACAGTAGACAATCACAAAAGTACACCTTCCAATAGTAAATTGGCAATGCAGTAGACAATCACAAAAGTGCACATTTTAATAATAAACTGACAATGCAATAACAATCACCACAGTGCACTTTCCAGTAGTAAACCGGCAGTGCAATAGACTATCACGATAGTGTACCTTCCAATAATACTACTGCAATAGTAAACTGGTAGTGCAATAGACAGTGATAGTGTACCTTCCAACAGTACAATAGTACACTGACAATGCAACAGATAATAGTACAATAGTAAACTGGTGATGTAATAGACAATCAAAACAGTGTACCTTTCCATAGTACAACAGTAAACGGGCAATGTAACAGTGTACCTTTCAATAGTACAATATTAAACTGGCGATGCAGGAGACGATCAAAATAGTGTACCATCCAATAGTACTACAAAAACAGTAAGCTGGCAATGCAATAGACAACCACAATAATGTATTGTCCAATTCACATAAGATGGTGGGGTGGAGTAAACTTTTGATTAGCATACAGATGCTTCTACTCACTTTTCAGTTATGACAAGCTACACAGGAAAAACACTTTATTCCTCACTAAATACTCTCTTATGTATGGTGACAAGAAAGAATGATTACTCCAGTCAGTGTAATTTAAATGTTATGCTTTATTACTTAAAATTGAAACTCATCCAGGTCAAGACGGGGTTCACAAGACTCCACCCCGCCAGGTTATATGGATTTTACCATACCGTTCAATAGTACAACAGTTAACTGGCAATGCAATATGTAATCACAAGAAAGTATTAGACTTCTAATAGTTTTCTAGAGTTCAAATTTGCTGCATAAAAAGTTAACTTAAATGATAAATCATTCAAAGTTTTTCAGGCAGTTGAATAGTATATATAAATTTATTGCTTATTAGAAATAAAAATATTGTTTCACCCGTTGTTACAGTAAAATTAATTACCGGTAACTGAAAAAAAAACATATTTGAAGTAGTTTACAAAATTATGACTCTTTGGTCACTTTCAGTCACTAACTTTAAAATATTTGGTGTCAATGAATACTGCAATATTTAGTGCAATAATATGTCAGTATGGCATTACTATACATGTATTTATTCAGATCATTGCAATGGTAATATTTTGTTCAGTGTTGAGAGTAGTGTAGAACACTCTTAATACTCCCCAAACCAATTAAAGAGGCCTGTAATTCTGAAACATTTTTTAAATACCTATACAGGCTATATGTAAAACACTCAAATAATCCTATTATGTTGTCCTAACCATGGCTTTACTTTTACAATTAATGTATATACCCTTTCTATATCAGCATAACCAGTTTGACTAATTCTGAAGCCCTGAAGATTTATGTTAAGTTTTTCTCTGATGTCATATGTATGAATGTATTTCCGTAGCCTCAACTAGACTCTAGGGGGCGTTTATTTAAAACTAAATATTCAGTCTCTTAACCATATCTTATCAAATATTATTAAAAAAGCCTAGACCCTCACTCGAGAGACCACCTTGTGAATCTGACCATTTTGAGAGTCAAACAGTTGGGTGTTCTTAATATCTAGGTTACACTACAAAACAAAAAATATTAACCATCCCCCCCACCCCACCCGAAAAAAGAAATTAAACCCAATCATCTATTAAAAATAAACAAACAATAAATCTAGCTTTCCAATGCTAAACAAAGCAACACAATTTTCATATTTGTAGCTTGTATAGATTTTCCACTTAAGTATCAATGTATGGAATGTATAATCTATCTCTTTAATTACTTAGAATTACATGACAATAAATTAGTTTATATGACATGTAAATGACTTATTTTTCATTTGAGTTAGTGTAGTATTAATTTCCTGTTACCATTATCATGATCAATAATCAAATTACATAGAAAACACATATGTGATGAACATGCAAATTAATGAGAAAAACTAAACAAACAGACACAACTTGTGAATAGACATAGAGTCATATGGAGCCCAGATATCATTAAAGAGAACCATTATTTTGAGAGTAGCGATGAATCAACAAATGTCCCCTACTAGTGAAGAATCAATTGATGTTTTCTACCAGTGAAAAAACCAATCTGAGAGTACTGATGAATCAATACATATCCCTTGCCTATGAAAAAGTATTCTGGGAGTATAGATGAATCAATACATGTCCCCTACCATACTGTATCACACTGCATTATAACTGCATTCTGTATCACCCTGCATGACATTGGCATACTGAAACCCCCTGCATGACATTGGCATACTGTATCACCCTGCATGATATTGGCATACTGAAACCCCCTGCATGACATTGGCATACTGTATCACCCTGCATGACATTTGCATACTGCATCACCCTGTTTTATGCTTGCATACTGTATTACCCTTTGTTAAACTTGAATACTGTATCACCCGGTATTAGAAATGCATACTGTACCACGCTGTTTTAGACTTGCATACTGTATCACCTGTATTAGACTTGTATATTATATCACTGTGTATAAGACTTGCATACTGTATCACCCTGCAATAGACTTGCATACTGTATCACAATGTTTTAGACTTGCATTCTGTATCACCCTGTCTTTGACTTGTATATTATATCACCCTGTCTTAGACTTGTATATTATATCACCCTGTATAAGACTTGCCTACTGCATCACCATGTTGTAGACTTGAATACTGTATCACCATGTTTTAGACTTGCATACTGCATCACCATGTTTTTGACTTGCATACTGTATCACCCTGTTTTAGACTTGCATACTGTATCACCATGTTTTAGACTTGCATACTGTATCACCAAGTTTTAGACTTGCATACTGCATCACCATGTTTTAGACTTGCATACTGTATCACCCTGTTTTAGACTTGCATACTGTATCACCCTGCATAACATTTGCATACTGCATATCATCAGCAGCTATTATCTAAATGAACATAACAGTGGATTCTACAGAAGCTATTTATCTAATATCTATATTATGATTATACTGGCAGAAAAGCAGGATTTATATAAGCTATCACTGTTTTAAAGGATTTATGTAACTTGAATACTGGTTCTTCTAATTACAATATAGACTTAATTTATTAAGCAATAATGATGGTGCAAACTATAGCAGACTTTACAGTAGAGTACCAAACTAATAGTTTATAAAGATATTGTTTGTTATAAACCAATGTTCAATATATAACTAAAACACTTAAAGACAGTATTCATTTTCTAAACCTAAATATTTAGTCTAACCAAGTTGTAAAATATATATATGCATGTAACAATAAACAATTACCATTTGGAATGAATCAATCTTATTTTGTGATATAAAAATATGCATTTAAGAAACAACATGCCCCTGAGAAGTAAGATTTTATGAAAACTTCAAAGTCCCATAACTCCAGCAAATACTGATGAGTGTTGACTATAAATTATGTCCATTTAAAAAGTCAAACCAAATTTAGTTAGCATTGCTGGAATGAAAATCAACTTATCTGATGTAAACCAAAATGTTGCAGACATACCAAAAACAACATATGCCCATGTTCCTTCCCTTTCCATTTTCAATATCATAGCATAAAACTATTATAATCATCATAAAAATATGACAATTCTATCACAACAACACTGTCCAAGGAAAGACACCCACCAAACAAGTAACAAATTCCAAAATATCACAGGTACCTCTGGCAGTAACTTGGGCAAATGATGTAAAAGACTGCCCATAACTGTACTCACTTGAGATGCCAGTGATATTGCATTGCTTCATGCTAAATTGTGGTTATATTTCAAGGAAATCCCAGTTATTTGATGGAAACAGACAAAATGTTACAATCAGACAAAGGACAAAACAGACCAAACACAAGATACCCCAAACTTTGATATCATGGGCCAACAAAAACCACCAAAACAAACAATTAATTAACAAAGTCAAGGTCAACACAAAACAAACGACTAATTAACAAAGTCAAGGTCCAAACAGAAGTACATAACAATCAAAGTCAATCTTAACTGTCATGGTATACACCAACACACATATAAATAAACTATCCAAGCAAAAGCAAAAAAAAAGAAAAAATAATAGAAATCAAAATCTCAGAAAAATGTCTGATACAATTCATTTCTGCAATTTCATATTACATTTACATATACATGTATAAGAGTTTCTCTTGTGTTATCACTTGCCCAATGTGGGGAGGAGCAAGAAGGACCATACCTCAAACTGTATTAGAATTGATTTATGTCAAAGGTCAAATAAACCATTAACTTTAGATTGTGGAAATTTATGAAAAGATCAAATAACATTTCATTGCAGAGATGAAAAATTAAGCAGAGAAAATGCAGAAATCACATATCAAAATCCCATAGGATATTATGGGACAAGAGCTCAGTGCAAGGATTATGTTATACATGTTATGAACTATTATATGGACAAGATCATACACAAATTAGTACATGCAGTCTACTGGCAATATGGAAGTCAAATGTTAGTAACAAGAGGTTAAAATGTTTGACAAGAGATCAGAAGATAAAAACATGAACAAATTCGTACACACAGCACTCAGTTTTATTATTATCCATGTTGGAACAACATGACTCAACAACAGGTAAGTATTGTGATCCAAGATTATGAAAGAATGAGTTTGTTAATACATTAAGCTTTCCAGATTCAACATGTTCAACAAACATTGAATTTCAGGGATGACTGTTATCAAAGTGTGTGATATAAAAATTACAAATGTTGCAATTATTTACGACATGTGAATCTAGATATAATGAAGCGTAGGAAGCTAAACAAAATCTGCTATAAATACTCACTACATCATCATCATCATCATCTTCATCATCATCCTCCTCCTCAAACTCATCATCATAATCCCCATCATGATGAAGGGGAGGGGGAGTTGCCTAAAAGGAGCGAGGAAAGCTGCATGATTTTCATGGTGCTTTGAAATATACTCATGAGTTATTCCCTATCTGAGATGATATTGTATTCTGACCATACACAGCTATTTACCACTTATACATATCAACAAAAATATAATTAAAATACTGTTCATTAGTAAAATCAAAATAAAATGGCTCTGAAAGAGTTTAGAAAGGAAATGTGTATGAGTGAGTCAAAATAAGTTTACAAACATTATATCAAATGTCTGATGAGCATATAAAGATATGTGTAATTAGGACAGCATGTGTTATATGTGTAAACATTTTGGTTAGTCTGTAGGCCTACAGTATATGTTATACATGTATCATGTATGTGCAAACATTTTGATTGGTCTACAGGCCTACTGCATGTGTTATGTGTGTACATTTTGATTGGTCCATAGGCCTACCGCATGTGTTATGTGTGTAAACATTTTGTTTGATCTGAAGGTCTACAGCATGTGTTATATGTGTAAACATGTTGATTGGTCTGTGCAGCTTACTGTGTTTTATGTTTTAACATTTGAAATTTTTGGTAACTAAAAAACATCTTGTTTTTTTTGTTTTGTTTGTTTAAATGGGGTTTTTCACCACACTTAATGATTTTTCAATTATATGATGATAGCTAGGTTTAAAAGTGAAGGAGAAAACTGGATTAACAATATACCCAGGAAGACACCATCGGCCTTCCGCAAGTAAAGTGGCAAACCCACAGTGACGAGAAGTGTAAGACTTTATGGTTTAAAGTAAGATGCTCCTATCAGTCAGCAACTTTCCTTTTTTGTAATGAGATATCTATTCTATTCAATGGTGAAAACTGAAAACATTATATTTTATCAGCTGACTGTCTCTTTCAATGATACACTTCAGATTTGAGAGATGTATATATTTTTCAAAGGTTTGCAATAGCTCTTGGGTGATAGAGACCTTAAAAAGAACGTCAAGTATATTTTTAAAGTGTCACATCACTTATTTTGCATAGCAAACTAGAATATAATGCAGACAATATATTCTCTAATGTTCTTTGACAGAATACCCCAGTTTCAAGTACAAAGTGAACATAAATGTGTGATGAAAGAATTACAGATAACAGTCTAAATAAATTCTCTAAAATTGTATTTTTTAGAATAAATATAAGAGGCTACATATACATGTGTGAGTTAAATTTTTAAGAACACACAGGACAATTTCTTATCTAATATGGTCAATGATATAAGATTTTTGCTCCAGGGAAATACAGAAATGAGAAGAGTACCAAAGCAAACAGAAGTTATATAGTAATACAGAAGATCTAAGTAGGAAACCTAACATCAATATTAGCTTCGATATAAAGTTATAAGTAAATCAAGTCAAATTAGTATATCATTGGTGAAAGTCGGGAAAATGGGACGTAACAACAAAATAAAGTCTCGACAATACAACTGTGATTCGACCAAAAATATCAACAAGGAAACCACATACAGGTATTAACAATTAAATTACTGTAGCGATATTTCTTACGGTATATTTCAGAATTATTGATCACATTACATTATGTATCCATATTATTACCTGGGTACCACTTTCTGATATAAGTCAACAAATTATCACTACCAAAAGTCATAAAACAATATGTAAATGATGTATTGTGGAAAAGTATTAAGAGTTAAGGGAGAAAAAATGAAAACATCACTTTTACCCAAAGTCAGGAGACAAAAAAACAGAGGTGAAGAGACAGGTAGAAAATATGTTTATAATTCTCAACATAACAGACAAACTTCAATCTCAAAATCTCAGTTTAATCTTTTGGCAGGTAAGTTTACAAGAACTGAATGACTCCTCCATATTACATTAACAGTATCACAAAGTAAATTCTCCAATTTCTTGAGAAGCAGATTTTCATAGTTGAAGGTAAATAACAATATTCAAACTAAGCCATTACAGTCTCCTATATATACAAAACATACACTTTCCACAAAAGATCTAAATTACTGTCCAATATTGTTTTTTAGATATATCTTTCCATGGGTAATATGATGTTTCCATCCATATCCCTGGGGGATTTGGTTTAACCAAAGGACTATATATGATAGAGATGCCTATATACCCACCAATGAAATGAAAATTAAGTATTTCTTGTAAAGTACATGGTTGTACACATGTTTATGAAGTTTAAGACTAGCACTTTACATACACACTGAAAACAAAAGTTTCCTTGTCAGGAAAGTGTCTTAAAATTGACATTAAAATATGCATATTTTCAATATTTTATCTATTTCATTCTATTTTTGAGCATTTGGGGGTAAAATGAAGTATGAGCACAGCCTTGGACAAGAAAGATATTCCACACTCTGTTGTATATGTTCATTAACTATTTTGTGTACAAAGGAAAATTTTGTCAAAAGCTGCGTTCAATATAAACAAACAACTTTTCATATGAACAACACGTCCATGTATTACGTCATTGCTAAGGAGATTCTACTTCCGGTTGTTTTGACGGTCTACAGACGGCGTTCATTTATTTTCATCAAGGACCATACATAATAGAAACAAAGTATACTTGACAAACCAGGAAACCCCACTGCTGTTGCATAGGCTATAAATAGCTACAGTGGGTAGTTTCTTCTCTTTTTATCGCTGGTTCCATATTACCGCGGCAATCACATTCTTAATACAAACTGGAAAATACTGAGTACTGTAAGCAAAGCGCTAGGCTACAATGCTTTGTTTTTCTTTCATTCTTGGAATTCTCTGTCGATAGATCTGCTTGACAACTTTTCACTAAAGATAAGTAGAATCTACGGTAAACTTGCTTCCTTGAGAGATCGAATAGGCCTAACTTTGTTTGGGTTACACATTGCCAACTGGTAACCCGTATACTACCGTAGACCCTTGGATCAGTGTTTTTTATCCATCGTAGATCTACAATATGATGAATTGACTACTACATGTAGGTCAGTTTACAGTTAGCCTGATCTGGTTGCTTGGCCCTTATGCATTTCTTTACCCGACGCCGAATACAGGCCTACCGCACAGAATCTATTTTTAGAATGTTACTTCTGAACTCAGGCATCATCGACACTTTTATCAAGTGTATACGTAGAATTTTTAAAGTAAATAATATTACTGTTTTAAAAATAGGAGTATAGATCTATTAGGTAAATCTATAGAACATTTTTTAGTTTTCCAAAGTAAGCCCTACGAATACAAAATGTAAGGATATACAACTAGCGACTGCATTTTCTTATTGGGTCTTAAATCAGACTTTTTAACATTTTACACTTCTCTTCCATGGTTAGCACATCAGATTGTAAACTCAAGGGTCCGGGGTTCGAATTGCATTACACTTTTTTTTTTATGAAATTCTTTCAAAAATATAGTATAAAATACTATATTTTTAAAGAATTTCATAATTCATTTCTCGTGCAGCTTCTTAGAATGACCATAATAAAGGAAACTGGAGATTGAATTTTATTTTCAATATTTCTGAACTGTATATACAAACTCTTAAAGCATAGTTACATGTAAACTAAAAACACTCAATGATGTTTGTGTAAAGTTTCATTGGAAGTGACCTTGTGGTTCAATTTAATATATCCAGAGATACTTAAAATGAAACAAAGGCCCAAAGTGCTCTATTAATCACAACAGCAGTAGTCATCAAACATATAAATTTTCATTTATCCTATAGGTAAAGTAATCCCATCTCTGTCTACAGAACCAATAATTCCAGGATTATGAAATACACGATTTTTATTACCCCAATGATGCTACAAACCAACTTTAAAGAGAACAGGTCAAGAAGTTTTCAATATTAAAAAAAAAATACAAAAAATTACATCACCACAAGATGAACACCTGCATAAACATTGTGACAGATAGAGCAGATCAAAATGGGTCACCCAAATGACTCAGGTGACCAAAACAATTGCGCAAAATGTTCCATACATTGACAAGAGAAGACAACCCATGCAAAAATGACTAATTCAAAGAACTGACAGGCCAAAATGGGGCAAAAATCAGATAGGAAATAGAATCTTACAAGGATGTATTGACAAGGAAATCGCCATCCGAATGGTAAGAATCTGATAGTCCAACTTAAGGGTCTCTCCTGGATTAAACTTATAGATTCTTACCATGAGAGTTGAGATTTAAGTTCCCAGTCAACACATCCTTGAGTGATTGCTTTTTCTTAAGCTTCAAATACATGTTTATGTACACACATAAAGTCTGACAACACTGCATTCTCAAGACAGAAAAGAAATAGAAGCTCTAGATCTTAAAAAAGCATTGTGACCTCATAGCACATTCAGGTTGTCAATACCCTAGGTATTAACAAGGAAATCATTCCCCATAAATAAACTAAATCACTCTATCTACCAAAGGTGTATATCTGTACCAAATAATGTAAGCCTAAGCGAAGGAATTAAATAGATATGGCCTGGAAAAATAAAACCAAAAAGGGAATAACTCTAGAATGAAGGGTTGCAGGAGCACAATTGTTGTATGCAACACTCTGACTACTTTTAAAATATTAATATCTGCATCAATTATTGTGAGTCTAGGTGAAAAGGTGACTTTATATATATATATATATATATATATATATATATATATATATATATATATATATATATATAGCCTGGGCAAATAAGATCATGTATATATATGGCCTGGGCAAATAAGATCAACAGAGGTTGGAACGGCACTTTGCCTACTTACCGGTACTTAAGATGAATACTTCACCAAATATGAGGAGCTCAGTTAAGAAATAAAGAAAATACGGTCTAGATAAAGTAGAAGGATGGATGGAATCACATGATGCAAAAACAATATACCACCTCAGGAACTGATGGGGGGGGGCTTAAAACTGCAACACATTATCACATGATATCCCTAAAATAGTGATTATGCTCATAGCTATTTTCATCAATATGAAAAGATTCATTCTTGGGCTACCTTTGCCATGGCTTTAGAAGTTGTAATCCAGAATTTTAGATACTGCATAACCAACTATACATAATATATAAATATCATATTAATCAAGTTTTCTTGATATTGTTTGCTCGATTTAAATGTCTACAATAAGAACAGTGATAATGTGTGGAAAAGCAACTACACTCCATTCCATGATAATTGACGTAAATACAACTCGACCCAGGTGTTTGCATGCAGTGTTTATGAAATATAAAGAAATGCTTGGACTATAAATGTGTAAATGTATGGGATATCTATAATTAGAAATGAATCAAAATACCAAATATGGATATTCAACTTGTGACAGGTGTATATATTACTTCAAAATGTAATTCAATACAATAATATACTTCAACTTTTAATTAGCTTTAAACATTATCTTTACAGAAACCAGAATACATCCCAGTAAGAGATAGTTTGCAAATAAAAGTACTATTAAATGGATAAATAAATATATTTTTCAAGATATCATTATTTTCTTTAATATATACACCAATATCCAAATTATAGGTTTAACAATGTTTTAACACCATCTTTATAAAATCCAGATACATTAAAGTAAGATATGATTTTAGTTTTGTATATACTGTATAACAATAGTATTACATACATAAATAAATATATTTCTACATATATCAATCTTTCCTATAAGTGTAGTATATATACATGTATATCGAATATCTCTTTCTTTCTATCATAGATATAATTTGTAAAGGTCAAGACAATCAAAATCAAATCTTCTAAAACTAAAAACTTAAAACAAAAAAGAAACTTTAATGAAACAAACTAAAATGATAGAAGACTGCCTCTGATTATTTTCTGTTTACAACCTAAAATCATTTTTTTCATTCCTGCAATACTTGAGTTTTAAATTTGTCAGAGAGTATATAATTATCTACAACCAGAACACATTTTGGTCCCTATTTCAATTTGAAAAGCAAGTTTCATTGATGTACTGAATGAATAAGACCATCCACTTTCCCCATCCCATCAAAACTATATATACTAAAAGTAATGTGTGATGTAGAGATATCAATAAACAATAAAACATTTCTATGTTAATACACGTCTTTGAGGTAGATAAGGTCACACATGACACATGTGATAATGAGAAATCCAGTACAATCCTGCATTGCATATAAATTTCTATTAGCACTATGAAATCCATACAAACACATCTTCAACCAACAGAAGCTTTAGTCATCTCTTCAAAATAAGAGCTGAGCTTTTCTGTCATGGAGTTACAAAATATACAACATTTAACTGTTTACAGTCACTGTTTATCAAACTCTATCAATACTTGCAGACAGAAAACTGCTTGAAAGGGAGGTAACCCATCATCATTGAATAATGACAGAACTAGATCAATGAAACAAACATACTGCCAAAAAAATGTGAATATTCACAAACCTTTTCTCCTTCATCTGTTGGTGGTACAGGAGTTGCTGTATCTCCTCTAGATTCATCTGGCTGCTCATCTTGATTTGGTTCATCTGGGACCAGCTTTTTAAATATCTCTTTGATATTTGGCCACACTCTCAAATGGAAATTTTCAAAGTCCACCTTTTCATGGTCTTCTAGATGTTCCTATGGCAAATATTTCAAAACATAATGCTTAAAGAGTGTGAAAGGCATTACTTTATTTGATTGTTGTTTTAAATTCTACTATAAAAATCACAAATACCAAAGTATAAATCTTCAAGCTGTCCAGGATACAATATACAAATCTGGTGAATATTGGACAAACACAGACCTCTGGAAATCCAGAGGCGGGATCAATACCATGGAGGAGTAAGCATCTCCTGTTGACTGGTCACACCAGCAGGGAGTCCAGTCAATTTCAAATGAAATAGGTGAGAAATAAATCCTCTTTACAATTGGTACAAACAACTCAACAACTCTCATGGAGATGGCATCAGCTTGGGGTGATGTGACACAAATTTGGATAAGGACTTGCCAAGGCATAAAAGCTGTCAAAATGGACTTTTTTGTTTGTATTAAAAGTTTTAAATATTTGATGTTTTATACAAATAAATGATTTTAAAAAAAAATGGGTTGCAAAAAAGCTTGTTATAATGTTGTAATTTATGAAAAGAAATAGAATGTGAACAATGGCCAATTCAACATAGGATATTCTTTCATGGATGCAAGAAATATCAATCGTCAGTATATTTCATTAATTCTAGGTAATATATGGATGATGTTAAAAATTTCAACGGCGATATATATCGTTTTAATTTAAATCAAAGTTTAGGTCTTATTGCAGGATATCTACATATATTACTTTATCAAAATGACAGCCTATATGCCATCAACATGCCAAGCCTGTAGTGATACAATCATTACCTTAGTTTACAAGCTTCAGGTATGACTCAGAACATATCTGACAATAAAATTTCCTTAAACAAGTTGCTCTGTGAAATATAATTATTGATTATAGCAAATAATTTATCTCTTTATTCAAGTTCTTGGCACTTTACCTTGGCTTCCTCATCACTGACTATACCGTTTGAGTCAATGTCAAATTCTTGATGGATAACAATCTCCAGAACGTCTACACTGTAAAACAATCAGACATATATTTTATAATGCTTCATAATTATCAATTATAGACAAAAGGGTTTTGTTTTACTCATCTACCATAACTTGTGTTGTTACACCACTCTCAAGTGGTTGTATAAACGAAGCTGCAGATACTTAAACATATACAAAATGTTTGTATATGAAGTTGCATTAGACCACTTGTTGGCAGCCAAAGTTGGCGATAAAAGTAATTGGAGGGAAAGGGGGTCCGTTACTGAAGTCTCTAACAATGTCTGGTTTCCTACCTACATATTGATGTAATCTGGAGAAATTGTGATGAGGTACTGGTTTGACGAGATCACGAGCCCGATGGTGTCTAGACATGATGTAGGCTAATGTTCCATACTACGCAAGTTTCCAGTTATAGTAGAAACAAATTCTACAACTCATCTAAGTTGATTATCATGTTTACCTAACTTGAGTCAGTTAATTTTCAAAATTTGAAAAGACACTCGGTAAACCTCATGTTTTTTTTTAATTTTGAAAATTTACTAACTCAAGTTAGATAAACAAGATAATCAACTTACACTCGTTGTAGAATCTCTATTTACATCACATAAAATGATTTTTGTTTATATCTCTCTATGACTGAGTAGTTTGAGCATCATGCTTTTAACCATGAAGTCTCTCATCTCTTGTCCGTGCGGGACCGAGTCCCACTGGAAACTAAGCTTTGTGTCAGGAAAGTTTTACTGTTTCAGGCGACAATAAACATGCTATTGTCCTCATAGCCAATAAATAAGTGTATACTTTTGAATTAGAATTGTGATAAAAAGTCACAATTGGTAACATAATCATCAAGATTAACAGAATGAAACTACAACAATGAGAATATCTCCTATTTATTTTTTACTTAAAAATCAGCAAAATCTTGTTGACAACTGTAAGACTTTTTGTTTATTGTTGTTTAACGTTCCACTCAAGAATATTTCACTCATATGGAGACGTCACCAAATGCCGGTGAAGGGCTTCAAATTTTGGCCTATGCTTGGCACTTACGGCCATTGAACAGTGAGGGTTATTTAACGTGCCAACACCAACCGCGACACGGGACCTCAAGTTTTACTGTCGCATCCGAAGGACAGGAAACCAACCTGCCACCGGCTGGACTCGAACTCAAGACCTCACGATCAAGAGTCAAGCGCGCTACTGACTGAGCCAAACAACTGTAAGATATTTGAAACAAAACAATACTGTGATTGATTGACTGAAGATCATGTGTCTGGAGGACATCCTAGTAATGCAGAGAAATCTTGTCACTGGCAAATTTAAAAACATTGAATGTATGACTGGGACTGCTGTATCAGCTTGCCCATTCTTGCATAAGGATATTAGAGACTGATCTACTTACAATCCATCCTTGTTTGTATCTAAATCTTCAAAAGCTTCCTTAGCATTCTGGAAACTCTTCTCCGATTCTTTCTTTTCTTTGGTCTCTAAAATGATCACATATAAATGTTAAAAGATGTAAATCAGTCTCTAAAAGAAATATACTTGTCCAGGAAAAAGTCCATTTTGTGGTTTGGACAAGTAAATTTTTATTCTAACTTGTCCGACAGCACAAGTGAAATTGCTGAACACAAAAATTAATTCAATAAATATTATTCTTATTTAAACACAAAATATTATCTTTAAATGTTACCCTTGATTTTTGCCAAGTCATTTTTTCTTTCAGACAAGTAGATTTCAATACTACTTGTCCTGCAGGACAAGTGGAAATTTTCATGATTGTTGACCCCTGACTGTACTCAAATATTAAGATTACCCATGTATGCTGTTTAAATCTGTCAGTTCCATTCAATAGTTTAAGATCAACCTTTCATGTAGTTGAGTGATGGTTCATATTTTGCAATATATTTTTCTATTTTTCATAGAAGATATATCTTTCTGTATCATGTCTAGTATGTGACCATTATGCTAGGTTTTATACACCATTCCAATTTACAACAAAAGATATCATTTCTTGTTATTTGTTTGTTCATCATGCATGGTTTCCCTTAAAATTCTACTGCTGAAATATGATCTAATAGAAAAATTGTATGTGTTTCTTAGTCTCCTATCTATGAAACCAAAGGCTTTGTCTGTCCATCAGTTTTGTAATTGCTTACCATTCACTTAACAATGGTTTCATTGGTAGGGTGCATGTATTAATTCATCAGTACTCTCAGAATGCTTGTTTCACAGGTAGGGGACATGTAGTTATTCATCAATACACTAAGAGTGCTCATTTGGTTTCTCAATGTTACACAGTTTTTCAAAGAAGAATATTTCAATTCTAAGAACTATGACCATATGCTCAATATCATCACACAGAAATGTTTCTTACAAACAGTATCCAGCAATCCAATCTGCCAGCTTGCAGTAGTTACCAATTTCAATACTTACAAAATTAATAAATATAATATGATCATTTTATCATTTAACAGGATGTGTTTGATTAACATTTTGTCCCTCAGAGCTAAGTCATTCAAAAAGGTTTTTAAAGTCCCATAACTCTGTCATATATTGCTCAATGTTGGTTATAACCAAATACATCTGAGATCTCACTGATATAAATAATATAATAATATGGTTAAAATTTGAGGATTGAACAGAAACTCGCATTATTTTAAGGAATGTTGCAAAAAGAACACATGGAATACAGACAGACCAATCACTAATATGCCTGTATATCTACAATCTAGGTGGTGTAGAAAAATATACAATCCACTGAATAAAACTTGAGTATGTGTATTTCTGTTGAAGTGATGAAAGTTTTTGCAGGTGTAGTAGTGACAGTCCAGTTGACACTCAAAATTATCTAGACCCGTGACAGAGTGCTTACTTTCCAGAGCTTTCTGATGTTTCTCTGTTGATACTCAACATTATCTAGACCCATGACAGACAACTTACCTTCCAAAGCTTTCTGATGTTTCTCTGTTGATACTCAACATTATCTAGACCCATGACAGACAACTTACCTTCCAAAGCTTTCTGATGTTTCTCTGTTGATACTCAACATTATCTAGACCCATGACAGACAACTTACCTTCCAAAGCTTTCTGATGTTTCTCTGTTGATACTCAACATTATCTAGACCCATGACAGACAACTTACCTTCCAAAGCTTTCTGATGTTTCTCTGTTGATACTCAACATTATCTAGACCCATTACACACAACTTGCCTTCCAAAGCTTTCTGATGTTTCTCTGTTGATACTCAACATTATCTAGACCCATGACAGACAACTTACCTTCCAAAGCTTTCTGATGTTTCTCTGTTGATACTCAACATTATCTAGACCCATGACAGACAACTTACCTTCCAAAGCTTTCTGATGTTTCTCTGTTGATACTCAACATTATCTAGGCCCATGACAGACAACTTACCTTCCAAAGCTTTCTGATGTTTCTCTGTTGATACTCAACATTATCTAGACCCATGACACACAACTTGCCTTCCAAAGCTTTCTGATGTTTCTCTGTTGATACTCAACATTATCTAGACCCATGACAGACATCTTACCTTCCAAAGCTTTCTGATGTTTCTCTGTTGATACTCAACATTATCTAACCCATGATCTAGCCTTCCAACCCATGACAGACAACTCACCTTCCCAAGCTTTCTGATGTTTCTCTGTTGATACTCAACATTATCTAGACCCATGACAGACAACTTACCTTCCCAAGCTTTTTGATGTTTCTCTGTTGATACTAAATATTATCTAGACCCATGACAGACAACTTACCTTCCAAAGCTTTCTGATGTTTCTCTGTTGATACTCAACATTATCTAGGCCCATGATATTCAACTTACCATCCCAAGCTTTCTGATGTTTCTCTTTAGCATCTCTTTCTGGATCTTCAGCTTCTTTCTTTTTATCTGTAAATACATGAAATAATCTTGGATGTATACTGTGCTGTTGTTTAATTTTGCAGGGAGAACATTTTACTTTTTTCCTTATCAGAACTTATTCGTGAGTAATAAAGTTTTGTGCATCACCATTTCCAGGAGAAGAAGTATAACGTGGGTAGAATTACTTGTTCTAAAATTTCACAAGGTATTGTACAATCATATGACATGAGTATTGTGTGGCAATGCATCAGTGTAAATTAAATATGCCAAACATATGAATCTATTCCTGCACGGTTCCAAGAAGGGATGAGGATGAAGGGTCACTTCACAAAATATTATGGTAAGATAAGCAATGGTTCTTTTAAAAAACCTGTTTATCATAGAGTTGAGTAGGTAAACAAATATTGTGATTTTGACATCAGTGACAAATACTAAATCCCATGACTGTTGAATTATATTTCACAGGATAGTTAATTTTGTTGCATTTCATTGGACCTTGAATACAGTGAAACTGAATTCCATACCAACAAATGCAACTCTGCTGTACTAAATGGGAAAATTGAAAAAATTAATCCATATCATTCAGAGATAGAAATTAGCAAGGGCCCAGTAGCCCATGGCAAGTAATAATTGAGCTGGGCTAGTAGATTCTGCGGTGTTAGCCCAGGTTGTTACTGAAAATTTGGGAGTATATCTTGCACTTTCACAAATTTCAACTGATATTCTTGTAAACTGAGTATACCTTGCTATATGTAGTTAGTGTATGAACTACTTTAAAATAATGTTTTCATAGCAAGAATTTTTATATTACATGTTATAGGAAGAGCAAGTTTCTGGGCTTCCAGACATGCAACCAAAAATCCGGACATACGAGCACAGATGGCTCCTTGATTGCAGAGTTTAATTTCTACCCCTGTCATTTATTTTCACATGTTCAATACTCTTTCATATTCAACCTTTGATATTGCTTTTCATTTGTTTTTAGAATTTTCTGTTGTTGTTTTGACATATGAAAAAGGTTTATATTAACCCTCTAATTCCTTGAGTTTCCCCTCAAGTTCTTCTTTCTCTTTCTCTAATTCTTGAATCTTCAGCTATAAAGAACGGGAAAGTGCAGAATGTAAAATGTAACAAACATGAATTTATGAAACTTACATAAAAGATGTATCAATGTCAATGGTGATAATGTAGAAAAGATGTTAATGTATCACCTGAAGTAACCAACAGTAAATAGAGATTAGAAAATATCTATGTATCATATATAAGCAGAAACACATCTAGTTTCAGTTCAAGTAGAATGCACATCTATGTATCAGTTTAAGTAGAAGGCACATCTATGTATCAGTTAAAGTAGAAGGCACATCTATGTATCACTGTAAAGTAGAAGGTACATCTATGTATCATATGAATTAGGAGGCACATCTATGTATCATGTAAAGTAGAAGGCACATCTATGTATCACTGTAAAGTAGAAGGTACATCTATGTATCATATGAATTAGGAGACATCTATGTATCATGTAAAGTAGGAGGCATATCTATGTATCATTGTAAAGTAGAAGGTACATCTATGTATCATATGAATTAGGAGGCACATCTATGTATCAGTTAAAGTAGAAGGCACATCTATGTATCATTGTAAAGTAGAAGGTACATCTATGTATCATATGAATTAGGAGACATCTATGTCTCATGTAAATTAGAAGGCATATCTATGTATCTGGTTAAGTAGACAATACATCTATGTATCATGTAAATTAGAAGGCATATCTATGTATGTAAATTAGATGGTACATCTTTGTATCACTAAAGTAGATGTCTTAGTCTTATCGCTGTCTGTCATACAGAAGTCATATCACATTACTGTATTATGTGATGTAGAAGTCATATCAAATCACTGTCATGTGATGTAGACGTCACATGACATCATTGTATAATGTGATATAAACTCTTAGTCATATCACTGTCATAAAGGTCATAACACATCAATGTATCATGTGATGTAGAAAGTCTTCTGATGTTTTCTGTGTTGAAGATGGTCTCATTGGTTTCAGATGATATATCTATTCATGAAATAATGTACAACATGAATGTAACAAAAACCTTTCTCTCTTCAAACAGTTTCTTTCCCTCGTCTGAAAACTCTTGTCTTTTTTTAAACCCTTGCTCCTGTAACTGGCGTTTAATTTCTTGATCTTCTCGTAGCTTCAGACCAAGCTCCCTTTAAGTACAATGATTATTTTGATTACTGACAAAGACATGTTTCAAAGTAGCAAAAAGTCACCATCAGAGGTCAACTACAATTTGACAACAATCAGTTGTGTAATTTAAAAATGGATAGGATATGATTGAATAAATAAGATCTGTTACCAACATTCATACATAAAGTAAAACCTGCTTTAGCTACCATCTCTGAATACAGAACACCTGGTCATAAAGACTGTTTTTACTGCCCCCAGTAGTAACATTATTGTACAACCTCTATTTAAAGACCACCTCCCTATAAAGACTGGTTTTGTTGTGTCAGTAAGGGGGAAGGGTCTTTATATACAAGTTTCACTGTAGTTATTGTTATATCTCGGTTGGCAGAAAATATATAATAATGTAAGTTTTAAACAACACTTATCATATGCATCAGTAATCATCAATTTCAAACAATTGTTTTGATTGATAATAAGTTTCTAAAAAACTATAAACAGTAATCATAAGTACATAGTAAATGCACATAATTTTTGTGCACTAAAATTAGCAAGTCAATATGAACAGAAATTCTCAACAAAAAACACCATTGTGTCATTAGTTACACATGTTCAAAGTGCTAAATTTAAAGTGCACTACAGTGTTTTAAGCCCAAGAAAGTGCAAAATATTGACTGTGCCAAATTAATTGAATTTAAGAGTATTATCTTACATCTTGCCAAGAATGTTACATTTAAATGGAGACTAGCTGAAAGTGAAATGCTACAAATATTGACTTGTGCTATAGGTTTATGCTGATACAGTTAGGGTTCGTTTTTGTGTGTCAAGACAACATTATGTTTACCAAAACCGTTGGACCTTCGGTCAAATCCGATATTAAATTCGTAAAAAAGTTTGACAGTTTTTTTTACAATCCATTGTTTTGATTTTAAGCAGAATATATTAATTCTGTTTTTGATTATTTTCCTTTTACTCTCTATGCAGTAAAAAGTAAAACATACATCTATAAATCTGCTCAGATTCAGTACCATGACTACACAAAATCAACAGGAGAGAATTTTGAATCCCAAATAGAAGGTGGGATGGTCATGGCTCACTTTGCTTTAGTTTGGTTGATTAAAGATAAGTCTATTTTTATCATTACTGATAGTTTTTGAACAGCAAAAACTACATGTAGTAATCATAAATTTCTTTCATCTATAGGCAGTAATCAACAATCTTTTCTACCCGACATGCTTGATGTATATGAAAGTAATATAAAATAAACGCAAAGCAGTAGTATAAAGTAGATTAAACATTCAACATACTTGCAGTTATTTTCACACTGGATGTTGCCAGAAAATTCATCTGTGCCATCACAGCAGTCTGAAAGATAACAAAATGTCTTTTCAATATCATGATATACTCTAGACCATATCTATACACTGCTGGCTCTAATAGTTATCAAGCTTTACTTGTAAAACAAACGCAGACTTCAACAGGCTTGATTTATTTTTTACAGCACTTATCAAATATCAAGAATAAGTAAATATAGTTATGACAGACTTACCACAAACACCATCATTAACTCTGGATGACTGAATATACTTGGGCAGGTAACCAGCATTTGTGCAGTGAAACTTTCCATTAGTGCAGGCAGCTGTTCCTAAAATAGTAAATGTGTGTCAATGTTAACAAAAGTTACCATAATCAAATCAGTTAAATGCACCATGCATAGAACAATTAGCAGAGCTGGCATGCATGTCAGTGTTGATGTCTTTTTTGGAGAGAAAACTTTCTAGCCTTGGGAACTTTTAAGTTCTACAAATCTTTAAAAATTAGAGTAATCAAATATTACCAAGCTCACTTAACACTAAGAATTTCACACCCCTCCAATTAAACTGACCTCAACCAATCTTCTCAACCATAGCAATTAAAGTAGATTAAGTCCAAACAGGGTTATTTTTGCAAAAGATAGTGCTACTCCATCATCTGAAGCAAAGATGTGCTATGAATCATAAGATATAAATGTCATGTAATTTTTGTAACAAATGAGCTGAAGAGGCAATAGAAGCAGGTAAACCTGATCTCAACCAATCTCATAAACTGATTGATGACACGTACTGAGGTGTTCGCATACCCCAATGCCCTTCAATAATGCTTCATACAGGTGAGCTAAAAATGACTTACCTGGTTCATCAGATCCATCAGCACAATCACAGTAGTCATCATTTATATACCCGTAAGGAATTTTCTGTGAACCATCAATACAAGTAAACACTTTCTCTGCATTTGGGATATAGATAGAGGCCACTGTAAAATTATAAACAAAAGTATTTTAAAAAATAAAGAAAGGTAAAAGGTCATCAGGGACATATGAATATAAAAGACCCATGAATAATACCAACAGTACTTATTTCTATATAAATGTATTATCACAGTATCATACACATGATACATGCTTGTTTTATACACAAAGTGTGAGTTATGAATAAATAATAATAAAAGAAGATCATCCACTCCTCTCTTAACTTGTTGACATGCACAGTTCTACATATAGCACTAACACTGGGCTGTTGAATTAGCATGAGAAATGCCTTCAAAATATGTCTAGGGATATTGGAGGCTTGGTTCTGAAAATAGAGGATTGAGTGCTATATTTAATTATTATTCAACTTTACTTAATTGAAAATAAGTGAAACTAATGTCATAGACGATATAATAAAAGAACCGTGGACAATTTTCTGATTCTCAAAGTGAGCCGCGCAGACAGTAGCCTAGGTATTAACCCTTTTTGCTTAACCAAGATCCTATAACTTTGATTGCTCGCAGACAGTAGATATTAACGCTTTTCACTTATTATATGACTTAACCATGATCCTATAACTTTGGTTGCTCGCAGACAGGAGATATTAACCCTTTTCACTTATTATATGACTTAACCAAGATCCTATAACTTTGGTTGCTCGCAGACAGTAGATATTAATCCTTTTCACTTATTATATGACTTAACCAAGATCCTATAACTTTAGTTGCTCACAGACAGGAAATATTAACCCTTTTCACTTATTATATGATAACCAAGATCCTAACTTAACCATTAATCCTATAACTTAACCAAGATCCTATAACTTTGGTTGCTCGCAGACAGTAGATATTAACCCTTTTCACTTATTATATGACTTAACCAAGATCCTATAACTTTGGTTGCTCGCAGACAGTAGATATTAACCCTTTTCACTTATTATATGACTTAACCAAGATCCTATAACTTTGGTTGCTCGCAGACAGGAGATATTAACCCTTTTCACTTATTATATGACTTAACCAAGATCCTATAACTTTAGTTGCTCACAGACAGGAAATATTAACCCTTTTCACTTATTATATGACTTAACCAAGATCCTATAGGACAGACACCCTTTTTCAAATATTTTAACCCCATCGCCTCAATAGCTATTAACCGCTTTTACTTAAAACTTCAAGGTCACTGTCACTCGCCATGTTTATTCAAATCTGGGTCTTAATAAGTATCCAATAACTGTGCTGAAAGATCAATATTAATTGATAACAAAATATGCAAAGAAAAGTATAAGGTTGCGTTGCATTTCTACTTCAAATTTTCACTTATTTTACAACTCCTCGTAGTATTCCGCTCGCAACAGGAGAAAACGCTTTTATTTATTATATGACCCTCCCTTTCAATTTTCATCCGTCAACCTAATTTAATTTCCAAAGTACAACCAGTTAATTCATGTATTTCTTTTTATCACCTTAATTTCATTGTGATTATTAATGGCAAAACTATTCTATTTTTTCATTTAATGACCCATCAGTGATCTCTGGCTCATTTAACCCTGGCCCGCACAACTCTTGGGTGTCTATCCAAAATGTGCTGCGCCCATGTTACCCCTTGTAAACAAAGCAGTTTTATTGGGTCCAACTTTTTCGCTCATAGATTTATCCACAACATTGCCAAAAAAAAAATGGTCATTTTGCAACAGAATTTATTTTTGGAAATCTCATTAACTGAAACACCAAGCCCCCTTAATAATGAGGAAAATTGGGAACCGCACCTGAAGAGAAACACAGTCACATGATAGGCTGTGTTCCTAAATAAAGGGGGTAGACCTAGAAAAAATCCCATTTGTTATAGTCATCAGAATATGCATGAATGTAGGTACAATTTATTACTGAAGAAGTTGTACCTGTTTTCTATTTCATGATTTTCATTTTGAAATTGTCTGTAACACATACACGTTCATTATTTTGAATGATTTCATGTCCATTATTTACCAATATTGACCATGATATCAAATAAGGGTAGACGGCCATGTACCCCTTAATAATGGAAAAAGTGAGGAAAATATAAATCCCATTTTCTTCACAAAAAATCGACCATACTCATTTCTTAATGAGCACTGGAACCAATTAGTGTAGCCAGAAGTAAAGAAGAATTTCTGAAGCTCACTCAAAAGTAAATTTCATGGTCATTTTTATAAATATATTCATCAATATTGCGATTTTAGTTTTGACAAGGTATGAAGTTGACCCTCTAATAAAAGGACTGCAAACACTTCTGTGGGAGGGGATACCCTGATACATACAACACATTTCATAATAGAACTTATGTGTGTTCATTTATATACAAATATGTTTATGTAATCATTTTCAGACATGTCCATGTGTATTGCTGTTTCATCTGAACTGTGGTCTAATTACAGTAGACTCATGATATAACTAGTTTAAATACAGAGGGCAGATAGACTGAGTAACTGCACTTTAAAATGGACTGACACTTAAATGGTGCAAAAGCGAGTAGTCAAATTGCTTTTAAAAGGATATGCAAACATATTCTATAGTTCTGTTTTCAGATGAAAACTTAGTCAAATTTTAATGAGGCATATCTGTTAGTTTTGAAAACCAGGAAAAAGTCAATATCAGGTGTTAATTTTTGTCTGCCCATGTGGTGACCCCAAGAGAGTGTTAAGTGACATTTGCTAGAGAAGGGGGCGATGGGGGGGCTGTAATGGGTCGATTGGGGTGTTGACAAAATGTGATTTCAGCAAACAAAAAAATGGAATGACTCCTAAATATTTAGAAAACTTAAAAAAAACATGCCCCAACGTGATGAAATGCAGTTATCCAGCTTTTAGATGAGTTAATACAGATCAAAAACTTATAATTGATACTAAGGTATTCATTACCATATTTACAGGTACTTGAGTATCATCTTAATTAGATAAAAATCGTCTTATTGGACAATATTTCCTAGGAGTTTAAGGAATTGAAATATTCCTTAAAAACAGGTTGAAAATGTTGATAGATTATGAAAAAAAAATGTTCACAAAGTGCCCTATTTCTACAGAATTTTTTTTACTTACAAATTATCTGACATTACCCAGAAATTTAACACAATATGACCTTGTTCAACCACAATGTGGAAATTGCAACTTGTGTTTGGCTACAGATCAATTTCGGGGGGGGATTTAAATGGATTTTTAGCTCGTATACTGTTTTCAGTGTTACATCTATGGCATGATGAAATATTCATTACTGATGAGACTTGTTTTAAATGCTGAAATGCACGGGACGTTTAATACATGGGCATTTTCACACCGGGGAAAGTTCACATCAAAATGAGATTGTTTTTAACCCTTCAGATGGACAGTACATATATTACTCGCTAAAAGTACAAAATACACTGCACGAGTACAAAAATGACATGGTCCATATATGTAGATTTTGCCCTCAAAAGAAGAAAATCTGGAAAACTCAGTCTTTACGACCTAAAAAAGCGTCTCTCGATTTTAATTCAAATGAGTAAAACAAACAGCGCCAAAATTATTTACATCAGGAAAATCATTTCCAAAATATTTTGCTAATAATTGGAGGTCACTGAAATGCTATAACCATACTCTATATGATTTTTTATAAAAGCAACACATGTGCATGTTTGTAGGAGAGGGTCGGGGGGTATACTTGAACTAAAACATTTTCCAAGTTAGTACAGATGGCAATTTTGACCAATTGCCATGATAAAATATTAGATTCTACGATGTGCCAACATATAAAGCATACAGAAGCCATGGAAAATTAAGAGATCTCAATATGCAAAAAAATGCATAACACTACTTGTGTGTAGAGACAAAGCACAGCCTATTAAATTTTCACCTTGTGGAAAAATATCCCCCAACAGGTGCTCCAGTACTTTGAAAATGATAGACATTCTTAGAGAACCCTCAAATCTTGTTTAAAAGTATGATGCTGCAAAATTTGTGAATGAATTGCAACTTAGGATGTCCACACAAAAACGAGAGAAATGACTTATTTTAAGGCTTCATCCAGCCTACATGTGAACAGAAATGTGCATTTCTCTATAGAGGGACAGACACCACCAAATATTTTCCCATAGGTGCCTCAATGCTAATTTACAAAACTTCAGGTCACTGTCAGAAACGCGACTGTCCCATGGTTTATTGCAGGAAAATCATGGGTCAAATAAGTACCCTGTGCTGAAAGATCAATATTTTTGATAACCAAAATATGCAATCATGGGACAAAGTATAGGTTGCCGTTGCATTTCTACTTCAACAATTTTCACGTGACTTCAATAACTCGTAGTATATCCGCACCAAAGGAAAATGGTGGCTGCAGACATATGACCCCCCTGCCCTTTCAAGCATTGGTTTTTCATCCGTTCTCCCAACCCTATAAAATTTCCAAAGTACTGAGTCCAATATTGCCATGTATCTTTTTTTTCTTCACCTTATCCTGTGGCCCCGGTGGTTCACTTATTAATGGCAAAACTATTTTCTTCATTTAATGAACTTCAAGGACAGATCTCTGGGCTAGCACAATTTTACCCATGAGACGCACAATTTTTCTTGCAACAAAAAGAACAAACAGGGTGTCCTGTTTGGGAAATGTCTGTGCCCATGTTGTAAACAAAGCAGGTGTTTTTCCTATAACTTTGGTTGCTTGCAGACAGTAGATATTAACCCTTTTCACTTATTATCAAGCAGACTTAACCAAGATACGTTTATAATCTTTGGGTTGCTCGCAGACAGTAAGATATTAACGCTTTTCAACGTTATTAGGGCTAAAACTTAACCAGTTGAAAGGATCCTATAACTTTGGATGTTCGCAGACAGTAGATACAAAGTATTAACCCTTTTCACTTATCATATGACTTAACCATGATCCTATAACTTTGGATGGCAAAACAATACAAATCTTTGCAAAAGGATGTTGAGGAACAATAATTTTGTTGTCCAAATTTACGAGGCTGCAGTTAACTGAAAAGTGTTAACTGAATTCTAGTCCGACATTTTTACACAATATGAACTGTATATATTTTTTTCCATTGTGATTCTATATGAACAAGAGACGTATATATTAACATATTTTATACACGTCTCTGTGTGAAGTTATGCACCCAGTCTAGGTGATCATCATTTGTAGATCAATCAAAGCAATCCTTTAGCCTGGAGCTATCCAAAACCAGGCCGGCCAGGGGTTGGGGTGCTTTTGTCATGAAATCCCTCTGGGGATTCTATCGTGGGCTGTTTTCTTATGCTGCGTCTTACTGTTACCCCTGCCAGAATCCCTTATCAAGCCTTCATAGTTTTATTGGGGAAAATTCCAACTCCAATGACCAACTCGCTTCAAATGGACTTAAAATAGTAAATACATGTAGGTCTATAGTTTAAGTCACCTTAGGTCATGAATTTCAAAATGAATTTGTAAAGCAATCAATCGTCAAAATAAAAATATTTTTATTGACGTAAGTAAAAAACAAAAAAGTATATCTTATATCATTTCTACATACTTTTTTCCCTATTTTTTTCACTTCAATTTTTCAAAATACTCTTTCTATGGGAATCTGTGTGTTATCCATGTGATATCAATAAATTGTGTCATGCATGCAATCATTAATACACTTGCACCTCTCTTGACAAAAGAGTTATATGAAGAGGAATACCTCCCAATATATTATCATCATAAGGAATCAGTGATTGTGTTTTAACAGCAACCTTTTTTTCACGTCTATAGTATGACGTGATAAAGTATACACATAATACGATAATACTCGGAAGGTTCCAAAAACATGCATTTGGTATGATAATATTTGAAAAGTTCTGAAAACTTGTCTGTGGAATGATTTCATCTAGTATTAGCCTGGAGTCCTGGCCTTTTATTCATCGATCAGTGAGACAGGCTAAATCAGTATGACCAATAAATGTTCCCTTTCTTTCACTTCCACTTTCCGATGGCAGTCATTACCTGTGTAAAAGTCTCGTAGGGGTATATGTAATTTCAGTGTGAATATTTACATCAAAGCAGATTGATTTTTATTTGTCATGGGCTTGATAAATTACTCAGTATACATAGAATACCGCTACATTAAATTTAAGAGGTAAGTATCAACCATTTTATTTTTTTTATCAGCCAAAACCATTGGATACACTGGGTTCTATATTAAGACATGTAAGGTTTGTCTGGTTGTCTGGGACAAGTCCATTTTGCATTCAGACAAGAAGATGTTACTTCTCACTTGTCCAAAAGGACAATTCAAATTGCTGAAGACAAAAATTAATTCAATGAAGATTATTCTTGTTTAAACACAAAATAATATCTTTGAAAGTTACATTTGATTTTCAGACAAGTCATTTTTTATTTAAATACTTCTTGTCCCACAGGACTAGTGGAAATTTTCATTATTGTTGACCCCTGGACACAGCAATTGTGACTTAGACTATAAATATTATTTGAAGTCCATTTGAAGTTACTCGGTCATCGAGAGTCAAAATTTTCCAGAATATATATATACTAGCTAATAAAAAAAACCATATACTTAAAAGTTAAATAAAAAACATAAAAAGTATTCTTTGGTCGCTCTTTATTCTTAAAGGCATAGTTTGATATACTAAATGCACGTTTAAGTACTCAATTTGTTAAATATCGCGGTCAATTCGCCTTGATGACCATAGCAAGTATTCTAGATTATCGAACCTAAGTGACACTTGGTTACAGTAAGAAATCGATTAGAATTTCTTGCATTCATTGACAGTATTCAGTGTATTGAAACGGAAAAACATTGGTTTTTGGAATAAAATTTTGATTGAGAGATGCCTTGCATGATTGAAAACAATTGTTTGCATGCTATTGGGATGCTGGAGGCTGGGAGGTCTCAAAGCAATGTGGCAAGGGAGTTTGGAGTTCATAGTAACACTGTAAATGCTTTATGGAAATGATATCAGCAAAATGGCACCGTTCGAGACCACCCACGATCAGGTCGCCCGCATGTGACATCATGTTGGCATGATAAGTGCATACGGACGTCACATTTGCATAATTTATTTCAATACCATAATCGGCCATGTATAATCCACATTTATGTATTACCCGCATCCCCCATTTCAGCATCAGATCTCGGAGAAAAAAAAGGTATTCGTACTTTTAGGCCTAACCTGCATCGGGGTTTTATACATGGCCATTACTTGGAAATTTAGTATGACCAAAAATCAGACTAATTTTAAATATCAATCCTACATATAAGATCAATATTTGACAGGAATAGAAAAATATTTATTAAAAAAAAGAAAATATGATACTATGAGATTTGAAATAAATGTAAGACTACAAAATGGGAGTCTGAAGTATGAAACTACAAGATATTACATATATATTGTTCCGTGTAACTCCCTTATTTACAATTACAGAATGGTGGTTCGCTTTGTCAACTACAAGCGCAAAATAATGACTATAATTCGAGTTGAGATTGTTCATATTTTCAATAATAGCATAAAACTCTATGAGGAAGGTTAACAGGACACACAGGTACTATACTATTCCCAAGGATAATCTATGATTAAAGCCATGCCTAGTTACCAATCGGCAACCTGACAGTCTGAGTGTCACTCGCTGACAAACTTTGCAATGAGCTATTTTTAGGCAATTTGTAAACTGAAATACACATGCACACACACTGACAACAAGATTCATTTATCAAAAGCGATGGAGAAATAAACTGACTCGGACATCATGATTACGATACGAAAAAACTTGGCCAAATAAAGGCAAGTTTACTGTCCAATGTCAAATCTTCTGCACTTTTTGTTTTACTATAGTCCCATGGACAAAAAATGCCTGAAGAACCTGTTGTACTGTATTATCCACACCCCCATCCCTGAGACAAATTTTACAGTGAAAAGAGTGTGGATTATATGCAGCCGATTATGGTAAGTTCTTCTTCCACTGCTAGAAGCATCCCTGGGCATTAACGGAAAAGTCCTCGTAATGTAAGGAACTGTAAGCCAACATCCGTCCTGCTATCTATCCTGTTCTGCTCTGGCGGCATCGTGTTGTGAGGTTAGCTTGGTGTAGAAGGCATCATCGTTTCAATAACAGAGATTGGACTAAAGTTCTGTTTACCGACGAGTTGAGATTTCCTCTCAGCAGCGGTGACGGTCATGCCCAGGCTTACCGTCGTGCTGAAGAATGTTACATTGACGCCTGCATTATTCAGCGCCGCCAATTCAGCAGAGGGAGTGTTATGGTCTTGGGCGGAATTACAACACATGGAAGGACCCCTTTGGTGAAAGTGGAGGACAATTTAACAGGTATATGCTACCATGACGAGATTGAACATCAGCACGTCATTTCAATCATTATTAACAACCAACATAACATCATTTTGCAGCAGGACAATGCACAACCGCAAGCATTGTTAGTGACTACCTACAGCAGCAAAACGTGAATGTGCTAACTTGGCCTGCGATGTCACCGGATTTATTGCCTATAGAATATGTTTGGGATGAAATGAAACGACATTTATGTCAAGAGCCCAACCCCTTACTATGTTGGACACTTTGTGTTGTTCTTTATTGCGCATATGGCGGAACATTCCCCAGGCATTTCTGCATAACTTGATTCTTTCAATGCGTCCTAGGTGTGAATAATGCATCGGTGCAAATGGCGGTCATACATGCTATTAAACTTGTGAAACTTTTTTGCACACCCTTTTCTTTCAGTGGCTGTTTGTACCAACCATAATGCCTCAATGGACGTTTTCTGTGATTTGATGTTGTTTGTTTATTGTTGTTTAACGTCCTACTCAAGAATATTTCACTCATATGGACACGTCACCAAATGTCGGTGAAGGGCTTCAAATTTTGGCCTATACTCGGCACTCGCGGCCATTGAGCAGTGAGGGTTCTTTAACATACAACATCTACTGCGACACGGGACCTGGAGTTTTTACTGTCTCATCCGAAGGACAGGAAACCAATCTGCCGCCGGCTGGACTTGAACTCATGATCTCACGATCAAGAGCCACCAACTGAGTCAGTCCGGCTCCCGTGACAATGCACTATATTAAATAATTTTTTTAATGATATACATAATGCAACATAATATTTTTTGTATGAATCTATAAATGAAATTACTAAACTACACGGTATTTAAATTTGTACAACGACCGGTCTTTTACAGCTCCTGTGCTTCGGCCAAGTTGCACTTGCAGCTTTGCCTGTTTGGGGGGTGGGGAAATAGGCTATTAAAAAAATCAGCAAAATTAGTTCTACACAAAATTCCTTTGATTCTTACTAGATATTGAAACACCTCTTGGTCTTTCTATGTTTCCTTCTACGATTAAACATAGCAAATTAAGACAGACACAAGACAAGATTAATCGATCCATCTCCCTGTTGGTTGTGTATTCCTGTTTGCCTTGTGATATGTAAAGATCTCATTGGATGATTTCCGGCATAAAGTTGTGTGTATACATTAGAACAAAAACGGAGCAACGAGAACTCCGGGGAGGAGGTGGTTTATAATATTTTTTTCCTGACTGACCCACTTTTCAAATCTTAGTTATCCTGATTGTTTAGAATCTATATGACAATATTAGTTTTAATTTGGTACTGTTGTTATAAAACCGGAAAGGGCAATTATGCTATTTGGAGTGGACATACTAGACCGAGAAATGACCTACACTGTGACTCTAGAAAAAAGGCTTCCCAGATCTTTTAAAAGTCAAAACAAAATCTTGTGAGATTTGTGTAACTTGAAACTCGTTATTTTGGGTAAAATTTAATATTTTTCTATCAAGCTATCGTATTTCAAGAAAAATAAAAATACCAACATAAAAGCATGAAAATGTATTATAGGACAAGGGGAAACGGTGGTTTTCGGTGGTGGATTCAATGGGGGCGTAACGGGCGTACTCCCTCTCTTTAAACACCAAAGTATAACTGTATTACTGTATGTAAAGTTAAAAAAATCAACAAGAACTGAATTAAATATATTTTCTTTTGGGTAAAAAAATTATACTATTTACTCGTTAATTATTTTTAATTAAAGATCTAAAAAATCTAGCCATCAATGATAAATACTTTACGCCCCTCCCCTCGCTATTACACTTAATCCGTTGATCACGAACACCAGCGTTTACCCCATTCGTCTTACGTTTTCTGTGTTTGTGTACATTGCAGGTTGTTCTTGTCTTGTTTGGTTTTTGTTCTTCATGGCTTTGTCTGTGTGTTTACCTACGCCTTAGTTTCTTCAATTTCTCAACAAAGAAAGAAACAAATAAACAATAAATAAAATAAAAAAAATAAAAATAAAAAATAAAAAAATAAATAAATAAATAACCTACTGTACATACCTTTGAAGAAATTTCCGTTATCATAGATTTTCTCAGCAGGTATGAATATGGTATTTTATATACAATATTTGGCTTTGGATAAAATTTAAGGAATTATTTTTAACGTAAAAAATCGCAAAAATGAAACCATCAATGATATCTAATAATGAACCAGCATGTACCATTTTTTAAATTTTTTTTCTCAAAAAGAAATTATAGGGACATCCAATAAATAAAAAACTTTACATCCCTCTTTGAAAAATCCTTGGTTTTATGTCTGGGAGCTAGAGAATACCTCATTGGGCTTCCGAACCTCCCCGCCGAATATTAATTTAATTTCAGGTTAAATTAGCCTATCAATGAACTATTTTAAGGATAGAGATTTCATAATTCGGTGTCTCAGGCTACTGGGCTGAATTTTTTGTCCCAATTATTGGTTACTTTTTTGCTGAATCAACTTTCTTTTGAGAAGGATAACCATTGTGATTTATTAGCCTATTGTCAGGCGTGTTTTGCGTCTGGAAGCAGAAAAATGCGTCTACGAACTTCCAAATTCAATTTTCTTTTCCTGAAAGATGCCATCCAATTACGAAATATTGCCTCACAATGAAATCAACACTTGATGTTATGTGCAGTGACAAGGATGGATTCAGACAGATGCGTAGCGAAATGCATCGTCGTAAACCACGGTCTGGATTTGCTATGCCCTTTCGAAGATGAGCGAAATGCGACCCCTTTAGTCGGCAAAATAGGTGTTAAGATTTTTCTATAAAAAGCTGGACAATTAATAACAAATTACCCAAATTTTCGAGCCTTGAACAGTTCGGCGACGATGTTCTAGACTTACACCCGCTCTAAGCAGAGAACTTGTCGTTAGATGTGTCTGAAAGTTTCAGGATTTCCAATATTTGTTTTTTGGAAAGGTGCGCGTCCCCATAATCTCAAATGAATAATTGCTCCACAATTTATCCAACAATTCAAAAATGTGTCCAATGAGGCTAGTATTGTATAACAATCTAGTATAATTGCGTAAGTCTCACCCCTTTGAACAAATTCTCGATTGGCATCCTAGGGCAGTATGAGATTCAAAAGCACACCCCTCTAACCTTAAATCCTGCTTCCACCTATGATAATTACCAAGCACATAGGATGGTTGTCACACATACTGGGGTTGGTTAACACATCGTATTAATGCAGAATTTTAACTAAGTGATTAAATTTTTGTTATACAGACAACATTTTTGCTTTAAGACAAGTGACATGTCATAATTTTGCGATATAAACAAGCATTTCTTTGGAACTCGCGTGCCACTAAGGAACGTACACGTGTATGTTTTTGAATTCCTTTTGAAACACCTAACCCTGTCATACGCAGAAGGGGAATCCATGACCGAGTAAAAAGGAATTCATCAAATTAAATGTATACAAGACAAAGTGCAAATGGAAAGTACAGAGATAGGATCAGGTGCTATGGATGAGTGCACGTGGGTATCCCCTGACGACAGGTCACACTCATTATAGTCAAAAATAACTAAGGATTACCTCTTTCTCCCAATCGGTATAGAAGATTCCACAACAACTTTAGATTAGGTAACACAACTAACAAGGTCAATATATATTGACAATAAAAAAACAATAAAAAAAAACGTAATGTTGACATTAAACGAGAGTCCCCACATCCTACTTGTGATAAAAACTTAAAAGGGCATTAGAAGTATTTTTAAATTCCCAAAATTTTTCTTCCCATTTTCACTAACCTGATTGATATACAATAACAAAAAAGAGATGTAAAGGATGTAACATTGCTGTTATCATTTTATTGTACATTAGCTAAAGAGATATAGGCATGAAATTTCGTAAATTCTTATAGGCCATATATTTTGGGAATATTGCTTGAGAAACTCAGTTTGCAAGTGATTTATTCGGCCTTACTTTTTGTACATGCATACGACACTGGACCTGACCTTATTTTCAGAAAAAAAATACTGGGATAAAAGAAATTGTTTGTATGTGTATATCTGATATTTGTTATTGTTCATCAACCTAAGTACATGTATGGTAAAACACGAAAATATTAAAAAAAAAAAAAAAAAAAAAAAAAAAAAACAAATCTAACAAAGAAACAAAAACCACAGCTATTGCCTCATTATTTCCACAAACATATGTGTATCCTTCATATAAAAGTTTACTATGTCTGCCTGTAGTATAATTACACTGCCTCATTTTATTTATAATTATTTTATTACCCGAATTGCGAGAAAGTTCCTTGACTAGACTTCTACAGACCTGCAATATTTATGTGCATACATGTACGTGAATGAAGTGAAATTGATCGGGATCGAAATTCACCAAGCGATCTTTATGAAATCTTTTCCGGTGAAGAGTCATTGACGTCATCTTGAATGTGTGATCCGCCAGCAAAATGCATCTATAAAAATGTCAGATTTCTTTAAATCGGCGTTCAGCTACCTCAGTGGAACCAGTACTGGGGGAGCTGAAAATGATTTTGTTGGACAAATAGTGGAGCTTGGTACACAGAAGTTAAGAGTCAGAAGAGTAATCGCAGAAGGTATATTCTGTTTATTTTGCTTTGATTTATCATGATTATTACGACGACACTACAAATTGCAATCAACAATAGCCTAATCTATTGTTGCCAAATTTCTGAATACACGTGAAATATGTATTCTTTTGACACCTTTTTTATTTCAGAAACCACGTTATTAGACTAGTTTATACGGTTTGAATGTTGTACTATAAAAATAGTAATAAATCTACAGGAATGAATAATAATATCATAGCCTTTAGTTTAGTTCATTTCATCTTTGTAGGCTACGTTTATAGTAATCCATTTGGCTTTAGGGATTGTGTTGTCACTGTTATGTTGCCCCCATCAAAATGCATTTTCAAGCATTCATAGTTTTGTTTGGGAAAATCTTAGCTGGCTTCAGTAGCTAGCTTGCTTCAAGAGAACTTTCAATAATAAATACTTAGGGCTGGGTGGCAGTCAATCAGCAGGTCATCTTTCGTTTCCATATAGACACATTTTTCTTTGAATCCAAACATTTTTTTGTTTGAAATCCCAAATTGAAATATCACATGTTTTTTTCAGACTGACACATACTTTTAACCAAGTTTGAATGGCAGGTTATTTAGTAATTTACATTCTCAGAGGCTATAGTTCTATGATTGTGCTTAGTACATGTACTTTCAAAAACATTAACTTTGCTTTTTACCGCTTATGCAAGCCTTATGAAAAAAAATCATCGGACAGACTATAGCCTCTTTGTCAGTTAAAATGATTGCATGATGTAAAGAAGTCTGCCAGTTCAAAGCATATATATAAGTCTACAAAAATCTCATATTAGCCTACTTGTTGCTTTGATTCTGTCTAAAATATACAATGTATAAGTAATTTTGTTTGATAAGATTTATTCGTACTCAAGTGTTCATGTACTGGTAGCAAGATGTGCCATGGGGTGATGTTTTAACTGCAACATATCAATCTGTTTAACTAAATATTTCTCTTTGCTGCCCTCTGAAATATGGTCAGTTGCTTATCCAATCTACCAGTTGAGCTGAAGGGATAACCCCACTAGCCAAACTATTAGGAATACATATAACTTCAGGGATGTCATTAGAAGGCGGTAACAGGCGAATTTAACCCCCTTCTCTCAAAAAATAGCTGCCTACTTTTGACAAAATTACATACATGTAGACTTCTATACAAAAAAGACAGAAATTCTCCTGTTACTTTAGCAGTTTCGCCTGTTACTAAAAAGTTTATGACATCCTTGATAACCACTGCTACATGAACAAGAGGAATATCAATTAATGTTTGCTGTCCTGAACCATATACATGTACTGATATAGTTCTACACATGTTTTAATTATGCAACAACCACACTGGTCATTCACAGGTCAATATCTCACTGATAAATTTTATTTGTATAAATGCTGATATATGCATGACATTTAAAGTAATGGATGTTTAAATACATTTTTATGTGTAAGAAAAAAAAGCATACAGTAAGCCTTGTGATCGACATACATATATCTCTTGTGTATTCCAGAGCGTGGAATACCCTGACTCACTTCAGTAAGATGTTATATTATTACATATAGAGCTGTGTTATGTTGTGAAAATTAAATATACTAGTTGGTTTAATTTTAACAGCTGTATCATTCATCACTTGGTTTCAGTACTTTCGTTTATATGCATATACATTAATCTGAGTAGTAATATAAAAAATGAAGAAAGAAGCATAAAAAACAACACAGCGAATGCCCCGTTAAGGCAGGATATTCGATTTTCATTATTTTGTTTTTCAATATGAAAACTATGGTACATGTATGTAAATATAATGAATAAATGCTTGTCAGAGTGCATTTATTGTCAATATGGATGCCGTTTGGGTGACAGAGGAATATTCACAGCATTGATATTGACAATATATATGCACTCTGACAAGCATTAATTTGTTAAATACTTGTAGACCAGCTGCAGTGGTCAAATGGTAGAGAGTTTTTAAAAGTACTTTCCCAGGTTGGATTCCTGGTAACGGTCATACCAAGGACTTAAAAAATAAAAAAAATGATAGGGACTGTACAAAAAGAATGTACCTTTACCAATTCGCAAGTGCTCAGCATACAAAATGAAAACAAGTCTTTCGGTGGAGACTTAATTAAATGTGATTAAAAAAAAAAAAACAGTACATGTGTATTTGGTTTTCAATTTCACATACAGACCTACATGTACAAGGTTTTAGCATATATATTGATGGAATTGTATCTACTTTATGTACATTGACATTGATTAGCTGAAGATGAATCTGTGTTAGGCAATATACATGTGTGTATAATTAGAATTTAAAGACCAGAAAATCAATATACACCATATGCATGTATATTACATTCCTGGAAGTATGTGATTGTTTGTATTGTATGTGATATAATAAGTAAAAGAGAAACACAAAGATGTGTTTAATAACTACACAATTATGTAGAAGGTTTTTTGTTATAATGTGTTGAACAAATTTAGATAGACACTATGAATGTTATACATCATATATATAGACCAGTGAATGTATTGACACACTGGACTTAAATGCCACAACATAACAGAAATCATTGTAACCCATTTAGAGGTTACACTAAAAGGAATAACCAAAACCTACAGGTTACAATTATAATTATAAAGACCCAAAATGTATTATATATAATTTTATTGATTACACTGTTGTTTTTTCATTCTGCTAATTACATACATGTACAATGTATGATAGGATACCATAGCTATCTTTAATGCCTGCAACAGTCCAGCATCCTTTGTTTTGATACTATAATGTCTCAGTAACAACAGTTAGAAACCATCTACATTCACTACATTGTAAAACAAGTTTATGGTTTTTTTAGAACTCCCATTTTATTGTGACACTATGGTATTTTTTCTTTATTCGCATATTGAAAGACTTGTTTTTACAATAAGACTTACATTCTATATATATAAAAAAAAACAAAAGAAAATAAAAATGAATAAAAAAAAAAAACCAAATAACAAGCTTAATGTGAAATTTAAAATGACAGCTGATGTTTTTACAAATGGTCCTTCCAGACTTAATCAAGTGTGAAATACTGATGTAAGATCACCATCACATGATATTTTATTGGTACATGTAACTCCAAGGTTTCTATTTTGAGCTTCATCAATTGTTGATTTACTACATATACATGTATTCATCCATATAAAATATTGAACAAATGTAAATTTGGCAGATGTTTTTTCACCTTTATAAGTATTAAGTGTATGTAGATCATTTTGTATATAAATGTACTTGTAGTGAATAATAACATGTACCTGTATGTGGAGTTTACACCATGTATCTTATAAAAAATGAGATACATGTATCAATAGTATCAAATATTGTATTATATTCCAGATATAAAAAATTTAACATAATTTTACTCCTGGCAGTGTCATTACGTGTACACAATGTATTCGAGTCTGGGATACGCTTCTTCATTAGTCATCTTAAGCTTGGTTAGGTCATTACAAAAAGATATTCTTGCATCAGGATTTAAAGGTTAGGCTGATAAAGAAATACATGTACATTTGTTTGATATGATAATGTTGTATATGCTCCTTTTTTAAAAAAGTTTTGCCTCTTTGTCTCTCTCCCCCCCCCCCCCCATATTTTGACCTGCCGGTATTTGCACTATAAAAGTAATAAGCGACCCCTCCCCAACCAGTAATATTGGCAGTATTATGAAATTCTATCAGGAACAAAGAAACTGTAGCCTGAATCACATACAAATTGTATATATGACATGAGACTTTTATTAGTGACCTGTTTTCTGTTTTGATGCATTTGAATTTTGTTCAATATTTCACAGACCCTAGTGTTATGACAGTTCATTTAGATATATGAGATAGAGGTATGTGGAAAAATTAAAAATTACCATTTATTGTTAAGTATTTAATTATGCCAGTTATAAAGAATGTATTTAATGGTTTTAAAGTTACAAAGTATGTTAATTTGGGGGCATAAAATTAATGCTTGTATTAGAATTTAGAACCAGTTCACAACAGAATACATGTAGGCCTACAAAAAAAGCCTACATGTAAGTTGCTACATGTACAAGATATCAAATCTCTAAAGCTTGTGGAAATTTTATGATCATGTAATATATGCATGTGCAAATGTTTAAAGGTTATTCATCAATAGAAATTTATTACTTTTTAGGTGATAGAAATTATGAAAAGTAATGACTATATATGTATGCGCTTGTCAGCTTGTACA
Organism: Atrina japonica; assembly: GCA_030159075.1. Classification (NCBI taxonomy): domain Eukaryota; kingdom Metazoa; phylum Mollusca; class Bivalvia; order Pterioida; family Pinnidae; genus Atrina; species Atrina japonica. Next base: position 1,931,484 of record BROG01000046.1, on the reverse strand, counting down.
AATGTAAAAAGCTCAATAAAATATTTCTTTTTATGAATTACTAACTTTATTAGTATAAATTCATCTTCTTATAGTTTTGATATTTCTTTTTATCACTTTTAGTACTCATTTTTATTATACATATGCATGTACAATGTATTTGACTTTAGTTCTTTAGAAAAATATTGAACTGTTGTTGTTATGCAGAAATCCCATTCATTTAAAAAGATTAATCTTGTACAATGTGTATATACAGATTCCTTGAAGTTAATTTACTCTGGCATCAGTAGAATAGAAGTCCACCTATAAAAACTTTCTTGTCATCAAATGTTTTCATGACATACATGTAACTACATGTACTTGTAGCTAGCCTACTGTTACTGTAACTTACAGTAAGACTTTTGATATACAACATATGTTTTATTCTTATGACTGGTATAAATGTTTATATTGTAAATTTCAATAAGATTGATGATGTATTTTATAGAATGTACTTACAGTATTTTGTACTTATCATTTATGACATATATATTACTGTAACTTGCATTAACTACCTTAAGACTCAGATAATATATTTTATACTTATTTTATTCGTATGATTTACAACCTTTACTGTAACTTGCAGTAAGAGTACTGATGCTATAGTGTATACATATATTTTATTCTCATGACTTACAGGTATAGATGTTTATACTGTATAATTTAGTTAGACAGACAATATTTGAACTACTTTTGCTCTCATGGTTTGTTGTTGTTTATGGAATTTTCAGTGACAATGATACAATATGTATGTCATACTTATTTTGTTCTTATGACTTACCGGTACTCATTTTTTGTTTGTAAATTATGATAAGACTGATGTCAGATGATACATGTACATGTATATTTCATACATTTGTACCTTTATTCACTTCAGGTGGGTATGCATTTGTGTTTGTGGCCCAGGATACAGTAACTGGAAAGGACTACGCCTTGAAGGTAATAATCATTGTACATGTGTTATTGTTGTTTCAATAAGACTGCACTTATGTACATATACTAATCAAAGTCATTTGAACCATGGAGAATCACTTACATTGTAAGTCTGTACAGTTGAAAGCTAGAAGGTCGAGGTTGAAATGCACAGTTTAAAGTCAAATCAATATTGAACTTTTGATATGATGTCAGTGAGTATTTGTTCTAATAGAACATTCTAGTTCCTTTGTCATTTAAGGTCAATGAGGTGACCTATTGTCATCTACTCAGGCACTGAGAGGGTGTGCCCCATATCATAGGTAAATAATGTTAACAACACATTTTATACTTCCCTCACAAATACTACTGTGTAGATTCTCTCCTAATATTGTGTGAGTGTACATGTTGTTAATCTGTCTAGGGTAAGAGACAACAGTTACAAATTTTATCGCCCCATCACTGTTTCCTTATGACTTAAAAAGAACTTGTTTCTCTTTTATGCTTGACAGCAAAAAGTTTCAAGAAAGTAAACATTTCATTATAAATTCTGTGACTTTTACATGTACACATGATACATATACTATTTACTTTTAAAATGATTTAATGACTATACAACAGAAATATATTTTTGTGCATGAAATTAAATACAAATACATGCATACATGTATGTAATTAATCTTATCAACATGTACATGTAAAGTCACGGGACGTGAGTATTCATCGCTGACATAAAAATACAGAAATGCAGTTGAATTTTGTCATGTCAAAACCAGATTAGTCAAAATTCTGTTTATGTCAAAGTCGAACGGCTGGTCCCAATTATTTTACTATATATTTATACTACTTTTGTTCCGGATATGTCAAAGTTTTTAATCGCGAAATTTCACTTTTCTGGTCCAAAGTATCAAAATACGGTATTACAAAATTGTTACTTGTTATCTCAAAGTTACCATCTGCCATTGAAGGTTTAAATTTTGTACACAAAAACATTCTTAAAATTACTTGTTTACCTTCAAAATACGAGACAATCAACTTCTGTTAACGAGCCAAAATGAAAGTGTAATCGGATATCTCGAAGTAAACAGGGCGATCCTGTGAATTTTGCAATAGCGAGATTCCATTGTAGTTAAAAACTCACCACCTCTTATTTTGATGTGCACTAAGTACATTTTGTATAGAATACAGATCAAACTCTGAAATTTTACAACTTCATTTAACATTCTGGTGTTGTCGTTATTTATATTTATCATGTTTATCGTCTGCTTTCTACATACACATTTTGTTTATCAATTTGATAAATATGTCACTTAGTTAATCACCAGAAAATCCAGTTGAGGTTATAATTTGAAAGAAAGTGATAAAAGCTTACCAAATAGAGAAAAATAAAGCTGAAATCGGTAGAATATTAGGAATAACTCAAAAATAATTGGAAGGCTTATTGAAAAATTTAGACATACACTGTAGGAGAGGACAAAGTAACAAATTCCATAAATGAAGGAAAGCGTCAATTTCTGTTAGATAACTCTGTTATAAATGTTATTGAATTTACAATGAACAAGTTGCAAAATGACTTAAATTACGACAGAAATTATTTTATCATTTAAAATTCCCTAAATGCATTATTGACAACCATGAATTTTATGTATGTACAGTTGTCGATATGTGTTTTGGTTTTCATATTCATGTTTTTTCATTTACACAATGTATGTCTTTTATATTGTTAGAGGCTGCTCGCAAATGATGAAGAAAAGAATAAGATGGTTATGGAAGAGATTCGTTTTCTTGTATCCTTTTGAAGTTCATTATAATATATTCTTGTATCTGTGTCTTTGTCATTATCATATAACACTCATATGAAAAATCACCTTTCCTCTGAGTCAGACCACATTCTGAAAACCAATCAGTTAAATTATCTTTCAAAGTAATTTAAAGAAACAACTTTTTAAAGAAACCACATTACAGTGGTTGATGGGGTTGGTTCTTAAGGCAGGTTCCATTATTTTCCAGAATTTCACTTGACAATCAGGATTTTTTTCTTCAGGAACATTGGTGTATTCCTGATGTTGAATTGTTCATTTTAGTGTTTTTATCTGTGTAACGATAGTACACATATCTAAGGCATATATTTAAAATGTTTCAAGTTTGATATTTTCTGTAAGCTTGTCAATACTATTACATACATACCATATTAATGATGTATTTGTGATTTAGATGTTTTTATTCACAATTACATGTACTTAGCCTTACATTGTGCATCCATTTTGATGATTTTCACAATTACATGTACTTAGTCTTAGCCTTATATTTTGCGTCCATTTTGATGATTGTTACAATTAAATGTACTTAGTCTTAGCCTAATATTGTGCGTCCATTTTGATGATTGTTACAATTACATGTTCATTACTTATAAGCTGTTAAATATTCAAAGGGACATGAACTGTGTTAACCAAAAAACAAAATATATATACCGGTATATATGATTTTTTTTACGTTTACTACTTGTATTTGTATTTGTACTTATATTTATGTTCCTTTATATTTTGTGAAAATAAGGTCAGGTCCGGTATGGTATTCATATACATATACTATAGTAAGGTAAAGTTAATCAAGTGCTAAACCTGGGTTTCTCAAGCAATTTTCACAAAACATATAGGAATTTAAGACTTTTTATGCCTGTATATATCTCTTCTTGTTTTTGTGTATCAAGCTAAAAGTAGTAAAAAGGAAAAAAATATTTGAAAAAACACAGCTAATGTTCCTTTATTGGCTTTAAGTAGTCTACATATGGACATTTCCAAAAGACAAACCAATTGCATCATTATACAGTACATTCTATTATGGCATAATGAATTTTTGCTCTTGTTAGTTCCCCCCTCCTCTGTGTAGGTTTATGTGTTATTCATATTTTTGAATTTTGCTTTTCATTATTTTCCTGACATATCAACCAGAAAAAACTATCTGGACATCCTAATATAATACAGTTTATTGCTGCTGCTCAAGATTCCGGCAACAAAGGACAGGCCGAGTATTTGTTATTAACAGAACTTTGTACTGGTAAATATGTCTTAATGTTAGCTAAATGTCATACAGAGATTAACAGAACTTTGTACAAGTAAATTTGTCTTAATGTTAGCTAAATGTTATACAGAGATTAACAGAACTTTGTACAGGTAAATATGTCTTAATGTTAGCTAAATGTTGTACAGAAATTAGCAGAACTTTGAACAGGTTAATATGTCTTAATGTTAGCTAAATGTCATACAGAGATTTACACAACTTTGTACAGGTAAATATGCCTCAATGTTAGCTAAATGTCATACAGAGATTTACACAACTTTGTACAGGTAAATATGCCTCAATGTTAGCTAAATGTCATACAGAGATTAATAGAACTTTTGTACAGGTAAAGATCTTACTGTTAGTTAAATGTCATATTGATATTTACAAGGTAATACTAAGTTGCAGAGATTAACAAAAGCATCTAATAGTGGGTTTTTTTATTGAAGAGGCATTAGCTGTGTTTGCCAAAAAAAAAAAAATAGTTTGATTTTTTTTCTACTTTTAGTACTTGTACTTAATTTACAATTATAAATAAGAGCTATACACAGACATAAAAAATCTTATATTCCTATATATTTTGTGAAAATAAGGTCAGGTCCAGTGTGGTATTCATATAAAAATAGTAAGTTTGACTTAATCATTTGTAATTGTAATAGTGCAGACCTGAGTTTCTGAAGCCATTTTCACAAAATATATAGGAATTTATGAATTTTTATGCCTGTGTTTATCTCTTTTTCATTATTCTATATCAATCTAAGTAGTAAAAAAGAACAACATTTTTTGAAAAACACAGCTAATGCCCCCTTAAGATTATTTTTTATGTATTATAGTAAGATATTATAAATATGTCTCTCTGGTTTCCCTACCTGCCCTATCATGCCCATTTTTTAAAGTTGTTCTGTCAACCCTAGGGTTTTCTTAACAAATTCTTAAAATCAATATGTACAGGTGACAGCTTTACAAGTAAAAAAAAAGTTTTATGGTCCTTAAGTAGCAAATTAACCATTTACATTTGTATTTTTGTATGGATATACTGTATTACATGTACATGTATATAACTGTATGAGAATGATGCATGCTCTAATTAATTTTCTAAATGAATTCATTTTAGGGATTACTAAGTTTATAGTTGACTTCTCAATAAAATATTACCGGTTAGCAGTACTTCCTTTAATATTCATTAAATTTTAAGTTATAGCAATTGCTGTTCTGTTTTTTTTTAAAAGACTTTTGATATTATGAGATTGAAACAAGTTGCTCAGTCATGGACATTACTAACAAGTTGCTTGGTTATCATTTATTAGGACAACTTGTAGATATACTAGCCAGTGTTGGGTCCACATTGCCTTGTAATGATGTTCTCCAAGTGTTTTACCAGTCTTGTCGAGCTGTTCAACATATGCACAGACAAAACCCACCCATAACACACAGAGATTTAAAGGTATAGTAGAAATGATATGCCGAAGCATGGCATTCAATTGGCTTGTTCATGAAAGGTCTAGGGATCTCCCCAGAAACATATTAAGGTTCGATGCTTATTGCAATACAACCCCCATCTCCCACCCCAAGGCCAGTATTGCCATAGCACAGATATCTAAAACATGCTTTTGTGTAAAATAGTATCGTCATCTATCAGCTTTCAAAGTAAGAAATAAGATTCATTCAGCAATTAAACATTGATCTATTTACAATGTACATGAATGAATGTCAGTGTAGAAAAGAGAAAAGACAAGTTAGTAAGTTTTCCATCTCAGAATTTTAATGCAGTGAACACAAGAAATAAGCATATTAAGACTGGGCAATGTGTCCATAATTTTAGGCCTTTGGGAAATATCTTGTCTTTCAAAGCCTCATTCTAGGATTAATAATCTAATATCGACTTACATTAATTGACATGATTTTACGTTTTTTTATCATCTGTAATCTTTTAATTTGTGAACTGTATTTTATATCATCGTCTGTCTTAGCATTTTATTAATTTTTTATGGATATATACATGTAGATACAGAAAGTCTTATACAGTAAAAATAACAATATTTTGAACACTTGTTTTCAGGTTGAGAACTTGCTTTTAAGTTCTAAAGGGATGATCAAGTTATGTGACTTTGGTAGTGCTACAACAAAAACACAATTTCCGGACACTACCTGGTCTGCTATAAAGAGAAGCTTAGTTGAAGATGAGGTAATAATACTTTTTAATTCCATTAGTGATTCTTGATCGAGAGTTCAAGTCCAGCTGGCGGCAGGTTGGTTTCCTGTCCTTCGGATGAGACAGTAAAAACCGAGGTTCCATATCACAGTAAGTGTTGGCACGTTAAAGCTGTAAGTGCTAAGCGTAGACCAAAATTTGAAACCCTTCACCGGAATTTGGTGAAGTCTCCATATGAGTGAAAGATTCTTGAGTGGGACGTTAAACAACAATACAACAAGCATTAGTGGAACTCTTCAAATTAAAGGCACATTTAGTGGTGCCTCTGAGACAACTTGTAAACAACTGAGCATCGGCAAATACAAATTACTGCAGTTTATAGTTTCTTTAGTCCAAATATTAAGTCCAAGGGAAACCAACATTCAGGTATATTGGTCTTTTCTGTTTTGGGACATATTTTACCTCCATATATGAAATTACTCGTACTTTGTGGGTTTTTTTCACATTGCTGGATTGTCCCCATAATTTTGTGATATTTGTGGTGTTTTCGTTCTTCACATCACAAGAGTGATCAGTGTGTGGTAAATGTGTTAGAGTCGTAATAAAAAGTATTGATATCAGTATTCAGGGATAACATAACCTATTTTAGTGTGATCATGTGCCATGACAGAATTGTTTTTGCCACCCTCAGATTTTCCCATCTAATTGAAAAACGATCTCTCATCACTCCTACACTCAAGTTTGTCTAGAGGATCTAACAAAATTTGCTATGGATTCACATGTAAGTGGCCTTATAGATATATCATGTTTGACAAATGAAAATGCGGTTTACACAGTCTTATAAATTTATTGGATGGAAAGAAATGCAAACATTATAAACAACACTGAACACACAAAATTTCTTTCATTAACTCGGATGGATTGAATTGGCAAAGATGCTGCAATTGCATTCTGAAGACAGACAATTTCTTTGTTAGTAAAATTAAATACATCTTAATTTTAATCAATTTTGAATCACATCAGGGTCTCTACCTAAAACATCTCAGCCATCTTGTTTTTCATCCTGGGATACTCCCAGAGTGTGTCGCTCTAATTATTCTTTATTCCATCATTTGTCTAAACACAACTTAGGAAAAATATGTATATGTATTTATTTCAAAATTTATAATAGGAAAATAATCCATTTTCTTCAACTATGGCATAGTTCTATGTTGAATGCCAAGACGTATATCCCTTTCTGGTTGCAAAAACAGCATTTGAATAAGAAAAGAGTTTGAAATTATTTTGATGGTTCTTCTTCTGATTTTCAGATTGCAAAGAACACAACACCAATGTATAGAGCCCCTGAGATGTTAGATTTGTACCAGAATTTTCCTATTTGTGAAGCAAGTGACATATGGGTAAGATAGGAATGTCAGGCTATTGTAATATTTATCACTTAATGCATGTTCTCAAAATTACTTATGCCAAATTCTTAAATTTGTTTTATGTATACAGCAGACATGTTAACCTCTGATGACCAAAAAGAGGTAGATTCACACCTCTTAAGTGAAAGCATTGCTCGTAGCATTTTTCACGGCATTTTGGTGACTATATTTCTTCAAAAGTATTTTGGTCAAACAGTGTTAGCCATGAAAATGTATTATTAAAATTACATATATAGGCAAACTTCAATTTTCATTTGCCAAAATTAAAACTTCTAAAATCTTATTTATTTAGTTATTATCATTATTATTACTACAGGTAAGGGGTCCTTATTTGATTTTTTCTTGTGTGTTATGCATTTTTCAAATTAATCAATGATTATATAAAAAATAAAAAGAAAATGTAAAGTGCTACAATGTAGTTTGGTTAAATAGACATGACAAGTACATAAATAGACAGATAAGTAACTTACCAAAAACATTTTCTGACCTGAGCAAAATTCTGCCAAATGTTCATTTGCATTAAAATTTACGTACGTTGCTTTTAACCACTGCATTAGATATTTTCAAGACCAATTTATCATTGATAAATTATTTTTCGTCAATAATATAAGCAGCAATTAATTGTTGTGAGTTGCATATGCATGTACATTTCAAACCATGTAATTAATACTCATTCTCTCTTTCTTTTGGGGTTAAATTACAACTTTTATGAGTTTTAGTTCATAGTTTTTTAAGCGTAATTGGGGTGTGGAACATTATTTTTTGATAATTTGAGATGCAATTGTAAGTGTCATTTTGAGATATCAGCAACCTCATATCATCTGTTCATCGTCTGACATATCAACACATGGAGAAGTTTACCAAGATTTTAATCTAATTAAATGATTATCAGGAATTAATTTTTGTCCATGGATGATGATTGAGGTCTCACAAGGGATAGTATTAATTGCAGGTATCGTTAATTAGGTGTGACCAGTAGTACTTATTAAGCAGTTAGTCCGTATTATAGTGCACACCGCTGGAGGCCAGGGTATTGTCAAAACAATATGCAGGTGTGAAATAGACTCAGAAAATTACTGTGCTTTGGTTAATTGGTAGAAATGTAAAGAAATTGAAGTTTTGGACATAAAAGTGGTAGCCGGAAGATCTGTCAAAAAAGCGGTAGACTACCGCTGAAATCGGTAGAGTTAACATGTCTGTACACATTTATAAGGAAGTGCTTCAAGTATTCTGAATGTCTTTAATGTTAGCAATTCACAAGGTACTCCACTAACTTCAGTAGTGACACTCCAAAGGTCAGAAATAAAATATCAAAATTTATATTTATATTTTGTAAGTGTTTAGTAATACAAGATTAGCACAAAATATATTGAGTCTTCATACATATTAACGTACAGTGAATTGAGATGTTTTGGCCACTTTGGTAAAAATTAGGGAGATTATTTTGTAGACAGTTAAATTTGGCCTACCCTTAAATCTGTTTTACTGTGTTTGTCATTTCATGTAACAAGCAAGAGTTCTTGTTATGATAGTTAGCATTAGAGACATATCAACATTTTCTGGCCTTGGAATGTGTACATGGTTTGGACAGTTAAATTATGGTCATTTTATCAGAATGGCCAAAGTGACCATAATTAAACCATGGTGGAAATTTCTGAATTTACTGTATTTCAGGTTCAAATTTTGTATTTAAACAACTGACATTGATTAATGCTTGCTTTGTAATTTCAGGCTTTAGGATGTGTCCTGTATCTTCTTTGTTTTGGAGTACATCCATTTGAAGATTCAGGGAAATTAAGGATTATTAACGGAAACTATGTAATACCAGAAACAGATACAACATATACAGTTTTCCATGACCTCATAAGTAAGGTTCCTTAGGTCACTGGGTCATTCAGATGGCCTAATATTATCTCGACCTGTTCATCATTTGTACACAAATATTTCAAAATTTCACTTTGTCTTAGGTAGATTGCTCTTTGTCTTAAGTAGTTTGCACTTTGTCTGGTTGTTTTTTGTCAATTTATACATTTTGGTAATTGGCATCGGGTGAGGGACTATTAATTCTATGAATTAGCCTTGTTTGATTGATCATATCACTTTTCATTTGGGAGATATTTCTGAAATGGTGGTGTTGTGTACTTCTTCGTATGATTTACATACTTTCATAGAAAGGGTAACTTCATCATTCTGGTTCTGAAACCTTGCCACAGCAGGTGTTCAGATGGTGTTATAGTTTATAAGATGTTGAACCTTCCAAATTAAAAAATTTATAATTTAACTTTCAAATGCTGAATAAATTCATCATCTGAAATTGTTTAATTATGAAATGGAAATATTCAGATAATGTTAACAAATATTGTTTGTCATACTTTTTTGATAACATTTCTTTGAATCCTAGTGAAGGTCTGTGTGGCATAAGTTAAATTATGTTTTCTCTCTGTCTCTCTTTCTATCTTGTTCTCTCTCTCATGATATTAATTTATATTTTTCTTGTTATCAGTATTGTTGAGCATGGATATTTTCTATGCTTGTCACACTTGTAAATGTTAAAATGTAATTTTGTATGTGTTTATCTATTTTTAAGGATCTATGTTAAAAGTTGATCCAAATGATCGACCCAATATAAATGATTTAGTGGACAGATTACAGGAGATTGCAGCAGCAAGAAATGTGAATATAAAGGGACCAGTCTCAATATCAAATGATATTGACCCTCATATTGGTATGTTATCACAATATAAATCAATTTGTTAATTATAGATAATCATGATGATATTAGGCTATTAGCACTCATATAGCTATGTTATTATGATATAACCTGTAATGTTGACCCTCATATTGGTATGTTATTACAATATAAATCAATTTGTTAATTATAGATAATCATGATGATATTAGGCTATTAGCACTCATATAGCTATGTTATTATGATATAACCTGTAATGTTGACCCTCATATTGGTATGTTATTACAATATAAATCAATTTGTTAATTATAGATAATCATGATGATATTAGGCTATTAGCACTCATATAGCTATGTTATTATGATATAACCTGTAATGTTGACCCTCATATTGGTATGTTATTACAATATAAATCAATTTGTTAATTATAGATAATCATGATGATATTAGGCTATTAGCACTCATATAGCTATGTTATTATAATATAACCTGTAATGTTGACCCTCATATTGGTATGTTATTAATGTGTTACTATGGTATAAATAACATGTAGCTTATTTGTTAAAGATAATTCTCATATTGGAATGTTATTAGGGTATAAGTTGTAGCTTTATCTATTAGACCATGTTGATTTCATATTAGTATGTTATTTATTAGATAATGTTGACTTCTTATCGGCATATTAGTATGTATAAATTAGATCATCTGTTATAACTAATATTGACATTTTATGGGTATGTCATTGTTGTGGGAATCTTAAAATATAGATAATGTCTATCCTTATGTTGATTTTGTGTCAACATTAACTGAAAATAAACTTGCATTGAAGGCCACCTCATTATAAATGTCACCTGCCTATAAAGACCGTGAAACTTAACCTTTGTTAACTACTTTATAATGAATAAACTTCTTTATAAAGGCCATCTGTATACAATGGCTACTTTTGCCTGTTCCTTATAGTGGCCTTTATTGGCAATTTTGACTGTCGTGTTAATCCTTATTTTAGTATGTCATTATAGTCAAATCTAATCCTTAGGGGTGCAACAATACACATCTCCTAACAACGATATGTATCACGATATTTGGCTCTTGATATGATACATATTGCCATACATTATGTTTTACCAGACTATTCTGAAATCTGAACAAAAATAAAAAAAGAAACAAATTCTACCATTGGAAAAATTTATTAATCTTGAAAAGGAAACAGTTTCGGAAAAACAAAACATGAATATGCAATACGCATCCATGCAACACTTATGTATCACTGCACGAAATGCGCCCCATTCTACTTGAGAAAATGGTCTCACATCAAGCACCATAAGGTTTGTATTTGATCTTGAAATGATTTTGAATGAGGGGAATTTTTTGCATTTTTAAAAGTTTTATAGGCCATCTGTGAACTTATTTGCCCCACACTTTGTCTCCAGAGAGTGTCTACTGGGACCCGTGTTTTGAATTATGTGGGAAAGTTTGCCAGTTTACTTGCGGAAGGTCGGTGGTCTTTACCCGGATAACCGGGGTTTCTCCTCCACCAATAAAAACTAGACGCCATCATATGACTGAAAGATTGTTGAGTATGGCATAAAACAAAAAATCAAATCAAATAAAAAATTACTGGGACCCGTTTTCTCTTTTGAGCGCAGACAGTTTATTTCAGATACCGAGTTAGGCCTATGCCTGTGTCCATGGCTACATCCACCATATTCATTTTGTTGCCCAATTTATATGTCACTTTGAAGTTACCGTGGTACAGACAACCAGCACAATTTTATCTGTAACATTTTACCGTCTTTCTCTACCAATTTTAATCATTTAATTTACTGACTCAAATATCGAAGGAGGACTATGCTTGAGAGCGGCAGCCATTTTTGTTTTGAGTCACACTCTAAGTTTCAAAACAAATATCGGACAGTTAATCCCGAATACGGCAAAATCTGGAACGTATCGTTGGCATATCATGAACACAAAAAAATGAACAGTGAACCAAACGGTGCCAAATATACAGTGATAAACCGTCCCATGGTATATTGTTGCACCACTACTAAACCTGCTTAATTGATTAACGATTAGGATAATTTCCAACCATTTAATTGTTCTTAAAATCAGTTTTATTATCAGAAAAAATTACCTGTAAATGTGTACATTGACTACCATAGCAAACTTCTGTATTTTCTAATTTTCCTTTTTAAATGTAATTACATTGATTCTGAATTTGATTCTCAATGTCTAATTACAGTTAATATCTATGTTTGTTTTTATATATAGTTGTAGATAAACAAGAAGCTAACCAAAGGCCCAACTCCAGATTTTACACAGAAGAGGATACACAAAATGATAATCCTCAGTCACAAGATACGGCTAGCTCTATATTTAATTCTCTTAAAGGAGGAGCTGGTAGCTTAATGAAAAATATCAAAGATGCTTCAGCTAAAGTCATGGAAACTGTCTCAGCGTATGTATATTGGAACTTTTAATTCTTTTTAGAATTTTTAAATCCTTTTGGTATTTATAGGAACATTACTTAAGTCTAATCATGTAAGAATCTTTCACAGAGAATTAAGAGAGAGATTTGTGTTGGGGTAGTTGCTGTTATTATAAATATTGACAGTTAAGAATCACCCTAGACAAATTGGCACATGTCTATAAACACAATCAGTCTAATCTCATTCAAAACAGGTGTGACAGGTAAGTTTGCTGGATGGAAATATTAGAGCTATAGTGATACCTGAATGTAGAGCAAGACAAAATGTTTAACCAGTACATCCTTGTTTTCAGAAAATAGACAATGGTTTTAATAGATGTGCTTAGTTCAAATTTTATCATTTTACAACAATTGACAAACAAGTTTTGTCAACTAATATATTAATGTCTCTAGTTGGCCCTGATGTTGGCATGCGAGGGTCCTTGCTTTGGGAGGAAACAGGAGTACCTGTAGATAACCCACGTGTCTGAATTGTTGACCACCTCACATACTACCCTGTCAAAGCATTGGTGAGAAGCCAGTGCACTAACCACAGCGCTATTCAGACACCTATGTGCTACTTCATAATGATCATGCTGTACATTTGCTCTAGTTTTGTTTGTTTGTTTGTTTATTGTTGTTTAATGTCCCACTCAAGAATATTTCACTCATATGGAGACGTCACCAAATGCCGGTGAAGGGCTTCAAATTTTGGCCTATGCTCGGCACTTACGGTCATTGAGCAGTGAGGGTTCTTTAATGTGCCAACACCTACTGTGACACAGGACCATGGTTTTTACTGTCTCATCCGACAGACAGGAAACCAACCTGCCGCCGACTGGACTCGAACTCACGACCTCACGATCAAGAGCCGAGCGCGCTACCGACTGAGCCAGGCTGGCTCACATTTGCTCTAGTGCCAAACAAGATCAGGCTTACATAGTGAACAACCTACAATTTACTCAAGTGATCATAGTTTCCTTGGAGCCTAAAAAATATGGAATTATACATAAAAAATTTATACATAAAAAATACATGTAAAAGAATCATGTTCTGATTTCTTAATTGTTCATTATTCTAATTTCAGGACTATGAATAAAGGTGACTTGGACTTAAATTACATAACCTCAAGAATAGCAGGTACGTAATTTTTTCAGCATGAAATCAAACTGTTTGAGTTTGTTTTGTATTGGAGAGGTTCATAACTTGTACACCATACTAACTGTCTGTCTTTGTTTTGTAGCTGAAAGGTTCAGACTTTTTACAGTCATGCTAACTGTCTGTTTTTGTTTTGTAGTGGAAAGGTTCATACTTTGTACACCATACTAACTGTGTTTGTTTTGTAGTGGAGGTTCATACTTTGTGAAGCCATACTGACTTTTTAGCTCACCTGGCCTAAAAGGCCATGTGAGCTTTTGCCATCACTTGGCGTCCGTCGTCGTCGTCGTCCGTCGTCCGTCCGTCGTTAAAGATCAACTCCTCAGAAACCGCTGGGCCATTTGCAACCAAACTTTTGTCACAACAGTCCTTGGGTGGTCTACTTTAAAAATTGTGTCCGGATGTCCGCACCTAATCCAAGATGGCCGCCAGTGGGGATCATAGATTAACATTGGACCCTATGGGGAAAATATATTCAAAGATATTCTTCTCTGAAAACTACTGAGCCAATTAGAACTAAACTTGGTCATAGTAGTCCTTAGATGGTACCTTCTGAAACTGGTGTTTTTTTAAATCTGCACCTAATCCAAGATGGCCGCCAGCGGGAACATAGGTTAACATTGGACCCCCTATGGGAACAATATCAAAGATCTTTTTCCTCTAAAACCCTTTAGCCAATGGGAACCAAACTTGGCCACAATAGTTTTTGGATGGCCCCCTACAACATTATGGTTTTTGAGGGCCACATCAAATCCAAGAAGGCCACCAGCGGAGAACATATTTTAACATTGGACCTTATGGGAAAATACGTTCAAAGATATATTTTCTCTGAAACTACTGAGCAAATTGGAACCAAACTTGGTCACAGTAGTCCTTAGATGGTATCTCTTCTGAAACCGTGTTTATTTAAGTCTGCACCTAATCCAAGATGGCCACAGCGGGGAACATAGGTTAATATTGGACCCTATGGGAACAATATCAAAGATCTTTTTCTCTAAAACCCTTTAGCATATGGGAACCAAACTTGGCCACAATAGTCTTTGGATGGCCCCCTTCAACATTGGGGTTTTTGAGTGCTACACCAAATTCCAAGATGGCCGCCAGTGTAAAACATATTTTAACATTGGACCTTATGGGAAAATACGTTCAAAGATATTTTTCTCTGAAACTAGGACAGCAAGAATTGGAACCAAACTTGGTTATAGTAGTCCTCAGATGGTACCTTCTGTAACTGGTGTTTTTTTAAGTCTGCACCTGATCCAAGATGGCCGCCAACGGGGAACATAGGTTAACATTGGACCCTATGGGAACAATTTCAAAGATCTTTTTCTTTAAAACCCCTAAGCCAATTGGAACAAAACTTGGCCGACAACAGTCTTTGGGTGGCCCCCTACAACATTGGTGTTTTTGAGGGCCGCACAAAATCCAAGATGGCCATCAGTGGAGAAGATTTTTAACATTGGACCCTATGGGAATTGGTTCAAATTTAATTTTACATATAAAACAAAAATGATTTAGTTAATTTAACAGTTGCTGTACAAGAGTATGAATGCCCTCAGTATGATAGTGGTATGACAGTGTTATAATATCCTGTATGGGTTTTAAGAGATACCAGAGTGTCTAGATTTGATGTTGGTCAATTGGATTTATTTATTTATCTGAATCTGACAAGTAAAGGTATAATAATGCATATTGAAACAAATTCAGTTTTTCTTTGAAGTAGTTTGTTAAATAGAATTAAAAGAAACATGATGAGGCAATTATGTTAAAAATGTATGGCATCAAACTTAAACAAAAGTTTGTTAATGGGATTCATAATTGCTCAAGTTCACATCAATATATATAATAGAAAGACAGTGTCGGGATTGCAGGTATTATTTTGTCAATTTCTCTCTATATATTACCTCCCTTTATCATATTTTTTTCCACTTCCTGTCAGTGTTTTTTTTTGCTGGTAAGACTAAAAAGGTTGGATTTTAACTTGCCTGGAGTGAAGGGAAAAAGTTTCTTCCACCTGTGCCTGATGTTGCATTTAGTGATTAAGGAAATAAGGGGTCAAAATAGGCTAATTTACGTCTTGCATCTACCTAGGTGAGCTATACAGGCTCCTGGGAGCCTCTAGTTTTGTTTTGTAGTGGAAAGGTTCATACTTTGTACACCATACTAACTGTGTTTGTTTTGTAGTGGAGAGGTTCATACTTTGTACACCATACTAACTGTGTTTGTTTTGTAGTGGAGGTTCATACTTTGTAAAGCCATACTGACTTTTTTTGTTTTGTAGTGGAAAGGTTCATACTTTGTACACCATACTAACTGTTTGTGTTTGTTTTGTAGTGATGTCTTTCCCAGCTGAAGGTGTGGAGTCAGCATTTAAAAATCATATAGACGATGTCAGAACCTACCTTGAAAGTAAACATAGAGGAAGTTATGCTGTATATAACTTGTCACAAAGAAGCTACAGAACTGGCAAATTTGAAAATAGGGTAAGTTCTCTAAAATGTATAACTTATCACAAAGAAGCTACAGAACTGGTAAGTTTGAAAATAGGATAAGTTCTCTAAAATGTATAACTTGTCACAAAGAAGATACAGAACACAGGATAATATGAGTGTGAATATCTAGTGCAAAATGGATTAATTTTTATTTGTCATGGACATAGATAATTAATTAAGTATGTATAGGATACTGCTACTTTAAATTTAATTGGTAGGTATCAACCATTTTACTTTAATCAGCCAAAATCAACGGACAAAAATGATTTGGGACAGACTATAGGACAGCAGATGTATTTATGTCTAGCTAGT
Organism: Atrina japonica; assembly: GCA_030159075.1. Taxonomy (NCBI): domain Eukaryota; kingdom Metazoa; phylum Mollusca; class Bivalvia; order Pterioida; family Pinnidae; genus Atrina; species Atrina japonica. Next base: position 1,914,800 of record BROG01000046.1, on the reverse strand, counting down.
GATAATTTCACACTTACCCGTGTTTGATCACATTCCAGTCTAACATTGATTACCCACACACAGATGGCCTTAGATACTTGGGTGTATGAAGAGACTTACATCCTGTTACATTCACAATAAAATTGATCATCCAGATGACCAAGTATTAAAATTGTGTGTGTCTCCCACTCAGTCTGGATATTCTGTGTTAGATTGTACTTAGGGAGATATGGTACATATGTGGTAGAGATATTGCACTTAGGGAGATATGTTATATATGTGGTAGAGAGATTGTACTTAGAGATTTGTTATATATGTGGTAGAGAGATTGCACTTAGGGAGATATGTTATATATGTGGTAGAGAGATTGCACTTAGGGAGATATGTTATATATGTAGTAGAGAGATTGCACTTAGGGAGATATGTTATATATGTGTGGTATAGAGATTGCACTTAGGGAGATATGTTATATATGTGGTAGAGAGATTGCACTTAGGGAGATATGTTATATATGTAGTAGAGAGATTGCACTTAGGGAGATATGTTATATATGTAGTAGAGAGATTGCACTTAGGGAGATATGTTATATATGTGGTACAGAGATTGCACTTAGGGAGATATGATATATATGTAGTAGAGAGATTGCACTTAGGGAGATATGTTATATATGTAGTAGAGAGATTGCACTTAGGGAGATATGTTATATATGTGGTAGAGAGATTGCACTTAGGGAGATATGTTATATATGTAGTAGAGAGATTGCACTTAGGGAGATATGTTATATATGTAGTAGAGAGATTGTACTTAGAGATATGTTATATATGTAGTAGAGAGATTGCACTTAGGGAGATATGTTATATATGTGTGGTATAGAGATTGCACTTAGGGAGATATGTTATATATGTGGTAGAGAGATTGCACTTAGGGAGATATGTTATATATGTAGAAGAGAGATTGCACTTAGGGAGATATGTTATATATGTAGAAGAGAGATTGCACTTGGGGAGATATGTTATATATGTGTGGTATAGAGATTGCACTTAGGGAGATATGTTATATATGTGGTAGAGAGATTGCACTTAGGGAGATATGTTATATATGTAGTAGAGAGATTGTACTTAGAGATATGTTATATATGTAGTAGAGAGATTGCACTTAGGGAGATATGTTATATATGTAGAAGAGAGATTGCACTTAGGGAGATATGTTATATATGTAGTAGAGATTGCACTTAGGGAGATATGTTATATATGTAGAAGAGAGATTGCACTTAGGGAGATATGTTATATATGTAGAAGAGAGATTGCACTTAGGGAGATATGTTATATATGTGTGGTAGAGAGATTGCACTTAGGGAGATATGTTATATATGTGGTAGAGAGATTGCACTTAGGGAGATATGTTATATATGTAGAAGAGAGATTGCACTTAGGGAGATATGTTATATATGTAGTAGAGAGATTGCACTTAGGGAGATATGTTATATATGTAGAAGAGAGATTGCACTTAGGGAGATATGTTATATATGTAGAAGAGAGATTGCACTTAGGGAGATATGTTATATATGTGTGGTATAGAGATTGCACTTAGGGAGATATGTTATATATGTGGTAGAGAGATTGCACTTAGGGAGATATGTTATATATGTAGAAGAGAGATTGCACTTAGGGAGATATGTTATATATGTGGTATAGAGATTGCACTTAGGGAGATATGTTATATATGTGGTAGAGAGATTGCACTTAGGGAGATATGTTATATATGGTAGAGAGATTGCACTTAGGGAGATATGTTACATATGTGGTAGAGAGATTGCAGATATTGTCATTGATACATGTATGAATAAGTACATAAGTAATATAGAAAGTAAATATAACTGATTGTCACTGATACTTAAATGTTTTCTTTGACCTTCAGGTGTCAGAATGTGGTTGGCCAGCAAGAAGAGCACCGTCGTTAGCCAGCTTATTTGCCATTTGTAAAAATATGCGTTTGTGGTTGAGACAAAATCCTAAGAATATCTGTATAGTACATTGTTTGGTAAGTTTATATCTAACCCAGAAACTTGGTTGTTAGGAGTAAACTATTCAAGTATTACTGAGTTATCTGGGGTCCATTTTATCAAAGATTTGTAAGTCTCAAGTTGATCTTAGAACAATACTTTAGACCATTCTATTAACCCCATTTTAACTCCAGTCTTAAGGCATATTCACATTTAAGTAAGATCTTGATAGTTTATAAATACTTATACCTGCTACTTGTACAAATTTCACTTTACTCTTTACCATTGTGTCTCTGTATCTGAACAATCAGTTACAAGTATAAGGTTCTTAATTTGAAACCAGGTCAGACAAGGTCTGAGGGACTATTTGTTTAGCCTAGTGGCTAGCATTAAAGTTGAACAACACCATTCTCTTCTAAAAACAATCAAGTAAGAATATTCTGTCCCCAATCAGACATAGTACAGTGTAACTTTCCACGACCAATCTTCATTCAGATTGGTAATTTTCTTCAGTTTGTGGCAGGTTCAGTTTTGGAAGTTTACCATTAGTCAATGATTCTGGTTTGTTTTGGTTTTAAACAGATAAATTTACAAGATCTCAAATGTTTAACTGATTATTTGTCCCCATGTTTTATTATGTTTAAGTACATTTTTTTAAAAATTTAAATTACTTTTATCATTGATGTTTAAAATGTATATGCAGTTTGACTGTTAGTAGTTGACTTTGTTAGCCGTGTCCTTGCACAGGTAAGGCTGTTGTTTGTTAGTTGTTTTAAGTACATTACCATGTTTTCATCATGAAAATCTGTCTGGTGTTCCCAATTTAGAAGAATTGGTATTCAGAAGCTATTTTGTACTTTAAAATACATGTATAAGGAAAAATCCAGATTTTGGTAACATGATCGATATTAGGAAGTGACCAGTTTTCAGACGAATCGATTCTCGGAACTTACACTGTATTAATAAAAGCAATGTTAGTTATATATATATATATATATATATATATATATATATATACATGTCATCAGATCTGACTAGATTGTTCAGTACTGAATGTGCTAAAGTTTAACAGTGATTACAATCGCAGCTGTGTTTATTGGTTTACTGTCATTTATATTCCAGGACGGCAAAGCTTCATCAGCCACGGTTATTGGAGCGTTTTTAGTTTTCACTCATCTTTTTGATTCATCACAACAAGCAATGCATTTGTTTTCTGTTCAAAGAAGTCCACCTGGTGCATCACCTGCACAAAGAAGGTAAATTTTGGTTTGTACTATTTTTGTCAGTTACAGATGACACCTCATTGAATTATAGAGACAGGAGAAGACAACTGCATTTTCCTTAATTTATCACCTTTTCTTCAAATGAAAATTGATTTTGAAAAAAACTAATTATTTAAATAAGATTATGTCCCTTGTTTTCCTTTGTGAAAAAATGCCTTCCTTTGAAATATTATTTAGCATAAAATGGCTGAGGTAAAGTACATTATGTTTGAGTTGCAGCCATCACTGTTCCATACTAAAAAGTTAAATTCCAGTTATTTCTAATTGATAATTTAAGATTTCATGTTCAGAATAGAAGGGCTATAGGGTTTGTTCTTCTGTTAGTTGGTCTGATAAAGGTTTTATAATTGTTCACCATTCTCGAATAATAGTTTTGTAGAGGTAGGGGACTTGTCAATACTCTCAGAATGCCTTTTTGTTGATAATTTCAGATTTGATATTTATTCAAAATCAAAAAAATTCCTATGTTGCATCCAGTCTTTAATAATATATCATACTCAATCGTAGCATGATATTTTCAGATGCGATATTACCTGTATTTCACAACTGTGATGTAACATTTAATGGCTTTTTCATGTTTTCAAATATAATATTCATTCACTACTGTATAGTTGTTTAATTCATGGGGTGAAAATTCTGCATTTTACTGTATGAATCTTATTCACGAGTATTAAATTTCGCACTAGATTGGTTACGAAGTGTCTTTCTGATTCTTCAAAAGTGTAAGGTATTTTATTCACAGGTTTTTGATTTAGTGGATTTTTCATTGACTGTGAATATAGCAAAATTAAATCCCCCATGAATAAAAGCAACTTTATTATAAAGTGTTTAATTTTGTCAGATGTTATGGACATTTTTTCAATGTTTTCAGATATATAGAGTACATATCAGAAATGGTTGCTGAGCCACCTTTACTGCCTCATAATAAACCAGTCATGTTGAAATCCATAATTATGTCTCCAGTTCCACTTTTCAGTAAAATGAGGTAAGTTATGATTTGAGTTTTATATGTTGGATCATAATTACTATCACTGCCTGATATACCCTGATCCTACTGATGTGACTATAGTTGGACATTGCATCCTGGAATAAAACAAATTTCTTCAGATTGTGATTGGTAAATAATAAAGAATTTAAAAAAAAATTTCTTCATACCAAATGAATGTATAATGAATATAGTTAGTCAGTTCCAACCTCAACGGCCAATGTTGGATCGTGTTATTGTTTTGGGGGGTTATTATTCATTTTTTTCTTTGATTTTTGTTTTGTTTGTTTGTTTGTTTTTTTTTTGGTTTTTTTTTGTCTCTTACGTTTATTTACAAATTAACAAAACAAACTTTAAGAATGATCACATGTCATAAAATTCTTGAATATTGATAATAGTGATGTTCAGTAAAGGCTTAGGGTGAGTCTTTGTCAGTTGTCATCCTTTGTGCATCATTGTTAATTTTTAGACATTTTCAACTTCTTCTTATGAGCCAATGGGCCAATCCCAACCAAACTTGGCAGGAAGTATCCCCATGGTAAACTCAAAAAGATTGAGAATGAAAGGGGGCAAGAACCCATACATTAAACATTATACTCTGTTGTTGAACATGAATTGAAGCACTTGAAACTTCATCTGGAGTGTATTGTTTGTTTAAGTATAATAAAACAGTTAAAGTATGCCATTGCTGACTCCCTCAATAGTAAACTTTAACTGTATATTATATATAATTATTATACCGCTGTCAGTTACATATGTTCAATTTTTTTTTTTAGAAATGGCTGTCGTCCTTTTGTTGAAGTTTATGTTGGAGAGGATCGTGTGCTCTCGACATCCCAAGAATATGAGAAAATGAGGTGAGTATAGAACTAATATTGTGTAATATGTAATTTATGTTAAACATTTTAGATGTAAAAAAAGCATATTTCCCAAGAAATAAAATCATATTCATGATATTGTTATACCAAAGTTTGCTCCAATTGGTCCGTGAGTAGATGTATTTTAAAATTTTGTCCTGCAGCCCCCACCTTTCATCCAAGATGGCCACTGTTACTATTGATAGAATTTTCTTGTTGTTTTTAACAATGTTTAAATAATTTTGATAATGAAATACAGCAATTGGAGGTAATACCTCAGTAGAGGCCCCCTCCAAATTAATCTCAGCCAGAGGTGCCTGTTCCCCTCTTGATAGAGGAAAAAGAACAGTGGAGGCAGAGGACAGGGATAATCAGTCATCCTTGATGACCTGTCTAGTTCTCATTTATATTTTCTGTCCACTTTTGAAAAAAAAATCTGACTTATTCAAACATAATTTTTCATACAGGAGCATGAGTATGTGTGTGGTGTGATGTATATTTTGCATGCTATACATGTATATTACAGGGGGTTTGTGATAGAAGATGGAAGAGCTAACATACCAGTAAACACATCTGTTGTTGGTGATGTAACTGTAGTAGCATATCATGCTAGATCAACATTTGGAGGAAAAGTTCAAGGAAAGGTAAATATGTTGAAATGGAAATTTCATATCTTGTATGTTTTATTTCCATTTAAAAATAAAAATCAAATGGAAAGTTGTCACAGATTTGTTTTTGTTATGTCAGTTTGTATGTTTGTCTGTGTACACACATTTTTGTCTCTGTTAAATTAATTTCGTTACTCAAATTCAAACCATATTTGTTTTGCCTGCAAAGCAAAGGTGAGACATAGGGATCACTAATTCTGTCTGGCGTTGTCGTCGTCGTCAACATTTTGTTTCCAAAGCAACACTCCTAAACTACTGGGTGGACTATACTTCACACATATGATCCACATGTACTCTAGATGTACCTTTTGGGGTGCTAAGGTCGGTCTGACCAACTTTCTAGAAACTAGGTCACAGTCATTGAAAATCGTTTCCGGAGCAGAACTCCTAAACTACTGGGTGGATTGGAACTGTACTTCACACAAATGATCCCCATGTACCCTAGATGTGCCTTTTTAGGTACTGAAGCAGGTCTGACCTGATTTCTGGAAAGTAGATTGCGGTTACTGTTATTGTTATTATTGATTATATGCCGCAGGCGAGACAGCTACTTGGAGCTCTCTTGTTTGTATGTTGCTTTACATTAGTTGGAATTCTAAGGAGTTTGATTATGGTCAACAATAATATTCAGTTTATGGGACTTTAAATTTTTCATGAATGACTTAGATGTTTGGGGCATACTGTTTTATTCACCTAAACTTTCATATGACATTAAGATTGTGGTGTTTAATAGAAGTGTCATGATAGTCTTTACACTGAAGATGATTTTCCAAAATTTTCAAGATACCTCTAATTTTTAAGGTCTTGGAGAGCATAGTAAAATCTTGGGCTTTAAGAAGATTAGTTTAGATCAGATTTAACTGCTCTTTCTCCTCATATATCAACTAAATTTGCATTGTATATACATATATTATTATTTTTAGCATATGCTATGCTTCAGATACTGAATTAATGTATACAGTAAAACCTAAGTTAGTGACCACCTGTGTATAAAGACCACCTGATCACAAAATCCATTTTTTGCTGTCCCCAACAATACCATTTGTATACAAATCAACCTCTATATAAAGACCACCTCCCTATAAAGACTGATTTAGTTGTGTCCCTAATGGGAGTGTGTGTAACAATATGAGGTACGGGAGATAAATCTTTTATATACAAGTTTTGAAATAGTATTGATGTGTAATTATATGTATTTGGGAAAATACATTGTATTTTGCAAAAGTTAATTTAGATATAAAATTCAGTTTGTAAAATTTGTTTTGGATAAACAACTTGTGTGAGATGACCTTTGTAATTATCTTTCATTACTCTATGGATATTTTTTTGACTTCCAGATAACCTCTATGAAGATGTTTCAGATACAGTTTCACACTGGTATGATAACAGAAGACAAGACCAGTGTCAAATTTACACAGTAAGTCTAGTTTTTCTTCACATTTTGATTCCTCATGATTGAGAATCAAGTGACATCTTTATGTTTGTGTGTCTGTTTGTCTGTATATTTGTGACTGGAACCTATACCGATTTTGTGAGAAAGCTTGCCAGTTTACTTGTTACATCAAAATGAAATTGTATGGTGGTCTCTTCCTTAGACGGTACACAAAATGGAAAAAGTATATTGTAACCAGTTTAGATGTAAATGCCTGACGAGACAGACAGTGACAGTCCACCACCTCCAAATTACTGAAAAATTGTTGAGTGTGGTGAAAAAAAATTCAACTGTTTGGTTAACATGAAATAACTTTAGTTTCATTCCTCAAAACTTCAAACTATATAAAAACTTTGCAAAGATTCCGAGTCATTCTACCTTACAATCTTTCTTCCTCAGGTGAACTGTTCCTCATATATATCTTGTTCATTCATGTGATAGTTGTTTTGAATATTGATCTCAAGCATCAATAATGTTGATGCAGTCGTATTTGTAAAAAAAAAAATTAGGCATTAGGTCAAAAGTCCAGAAAATGACTTGGATGAGCAGTTCAGATTCACAGGACCCTGAAGTTTTTCATTATTAGAAAAAGAAAGACAAGATGGAATTTCATGAAATACAAATGTTTCCATGTGTGGCCAAATCCATGGCAAATCTGCATGCATTCAATTTAAAATAGTGTTTGATAAGATCTGTTTCTTGAGTATGAATTGATCAAAACCTGTACCAAAGAATGCACATAAATGTTTTGTAAGGATTTTATTAGTCCCCTACTGGTGAAACTAGGGGGGAAGAAAAACCTAAGTGGGGTGGGTTTTGGATTTTTGCTCTCATGTTTTTACATGATCTGATCATCGTCCCTTGAAGTATTTATTAGATTCACCTATGCAAAATAAGAAAATACAACAATGGGCTCTCAGTATCGCAGGTTACAACTGTAAGATTGAGTATATAGAAGGTAGATTTAACTGTTGTGCTGATTTGTTGTCAAGAATACCAGACAGTCAAGAAACAATTGACATTACTGAATCAGAGTCAGAGTCAGACGAAATAGAAATAGATGATAGATTTTTAGAAGTAGGTGCATTAAATTCAAACAAGTTCACTCCCAAGAAATACGCTAGTTGTAAGATAGATCCACCAGATGACTTAGTCAAGCCGTTTATAGATCTTCCAGGGGACATAGATATAAAAACAGAACAAGAAAATGATGATAAAATAGCAAAACTTAAGATAAAATTAGACAAAGGTAGTGCCACAAAAAGGGAACAAAACAGTTTAATAGTAATAGATGGTTTATTATATTTTCTATCTCAACAAGATTCAGAAGATCCAAAACTCAGATTGTACATACCTGAAAATTTTAGAAAACATTGTCATTAAACAACATCATGACTTTGTAGGACATATGGCAGTAGATAAAACATATGACATCATTAGACCAAAATACTATTTTCCAAAAATGTATCAAAAGTTGCATAAATATGTAGATCAATGTGTAACATGTCAAACTAGAAGCCAAAAGAAAACACATCCACCTCTTAAAGAAACGGATATTCCACCTTATCCTTTCGCAAAAATTGCTCTAGATCTATCAGGACCATACCCCACCACCTTGTCAGGTAACAAGTACATTGTATCATTCATAGATTTATATTCTGGATGGCCAGAAGCTTTTAGTGTACCAAATAAAACAGCTGATAATATAGTCCATCTTATATTAGAAGAAATATTTCCAAGATATGGTTGCCCACTTCAGATACTAACAGATAATGGGTCAGAAAACGTGAATAAGGCTGTACAAGAAACACTTAAAGAATTAAACATAGACCATATTACAACATCTTATTATAGTCCTCAAAGTAATGGCAAGGTAGAAAGATTTCATAGAACTTTACATGATGTAATGGCTAAGAAAATATCTGATGATGTACAAACTTGGGACTTGTATTTAAATCAGACATTAGCAGCAATTAGATTTCATCCAAGTGAATCGACCAAGTTTTCACCCTTCTACTTACTATACAATAGGGATGTAGTATTGCCATTAGATACAATTCTTAAACCTAGAAGAAAATATAATGGGGAAGACCAATATCAAGTAGCATTACAGCAGCAACATAAAGCTTTTACGTTAGTACACAAAAATTTAGAAGACGCTAAGAAAAGACAAAAGAGATATGCAGATAGGGGTAGTCAAGAAATTAATTTCAAGGTAGGAGATCCAGTATATATTAAGAATCAAAGAAAAACCAGTAAATTAGATAATAAATGGACACCTTATTACAGAATTATTGAAGAAAAAGGACCTCTAAGTTTTATAGTTAAGAATCAGTTGACAGGAACAACAACTAAGACACATGCTCGACATCTTAGGTTAGCTAATTTAGATGATTGGGAGATACCCCAAGACAAATTAAATAGACCAATAAGAAAATCAACATATGTAGTACCTCCAGATTCAGAATCTTCAGATGACGAAATTGATAAGAATAAAAGTCAAGATATTGTAAAGAGATCTAGGCAAATTCGAGATGACTCAGATAGTGAGGATGATATTCCTTTAGCAGAATTAAAGAGAATATACAGAAACACAAAGTTAGATGATAGAGAAAAGTTAACAGAACAAGACAATCAGACAGAAAATAAAGAAATAAGTAAGGATATAGAAGATACAGAAATAAATGAAATTAAGAGTTCAAAAAGAATTGTAGATGAAATGGACCCTACTATTAAAGGGATATTAATTACGTTAAATACAACATTTGACAAAATGAGTAGAAACAATTTAGATATGTTTAATAACATGTGTCACACAATGAGAAATCTCAGACTATAAGACGTACATTGTTATTACAGGAAAACAATTAACAAGAAAGAAGACTCAACTCTTATTATATGGCAGAAATAGTTAGGGAAATAATTGAGCAAATATTAGAGAAAGTAGATAGATATATTAGTGAAATAGAATTAGATGAATTAATAAGTAAACTACCAGAAGAAATAAAGTGTAAAATATATAAAAACTATACAGAACAGCAAGTTAAAAGTAAAAGACCACTTAACCAAGAATTCTTAAGAATAATTAAAAATAATAAGACACTGCATCGTAGGAAAGAATTAGACATAGTAAAACCTTCGTTAATAAAATCAATTATAGCAATAAGAACTACCATAAAGAAAATTAAGACTAGAAGATAAAATTATGGATAGGAAAAGACTATTTGTGAGAAGTAGGCATGCAAGATCTCCGCCCCCCTTCTCAAGAAAGAAGAAATATAGAACTTATATCAAAATTTCCAACAATGAGGCTAAGAAAATTGTCCAAAACCGGAAGTTGGCCAAAAGCTTATCAGGAATTTAGGATTTCACCTTGGGGAATGGGATAACATCCATCTCGAAGGATGTACATTTGGAAATGTAAAAGTCTATGTTCCATTATGTGACTTTTCAGATAAGAATCTAAACTTAAAGATTGAAAAGGAACAGGAAATAATCTGTAATTTTTGGGAATTAGACCGTAGAGAATTTTGTAATAGAATGGATCCTAAACATAAAGATTATTATTGGGATGGGGAAGAATACAAATGGAAAAAGCTTAAACCTTTAGATTTACCAAAAAGAGTAAAGGCAAGAAAATGGCCAACTGTACAGATAAAACCCACACAGTTAGATACTTGTAGTCAAAACATATCACACTTACCCTCATTAGTAGTCGACGAAATAAATAGACAGTTGATAAAAATCACAGTTAAACAATTAAGGCCGTTAGTGCAAGAATTTAACCATTTCAAGAGAATTCAAAAGGATACTCTTATAAAAGAGATGATAGGACTAGAAGATAATGAATATCTGCAACCCTCTCTTATTAAGATAGTAAGGGGAGATATCAATATTTACAAACTAACACAGAACCTCATTAGACAAATAAATTGGTTAGAAATGACAAAAAGAATGAATTGGGTAGAAGCACAGGAACATACAATAATTTCGATAGGGGAATTAATAACAGAATTACATGACATACTATCTAGATGTTACTTTCCCTTCAGACAAGTAAACAAATTTCTTTATTCTCTTCAGCGGAAGAGGAAGAAAAATGATACTGCCACTTATACTCATATACATTTTCGCCGTCGTGCATACCACGCCTACATTGCTGAACAGAGAAAATATCATATTCGAAAAAATTAATGAGATAACAACCTCAAAATCCAAATGGACGATAGCATTTCAGATTCCTGTAACTCCATACAGAATTATACTACATAAACTAAACCAAACAATCTCAGACCTAGATGCATTCTTAGATGAAGCTAAGAAATTCACAATAGTAAACCTGAATGTAAGACAGCAAGTTTTGACAGTTAGCTCTGAAATAAACAAATTGACAATATTACAAAACACTTTTGAAAAGGAACTTAATGACATTTTGACACTTAGAAAACAGACTGGAAAACGTAGAAAAAGAAGTCTTATACCTGTCGTAGGTAAAGCTCTTTCTTGGCTCTTTGGCACAGTAAGTGAGGATGATCTCTCATCCATTCAAAAGAATATCAAATCTTTAATGAAAAATCAACAGGGTATGAAACATGTTTTAAATGCAAGTTTGACCATTACAAAAGACAATCGACATAAAATTTCAGAAAATCGAAAAACCATAACTGACACTTTGACGACCTTGAAAATACTAGTTCAAAGAAATGAAAATGTGACAGATCAAACGAACAAAAACAAAATAGCAATTGATAATTATATCCAATTAGATAGAGCTTTAGATCATGTTAAGAACTGGGTTAGACTGGCTCAAAACAAATTACAACATCTTGAAATCCAACTGAACATGTTGTCATTGGGACACCTCGCGCCATCTGTTATACAACCTTTACAGTTTCGGCAATTACTTTTATCAATCAAAAATCAATTTGAATCCACGTTTTGCTTTGCCTTTTGACCCTGAAAAAGATCTTTGGGACCTGTACAAAACATTGACTTGTGCTACATATTTCAAAGACGAAAACATTGTAGTTATTGTGTCAGTACCTTTGGTTGACACAACAAATGCCTTAGAAATTTACAAGATACATAACTTGGCATTGCCACATATGAATGAACCCTCAGTACTCGCCAAATATGATTTAGAGTCAGAAGCCTTAGCGGTAAATAAAGAGAAAACACAATTTGCACTTTTGACTCAACAGGAGTTAGAAAAATGTTCAAATCCGTCAATAAGATATTGTTCTTTTGACAGCCCTATCTATACTGTTTCGAATAGACAGACTTGTGTGATTTCTATATTTTTTAGAAACACGATCCAAAATTGAACAAAACTGTAAGACCACACTAATCAATAATGCAATTCTTCCTCGAGGACAGTATGTTACAGAAGGAAATTGGTTAATCATTGCTGAAAAATTACAAAATTTCATGATCATGTGTGACAAAGAATCAATGATTAAGAAAACATTGCCACCTCTAGACATTCTACATTTGGAACAAAATTGTCAAGCTTCTAACGGGGATATGACTTTAACACCTTACATTTATAAGGAAAGTAATTTTAACTTTAAGGATCCTTTAAAAACATTAGTTGATAAGTATAAAAAAGACGAAGTAAGTTTGTTTTGGAGATATAAACAAAATTTCCCACGATATGATAAAATTAAAATTCCTAAGACGTTGAAACCAGTAAAAGAAATTAATTTAGATAATTTGATAAATGAACTAAAACTAGAAGAAATGCAACCAATGCCAGAAGATGATTTTTGGGTTAAGAATGGTCAATACTTTCTCATACCAATAGTGCCAGTAGTAACAATCTTAATAATTATAATGATAAAATGTGGAAAAAGAATAATAAGAAAATGTAGAAATAGGCATTCAGAATCTTCTGTCAAAAAGAAAAATAAAGATAATCCTAATGTTAAGTGGTCAAGTAGTGAGGGAAAAGAGGAGTTGAGTCTTCCAAATCTTTCAAGACTTCTAAGAAACCAGAACCAACAGCCATACCAGGAGCACCAAGTAACAAACAGTCGATCATGCATAAATACACAGTCAACAGCAGATGATAATGACATTCGCAATCTTATAACAGAAAAGATGAAACAACGGTCAAAGAAACACAGCCAGTATATACAAAGAAGACATTCAAACTGAACAAGAATCGAACGCATATCCAGATAGAAAACTTTGCAGTATGTACCTTAAGGATAAACACGACATAGAATATCCAGACATGAAACTTTGCAGTATGTACCTTAAGGATAAATACAACATAGACTTAATACCAGTAACTGATCAAACCAGAATTAACATTGAAAACCGAACACTATACAGTCAAGATAAAAGAGAAACAGAAAACACGAAACAAAATAGTCAAGGAGAAATGAAAAAACAGTCAACCAAACTACAAAAATGAATATCCAGACGTACATTCCTGTGAAATAAAGGAATACAAACACGATAACCATGAAATAAATCATGAACTTTATCAAGACCCAGAAACAGGTGATGTGACACCACAAGAATTTAACGATAACAATAAATCGTCGATCGAAAACATCGAAGTGGATGAGACCACTTGGCTTCGATCCAGAGGCCCGATTACCAGTTTTTAAGTTCACCAGTAACTAAAGACACTAACATTCGACTACTGAAGACTATACAAGAACTTAAGTAATAATCACAGTGTAATGTGAATACAACACGATAATAATTTAAAGAAGTCGAAAACTTATGATTATTAAAAGAAACAGAATATTGCGCAAAGGACGGAGGACTTTCCGTGAACATATTTAAGGATGGAGGACTTTCCATGAATATTTACAAGGACGGAGGACTTTCCGTGAATGGAGGATTTTCCATGAATATGTTAAAAGTGTTAAAAAGTGAATTATTAAATGTATTATGTTATAATGAACTTTAACATAATGAACTTTACTTATGGACTGTAATAATGAACTTTATTTGTATTGAGACAATGATTATTGAATTGAATTATGCATAAATTCTCTGCTTATTGAACCGGTTTATATCGCTTTATAATGCATGAATATATATTGAAATTATAACCCAAGTCACATATTTTTATCCAGGTCACATTTTTTTTTATTTAATATTAATCCAGATCACGAGTTTTATGAATTGTTGAAAATCCAGGTCATAATTGATAGTGGATTATTGAGAAATCTAAGTCACAAGTTAATTTGTTATTACTCCAGGATATGAATTATTTACCGATAAAAATCCAGGTCACAACTTATTCATTTCATGATTAACAGTAAAAACTTTATTGAATTGTGTTATAACTTTCAAGCCACACCAATGGGGGAAATTTTATAAAAAGTTACTAATTATAATTTGGAAAGTATTTATAAGAATGAAATTTTTACCATTTAGTAAAAATTTCAAGGGATAGGGACGTTTGTAACAATATGAGGTACGGGAGATAAATCTTTTAGGAAATTATATACGTAAATAAATTGGTGTGACTTGAAATAGTATTGATGTGTATTATATGTATTTGGGAAAATACGGGCAGCTAAAATTACATGATTTCTAATTCGGTCAAGTAAATATGTTGACAAAGTTAATTTAGATATAAAATTCCAAATTCAAAATTACTCAGCATAATATTTAGTATTATTACTTAGCATTATTACAATATACTGTTTTGGATAAACAACTTGTCAACACCTTTACAAATTCAGCAGCAATTGAAGCTGCATGTTAAAAGGTCAAATATCTGTCATCATCAGTTTTGGTAAACAAGATTTGATGTTAATGATAATGAAATATAAAGTACTGAAGTTGTACTAAGAATGATAGTGTAAAAAGGTTACCAAAGGTTGCATTATGACAGATTTTGATGATGACGGCGCCCATATTCTCCCAATTGTAGATGCATTTAACTCTCTAGAAGTTTCTAGAACTTTAGTGTTTTGCGTTGGTCAAAACTGACAAATGTATATAAGCACTGGAGTTCCTGGAAACGAGAGAGACCAGCGGGAAACCGCCTAGAGAGAACACCACCATACTCTCTGATTGTTGAAACATTTGTTACCATTGCTGTACTCTGCTGTGCTGAGAATAAAACTATACGATCACAGACCGGACTTTGAGTTATTGATATTTGTGGGCTGGTTTACATGTGGTGAAAAAAAATTCAACTGTTTGGTTAACATGAAATAACTTTAGTTTCATTCCTCAAAATATATAAAACTTTGCAAAGATTCCAAGTCATTCTACCTTACAATCTTTCTTCCTCAGGTGAACTGTTCCTCATATATATCTTGTTCATTCATGTGATAGTTGTTTTGAATATTGATCTGTTGATGCAGTCGTATTTGTAAAAAAAGGCATTAGGTCAAAATGACTTGGATGAGCAGTTCAGATTCACAGGACCCTGAAGTTTTTCATGTTAGAAAACAAGATGGAATTTCATGAAATACAAATGTTTCCATGTGTGGCCAAATCCATGGCAAATCTGCATGCATTCAATTTAACTGTTTCTTGAGTATGAATTGATCAAAATGCACTAAATGTTTTGTAAGGATTTTATTAGTCCCCTACTGGTGAAACTAGGGAAGTGGGGTGGGATTATGTTTTATCTGCATTTGTCTGTCTGTCTGTCCATCAGTTTGTCGGGTTTTGATCTTAGTTACAGTTTTGATTAAAGTTTTGTAATTGCTCACCATTCACAGGTAGGGGGCATGTATTGATACTGCAGTACTCTCAGAATGTTTGTCATTATCAGTATATTGTATTTTGTATAAAAAATAAATAATTACTAAGAAAACTCAGTCAATGCAAGGAAAAAATATGGAAAAATGTGTTACTCTTATTAAATAACTTGGTTTATGTTGAATGTATAAATAAAATGAATTATCATGACTTTATATTTCATTATAGAAGTCCAAAAGTCAATACTAATTTGCATATATGAATATACATGAAGAATTGTGTATTTGGTCGGATTAGACTAGAGACATATGTTATTTGTAACATCTGTTGGCATATCTCTTGCACTGTTGTCATTTTACTTGATGTAGTTTGTTATTACACTGAACATGCTAAAGTTTTTTCTCGAACACTTGTTTTGGGCTTCTTCGAAACATTTTCAATGATTTTGGAAATATCTGAATTTGACAAAGATATCTACAGACTGTCTATCTAATGTCTATAGATTTGATAATGTTTTTGGATTTTATCAGTAAAACTCAAGCCCAGGATTATATTGTCAATTAATAATGTATGCAGCAGAGGTGTACAAATGTTATCTGTAGGGACCAAAATTACTTGAGTGTAAAAAACTGCATTTTAACAATATTACAATACAATAGTTCTAATAATGTTCCAGAATTGGAGGTAAGTAAAGAATTCTTTTTCTCACCTTTATTTATTGATGTACATAAGATACATGATACAGAGTGACCTCTGCTGCCAGTAATTTTGATATTGTTTTGTACTTTTCTAGGTTTGACCTTGATCAACTCGATACCCCGGAGAAGTACCCAGACAAATTCTGCGTAGTTTTAGATCTGAAGGTCTCGCAGAATGAACGTCCTAAAACTGACAGTAGTTTTCCATGGACAAAGTTTGATATCTCCAGGCTGAGTCCTAAAATTCTCTTCTCATCTAAAGATGAAATGAATCAGACCATGTCCGATTTCGGTAAGATCTTTGAAAAATACAGTAGAACCTGTTTTGAAAGACCACCCGCTGTAAAGTGGTGTCTTGAGACAGGTGGAGGTTTTATTTAAAGGATGATTTAACCAAGTGGTTTTCAGAATATGGTTTCACAAGGCAGGTGATCTTCTTAGACAGTGGCCTATCAAGACAGGTTCTGCTGTAATAATATGAGGCACTTTGTCACAGATTGCTTTATTTATTTTCTGTGATGATTCTTAATTGGGGATGCAATTTATTTTTAAAATGATGCAGTGAATAATGGTATGTTCTTGAGTTGTTATGAAATACCTTACTCTTTCAATGATGGGTTATATGATAGCATTATAAATAATTTTTTTTAAATTTTTTATTGTTCATCAGTTATACAATATATAATTCATTAAGTACAGATGTGCATCATACAGTTGTTTGATGGTAGAAAAACCTTTTTAAACATGTTTTGACACCACATACTCTCATACACCATGCATACAAACATTAAATTGTAAATAGAGTTGCTTTTGTATTCATATTTACACTTAAATGCATATACAAAGTACAGGCACACACTTACATGCCTGTGTGTATATATATATATATATATATATATATATATATATATATATATATATATATATATATATATATATATACCCATACAAGTATACTAGCATTATAAATTTGCTCTGAGGGCTATCCTGTTCGAAGTGAAGTATCTATATTTCAATTGCAGCATTCGCAATAAGCATTATAGTCCGATGTAAGAATTAATCTTTAACATGATAAAATATTTTGATGAAAATGAAATTCAAATTAGTTTGAATAATTTTTTGATTAACTAATACCTGCTTTTTGAAATACAATACTTGTTTCATCAATATGTAATCTAGATCTATTAATAAATTAAGAATGACTATTGATCCAGAAGTGAGAAATATAAGTGACCAAACTAAATATATAAACATTTCAGAAAAGTATAAAGTCAAGAAAGTATTACAACATGAATATTATAAACATTTAACCATTACAACTCAGATTTAATTTGGTAATCAGACTTACGGTTGGTAAGTCTCTTAGGCAATGGAAATCCCTTTCTGTTTTCCAGCTATTGAAGTTGATTGGATCTAATCAACCTATACTGTACGCATGTATACTGTATAGTTCAAGATAATATGAAAAATGATAACCAATTTACTTAAATATTTTGTTTAGAATGTTACCTTTCTTATATAAGAGTTCTGATATGAATAATTATATATTTATCAGGTGTTTCCGAAAGAGTGAAACGTAGACTGTCCCGATCCTCCAGTCAAAGTTCCAATGAGTTTGATAGTCCAAAGCATATGCCAAAATCACCTGAGAAACAAAATGTGCCACAAGGCACAGAGGATAGGCATGGACAGGATCCAAAGAAAAGCAAATTTGCAGAATACCATAATGCCAACAACCCAGGAAAATCCATTCCAACAACTGCTAAGAATTTTTTTTCAGCATTGAGTTGGCAAGATACAGACAATCAGAACTCAGATGGGCAAAATGTTGAAAAACGTCCGCTGGATTATGAACAAGAAGAGGGTCTGCTGGGATTAAGTGACAATGATGAGGATGATTTTGCAGCATTGTCACAGCAAAGAGTTAAGCCTGAAAATAATGAAAATACACAACATCCAAAGAACAAATCCCAAACAAACATTTTTGGTGAGGAGATATCAGTTGATTCCAAAACAGCAACTGATGGGGATGACAAGTTGTTGAATATAGGTAGCCCTCCACAATCAGACAGTTTACAAAGGCCAGGCTTAAGTGATCAAATGGACTTATTGAATATAGATGAACCTAGTAACTTTGATATACTCAGTGGAAATGATAATTCAATGTCAGGCACAAACGGAGTATCGCAAACAGTTGCTTCAGAGAATGCTTTTGATCCGTTTGCTGACTTTGATTCAAGGGGTAGAAATACCGAATCCAAGTCTGAACCTGCAACTAAACCTGCTAATAGTAATTCTACATTTGATTCTTTTGATCCATTTAATGATGTAAGTGGAAATACTACTGATTTTAATTTATTAGGTGGAAGTACTAGTGAAAATGTTTCTAGCCAAAAAACATTTGATCCTTTTGGTGAAAAAAGTGGTGGACACTTTGATCCATTTGCAGAACAAAAAGAAAGTACCAAAGTTGTTGTCAATGATGAATTTGCTGAGTTTTGGGAAGACCCTGGCAATTCAAGCTCAAATGATGATTTAAACTTACTCGGAAACTGGAATAGCACCAATGTGCAGAATTCCATTCCAAATCCAAACATTCCAGTAAATAACTCTGGAACAAATCTGAGACAAAGTAACTCTGCATCAAACTTTCAACAGTTTCCTGGTGTTGGAGCTGGTATGCCTAGAAATAATAGTGGAACTTTTCAAAATATGGGAATGGGCCAGCAGGCATCCATGTTTACACAACAAAGTCGGTCAGGGAACAATTCACCAATGTTTGGACAGAGTCGTTCTGGAAATAACTCTCCTGTCACAACTGGTAGAAACCCAGCAGCTGGAATGCCACAGAAATCTGATCCATTTGCAGACCTTGGTAAGATCATTAACATCTAAATAGTATTTCCCTAAAAATGTTAAAGTATCAATATATATATATATATATATATATATATATATATATATATATATATATATATATATATATATATATATATATATATATATATATATATATATCTATATATATATATATATATATATACATACAGACACACACACACACACACACACACACATATATATATTATGGTTTTACTATTGTTTCACTCTACACTTATCCATTTCTGAAATGGCAGCCTGTTTTTAATGGTAGAGAATAAAGCCTGGTTACAAGTAGCAAGGAAAAAATCCTATAAACTTTGCAGAAATGAGCTAAAATTACCTAATCAACTTGCAACACATGTATGTCTACTTTTGCAAGTAGACATGCATGTGTTGCAAGTTGTTTAGGTGATTTTTAGCTCACCTCTGCAAAGTGTAGGGGACTTATGTTATCACCCAGGTATAAGCCTCTATGTCTGGTTAGAAAGATTTTGTGAGTTCAGGTTTACCTATTTGTACTGCTCATACATCAGCTAAACTTAAATTGTGTGCATATGTTTTATGATTGTTGACACATCCTGTCCAGTGTTTATCAACATAATGACCTAGTGAAGATTTTTTGCTAATGATCACAGTCCTTTCAATAGAGGAAAACAGCCAACAGATTCTGTAAGTTATTTTCATGAAAAGCAGTGTATGTCTTTGGCTATTTTCTCTTGTATTCAGAACAAAATTGCTGTTTCTACCTACAAGCAAATTCTATCTTTTTGCTGGCTACTTTTCATAACTTGTCCCCTAAATGTACTCCTTAAACTATTGAAAGAGCTGTGAACATGTAAAAATAGCTTTTCCAAACTGTAATTAGGAAATGATTTTAATTTTGCACAGTCAGTATTTAGTGCTGTGGCAGCTGGAAACATTTTTTCATGTTTTAAAGTGAACAATAACTGAGTACTTGAGTATTTGTGTTCAGATTCTCGTGCCAATATCACAAATGTAAAATATAGCACATATACAGACTTGTGCAAAAATTGCTCACATTAAATTGTTTTTAAATATTGTTTTGGTGTATTAGAAAATGCAGTTGTCTAGTTCTACAGAATTGCATGCTGTACTGTAAGCCTAATTTGAATTCAGCAGAAGATCTATTTTAGCTTTAACTAATCCTAGTACAGACTATATATGGAATCCTAAAAGGGGTAAATTTGATCTGTAAATGATTATTTTAAAACAGATTAATCAAATTATTTTTTCCATAGGACTGAAATTTACATATGTGGAATAGATATTGAATTGTACATGTATATAAAGTAGAAGCAACTTGAAAATTAGGTATGCTTGGACTTACCCCTATGTCGTCTAATTCAGTGCGTCGTCTAATTCTGCGCTTTACTGTATGCTCAATTCACTATGTATACCAGCGATATGTAAAACCTAACAGTCGTAACTGTTGCATAATTAATATTATATATTAGGTTCCAGTTAACCTAAGATGCATTTATTCCTTACTGTGGGGAACTTTATATGGTTACCAGTGAATATTTATAGAGAATGGACATGATTTAAGAGAGCGTCTGCTGCTGTGCGGGGTTTCAGATACTGCCTGAATCATCCGAAGGCACTAAAGTTTGTTCCAAAATAGTATTTATCATTATGACACATTTAAAAATATTTTTGAATTTAAGCCAAAATTATTTATATCATGTTTTTCTTTTTTTCATATGTTAAATGGACTGAATATTTATTATTTACCAAGCACGGCAAAATTCTCATCACTTGATTTCACACGCCATTTTGCTGAAATATTAAGAGACAAATGTACTTTCTTGAAACAATCTATACACTTTCCACTCGGGATCTCTGATGATGACCTACATTTAAGATATCTTCGAAGTCATGTATCCTTATGGTAACAAATATGATAATGTTTAATAGATGAAGCACACAGAATTAAACAACTTTAATAAGGTTGAGGAAACATATGGGTATCGGGGTTTAAACCATAATTTTATTGTTGATTCAGCACACACAGTAATGAAATGTGTATCAACTAATTGCTGAAAGATGACTTCACATGTGTAAACAATAACAATTTGTTTTTCAAACATCGTAATTTATTGATACAATGATTAGAGCTTAGGGGCGCAGAATAGACTGGCAGCATTGTATATGCAGTATGTGTGCACAGTATCAATTTGATGCCAATAATCAAAGAATTATACAAGATTTTCCGATGAAAGTTTATTTTTGCTGATAAACAGTGTGACTGATTTGAGCAACTGTCTGTGTAATGTTCATTGTCGCTTTTAAATCAGATGGTATTCTTTTGAATTTATAGATGATGATTATTAAGATTGTAATTGTTTTGTTACCTTGGTATTTAGGTAACCTAGGCGACTTAAGCAAAGGGAAACCTAGTTTTGGGATGTCATCTCAGCCCCAGAAGCCAGCACCTAAACCACAGCAATCACAGTTTACTAACAGGCCACCAATGGGTAATCAACAAATGGGTAGTCAACAGATGGGTAATCAGGCAAAAAGTAATCAACAAGGTCCACAACAGACTGCAGGAATGTTCCAAAAACCAAACTACAATGCTGGAAATTTCTCCAGTGTCATTGGTGGCAGAGATGAGAGAGGAGCCAGAAAGCCATTTGGTATGTAGACTTCAGTTATCATAATAAAAGTGATGGTTACCTGGTAACAGTGCTGAGGGAATGTTGTGTCAAATCTTCCATTATCACTGTATTCATTTATCTGTCTGTCTTAACTTTTGTTTGTTTTCTGAATACTGTTCTTGCATAGAGCATACTTAATTAACTCATTCATCACTAAAGATACATTTGAAGTCATTGATTTACAGAAGTATCCATTGTTTTCAGGGGTTGATTAAATAATAAGGGCTCTTTCATAGATATTGTATGTAAAGTCCAAATTTTAATTTGGGGTAAACCTATGTGTTTGGTTACTGTAGTACTTGACAAGTTGAAAATACCAACATGGAATTGAAACAATATATAGAACCAAAAAGCCTATAATTTGACAATTTTCTGCATGGGTTTTGCTTACTTATACTTACTTATCTATAAGGAACCCAAAAAGGGTCATAGGCACTAGCTCTTTCACCTTCATGTGTTTCACTGGTACTTTTGGATGCAATTTTTAAAATGG
The DNA here is from genome assembly GCA_030159075.1 of Atrina japonica. NCBI lineage: Eukaryota > Metazoa > Mollusca > Bivalvia > Pterioida > Pinnidae > Atrina > Atrina japonica. The sequence continues at coordinate 1,892,160 of BROG01000046.1, read as the reverse complement.
TGTAATGATTTTTTTTCAGTACAGTTAATAAAATTTGAAAATCTATTAACTCATTCACCCCTAAAGACACATTTAGACTGACCCAAGTCATTGATTTACAGTAGAGTCCATTGTACTTATAATGTACTTATAATGGTGATTTGGGTCTGCTCAAAAGAGCACTTATATTTATAATAAGAATTTGAGTCTGGCCAAAAGAGCAGTTATAATGGTGATTTTAATCTGCTCAAAAGAGCAGTTATAATGGTGATTTTAGTCTGCTCATTTGGGAGACAATCTGTTTATGAAGATATAGAGAAAGTTAAAGTGTGATCGTGTTGTTTCCAGAGATGGAAAGAACTGGCATAATTTGGAATTAATCAGTTGTTCCATGTTGTGGATATAAGTGTTTATAGCTTGATCCATTCATACAAGATAAGACAATGGTTGCCTTCAAAGTGCCTAGAAAACTATCAAAGTCCAAACATTTTCCATGAAGTTAAGGTCTTCAGATCCTCTGCTTTAGAACATTCATTATTGACACTGGTTTGTGAACTGAATATACAAACATTCACCAAGCCTCTGTGGACTTTGAATTATTGCAGTGTGGTTTACCCTTAATGCTCACTTACCTCCTGCATTTATTTCTTCATGATATTGACCAGAATTAAAGGGGCATTAGCTGTGTATACCAAAAAATATATCGTTTTTTTTTTCTACTTTTACTACTTGCAATTGATGTACAAAAACAAATTAGTGCTATACACAGGCATAAAAAATAATATATTCCTATACATTTTGTGAAAATAAGGTTGAGTTAATCAATTAAAATTGAGAGTTAAAAACATGAGTTTCTCAGGCAATATTAACAAAATAGGAATTTATGAATTTATATGCCTGTGTAAAGGTCATTTTTGCTATTGTATACTATATCATTCTAAATAGTAAAAAAGGTGGGGGGGGGACCAGCTAATAGCCCTTTAAATGAAACCCATTGACATATTAACACAGATACAATAATTTGCACATGTGATTGTTGCTGTACCAAGTGGGAACTGAAGTAAAATAAATACAATTGATTGATACATTTAAGATACATTTGGATTATTTAACAGGTCCAAAACCAAAAGTAGGTAAAAATGCATTTGAAGATTTGTTGGGTGGACACCAGTTTACTAGTAAGGCAGAGGATGAACCCAAAACTATAGCTGAAATGAGGAAAAAGCAACTAGCAGAAGAAATGGACCCAGATAAACTTAAAGTGAGTATTCTGTGATGAAATACTGTACAAATTTTTATAAAAAGGAAAAAAGGAAAGCAATTTGAAACAAGATATCCAATGTTTATCTCAGTTTGGTGAGCCAAGAAGCAGTGCATTGTTTGGATTTGATAATACATGCCATTCATTATCATTAGGATCTGTTGCTTGATTCACAGAATCATACATACATGTAGATTGATCATGGCCACTACATGACTTCTTTTGGTTTGGGGTCAAAGGGCACTGGGTTCATTGTCATATTGTAAAGCTTATACTGTATTTTACCTGCTTAATATCTTGTGTTTTCTTTGCATGATGGTCCTGCAAATGTTGAGCTTGACTCAGACATATTTTGTATTGACTTTTAATGGGTTGAATGGGTTGTTATGTAATAACAACCTATTATGGGTTTACTTAGACTTTTCATCGAGGGCTATCCTGTTAGCAGTGAAGAGGTCATGGAGGTTGCATTTGCACTTCATGTAAAATATACTCCCAACCCAAGAATTCAGCTTTTACAGAAAAGTCTAATGTTTTGGTGTAAATGAAATTAAATCTAGTTTGAATAATCATTAAATGAAATACCACCAATTTCTACTTACTTCTGCCTTTCGAAATTATACAATAGAATTTGTAGTTAGTTTCAACAAAATGTCATCGATCTATTTATAAATATGGAATTCCACTATACAAGATTCAAGTGATGTTGAGCCTGCGTGTAGGAACTGCAGTATTACTCTGCCATTCATCATATTGATATTGACAGCTACAAGCATACAGCGATTGTTAATAGAAATAATTACATATCGCTGATACATATACCAACATGAAGCTAAATCAATTTCTGTTGAAATCTCAAGACTATGTATGTTTTCTAGTCCATTGAAAAACAAAAATAAAAGCAGAATAGAGGGTATAGCATCGAGTAGGAGGTGCATGTTATGCAAATGGCGTGTGAAAATTATTATGAATAAGTTCCTGTCTATTTTGAAAATTATCAAATTAACATGTTTATCAACTAATCGCTATACATATCCAGCCTTAATGAGATTCCCCATGCATATATCCTTTATTTATATACCCTTTATGGTGATCACATGCCTTACATAACCAGCAACTGCTCAGTTTCAACGGACAGTCACTTGCATACTGTGTGTAGTGATATCGCAAAGGGGGGTAACTCGAACATTGAATGTTGTAATTTCCTGTTTTCCTTTCCGCTGAAGTTGGGGAAAATTGCCATGTCCATTGTTGGGTGTTTACACAACATTTATCAAAACTTTTGAAGTTAATCATGATTAGATTGGGGTGTATAAACCTAAATTTTTTGTGTAATCAGTTTGTTCATAATGGATTTCAAACAGAAATGATGTCTTCAACAAAAAACAAAGTTTTATTCAACGCCGAAAGCGTTCATGTCTATAAGTGAAATTGGTGGTAGATCGTTTTGTTACATCGCGACTTTAAGCCTGAATTATGTTGATGAAAAATTATTTCTTTAAAAATAAACATTGAGTAAACTGTCTTTTTCACCCTGGACAGTTACAGTTATTTATATTAATTAATACAAGATAGAGAACGTTGTTTGGTTGTTTATTTAGTCTAGGCAGAGTATATATTCCATGTACCACGGTAATAGCCCTAAAAAGGATTGTTTACGTTCGATATTACAAACCCTAAAATGTGTTCCAAATCACAGCAATCTTTCGCTATGAAAAAAATTATTTTACCTGTTCACAGTGTCATGTTTGGTTTAAATTTCAGTAGGTTCCATAAATGCTCACGTTTTATTTTCAAATGAGTGTTAATGCATGACAGACAACATTTAACGTTGGTGCGGAAGTTACAACAAATAAAATTTAGAATGTTAATTTTGAATTTATTTAGAGACTGGAAATTGAATTTTGTTTTGTTTTGAGATCTACATTAATTTGATTTATTTTCATTTCTTATATGTTAGATAGAAGTAGTTTGAATCCCATGGCTATTTTGCCAAAATAACAACCCATTTCAGTACTTTCAGTACTTTGATTATGAACTTGGTTTTTCTGAAACAGCATCCATCTATACTTTGCAAAAAACATGTATTCTTTGGTGAAAGTTATTCAGGTGATGGGAAATTGCCCTTGTCAAAAAAGAATTGCCTAGTAGTTACTTAATTGCAGAGAGTAAAGAGCTAATAATTAATATGTGATACTTTTATCAGTTAAAGAATGTATGAACAGTCAAATGTTGTCCTTAGACATTAGGGGAAGTAGCTGGAAAACTGTTGTCCAAGGCCACACGTCCAATGGTATCAGTTTCCCACAGCTTCCTAATGTCAAGGGACAAGAATTTTACTGTCCCTGAACATCATTGGAAAAAGAAAACACTTTTATAACTGAATAATGAAATAAATGCCAACCCAGGTATTAAATTGCAATTTATTCCATATCTAAAGACTTTACCACCCAAGTTTATAACTTGACATCACTGGCTGTTTGAATTGCATCATGGGTTATCAATGATGTCACAGCTGGAAAACAGTTCATCAGGCTTTGGTGAAACATTTAACTGTTACCTGGTTGACAAAAAAAAATCTGACAATAGTGAATTCCAAAAGATTTATATTTTTGTAAAATAAGACTTAAGTATTAAAAAGATTTATATAGATGCTGATGAAATTGGTCTGATAGTTACAGGAGAACATGACTTTGTATTTACTCTATAGTGACATTTAAAGACGTGTAGTTACATGGTATATAATGTATTACAGGTTTTGGAGTGGACAACAGGTAAAGAGAGGAATATTCGAGCTTTACTTTGTTCTTTGGATAAAGTATTATGGGATGGAGAAGCAAGATGGAAACCCGTCGGAATGCATGAACTTGTTACACCTGAACAGGTGAAAAAGGTGTACCGAAAGGCGGTTTTGTCTGTTCATCCTGATAAGGTATAATTCTATATACAATAAAGCATACATGGTGATATTTCATAAATAATAGGGCTGTTAAGATGATAAATAATAGGGCTGTTAAGATGATAAATAATAGGGCTGTTAAGATGATAAATAATAGAGCTGTTAAGATGATAAATAATAGGGCTGTTAAGATGATAAATAATAGAGCTGTTAAGATGATAAATAATAGAGCTGTTAAGATGATAAATATAGAGCTGAGATAAATAATAGGGCTGTTAAGATGATAAATAATAGAGCTGTTAAGATGATAAATAATAGGGCTGTTAAGATGATAAATAATAGAGCTGTTAAGATGATAAATAATAGAGCTGTTAAGATGATGAATAATAGAGCTGTTAAGATGATGAATAATAGAGCGGTTAAGATGATGAATAATAGAGCGGTTAAGATGATGAATAATAGAGCGGTTAAGATGATGAATAATAGAGCTGTTAAGATGATGAATAATGGAGCTGTTAAGATGATGAATAATAGAGCTGTTAAGATGATGAATAATAGAGCTGTTAAGATGATAAATAATAGAGCTGTTAAGATGATAAATAACAGAGCTGTTAAGATGATAAATAACAGAGCTGTTAAGATGATAAATAACAGAGCGGTTAAGATGATAAATAATAGAGCTGTTAGATGATGTTAATAGATGATGAATAATAATAGAGCTGTTAAGATGATGAATAATAGAGCTGTTAAGATGATAAATAATAGAGCTGTTAAGATGATAAATAATAGAGCTGTTAAGATGATGAATAATAGAGCTGTTAAGATGATGAATAATAGAGCTGTTAAGATGATGAATAATAGAGCTGTTAAGATGATAAATAATAGAGCTGTTAAGATGATAAATAATAGAGCTGTTAAGATGATGAATAATAGAGCTGTTAAGATGATGAATAATAGAGCTGTTAAGATGATAAATAACAGAGCTGTTAAGATGATAAATAACAGAGCTGTTAAGATGATAAATAACAGAGCGGTTAAGATGATAAATAATAGAGCTGTTAAGATGATAAATAATAGAGCTGTTAAGATGATGAATAATAGAGCTGTTAAGATGATGAATAATAGAGCTGTTAAGATGATAAATAATAGAGCTGTTAAGATGATGAATAATAGAGCTGTTAAGATGATGAATAATAGAGCTGTTAAGATGATAAATAATAGAGCTGTTAAGATTATAAATAATAGAGCTGTTAAGATGATAAATTGTATATAGTACAGTAGATAAGTATAATATATACAGTAGAACAGATAAGGCAATAAGTTATAAATAATAATACAGATGAGTGATATTTCATATGCAATAGAACAGATAAGATGATATTTGTACAGTATAACAGATAAAGTGATATTTTGTACAATAGAACAGATAAGGTGATATTTTATATACAATACATCAGATAAGATAATATTCATTCCTATAAATCTAAATAAAACAGCAAAATTTCCAATGTTTGTTTCAGAAAAGTTATATATTTATTCATCATTTTTTTTTTTTTTTTTGTCATTATCATTATTATTTGCTTCTCTATTGTTTATCTTTAAATTGTACATGTTCTTTTTGAGCAGCTTACAGATTCACCACATGAAGCTCTTGCAAAATTGATATTCATGGAGCTAAATGATAGCTGGGCGCAATTTGAAGAAGAAGGCATGAAGGCACTGTATTAATTGACACCTGAATTGATAAAATGGATTATAATTTACAAAACAATGGCACAGTGCTGGAGTGTTTATTGATTTGTAATCGATTACTCATCAGATTGAAATTGATACTGTATCCGTGATAATGACTATTGTATAGTGGTGTGAGATCAATAAAATTTATACTTAGTTCCCCACATTAGAATTTTTGTGTATAAACTTAGATGCCATATCATTTTTATTTGTATCTTTTACACTAGTTTAATCTAGTAATTGTAACAGTTAAACTAGTTTAAATAAGTTTGTATCTGTTTTATGTAATTTCAACTTGCCCAAATAGATTATATTTAGTTTACAGACATATAATAATACACAATTACCATAGCAACATATAAAACATTATAGGGACACCTTAACACAAATCCAGTATTAATCTCTTTTCCTCATTATGTAGACATGTAACATTATACTAAGCATATGTAATAACATAGTTATGTATATATATATTTATAGTGGAATCTCGTTGAGTGGAATTCAATAAGTCGAAGTCAAATATTATATCAAAGTTTGAACGACCAGTCTGATTTTTATGGATAGATGAATTTATTGGTTTAAATTTTAGTAATCTCGATTTAGGATAATAGGGGTGGTCCTGTGAATTTTGAGATAAGGAGATTCTACTGTGTGTGTATATATATGTTCTTAAAGATGCTCTTTCATAGAATGTCATCAAATTTTATTAATATTATATCACAAAATATTTCTTTAAACTGAAAAATATCATTCGGTGCATTTTAAAAAGAATAGCATCCACAGTTAAGATGTTTTTAAGTGACAAAGAATGTAGCCTCATAGATGTTTTGTGAGTCCAAAATCTAGTGTCAACTGTTTAAATGGATAATTACAGAATGCATAAGCTGAAAAAAACCACCTTTGACCTGTGTACTGGACACACTCTGAAAGAGCATCTTAAAACATTAATAGGAATTAATTGTCTTATTCTATAAATTGAATTGTAATCTTGAAGTCTAAATAATGATGAATAACAATAAGCTATCTTAAATGTAACAAGATATGTACAGTGTAGTCTTATATAATATAGAATCACTTACACCTGTTTGATCAGAATATTACTTATTTCAAATTTAGTCTAGAAAACATGATTAATAACAGATTTTGAAGTCAAAGTATATTAATAAGGAGGTATTTACATTTAGCATTTGGCTGTTTCATTTTGTATGTATGCAAGAGAGTTTCTGAAATGCAGTGATTACTTAATACAAAGTATTAAATGTAGCGGTTATTGAGTCATGTCATAATTAGGATCAGCACTAAGTATAGCTGTTGTTGTTTGCATCTTGTGTACTTAGTGATTAACTGTAAGGGTTAGGATAATCTTGTAGATTTTGTATTCAAAGGGTGTGCAATATTAAATATCAAAGAAAGCAACCAGCAGAGATTATTACTGTAGAATTAGAATTTTAGCTGTATGTTTCATCTATACACACACATGTACACACACACACACACACACACCTATTTGTACTTTTATGATAAGAGTTATATTCAGAAAAAAAAACAGCAGCTTATTAGATTGTACCTATCAACTTTGTAATAATATATCCTGAGATAGTTGAAAGAAAAAAATGAATGTGTTTTGTGTATTACTCTCATATGACACTTAGAAGTGAATTTTAGAAGACCTATGGTGTGGTGGCTCTTAAAGTCAATTAACAGATTTTTAAATCAGCATTAATTATTATGTTTTAGATAGATTATGATATAGATTATGTTATAGGATCATTCCAATCATAAACATTCCAACAATAAACAAGATAGCTAATAAGAACAAAGGATGCACCATTTAAAATATCAACATGCTCAAAAGTGTTGATATTAGAAGGACATCTGCTGAATTCAAATATCCAAAGGGTAGTAATGCAGAATGTTATGAAAATGAAATAATGAAATTACAACAAAACTTTTGTTCGTGAGGCGATGTGCAAAGTACCATTTTGTATTGCTAGAATTGTGGTTTATTTTCTGCACATTATTTTTGTATCATTTTGGAACACTGATAGGACATCAGATGTTCAAGGGATGTGTTTTGCGCGGTATGTTCTACATACTATCCAATATATTGAGGAGATTGATGGATCTGGCATGTTTATAAACAGAGAAATTGTTATCAGGTATTTGGTTTTATAATCAAATATGATATTTGGTTTTGGTTTTTTTTTTCTGTTTTATTCTGCCATCTTCTTTTGGAAGACCACTAATTAAATCATCATTTCTCAAGATTACCCCTGTTAAAGAAAAGTATTGAATTATCCAACAAACCAAATGTTTATCACAATATCATTGGTGCTGTTTTTTTACAAAGAAAAATTATCAACCAAAATGTTCGTTTAACATGATGTAAACTACAATGAGAGGGGTACATGTAGGTCATAAAATTAGTTCTCTTGTTTGCTTTGTATTTTTTTTTCTTTATTGAGTTGTGTTTCTCCTTAACAGTTTCAAGTCATATGGCTGCAACTGCCCCAACCTGCAAATTATGATTTTTATTTTGGCAATCCACTTTTATTTGAGTTGAGAGATGTGTTAAACATTAGGCAGACTACCAAGGAAGCAACTATCATTATATTTTGGTAGTCTGCAAATTCCATCCCAGATTAAACCACTGCTTTGAACTGTCATTTGTGGGAGAGTATGCTAAACATGATTTTATCAACGTTGCTAGGTTTCCATTACCACATGCTTCAATGAAGATATTTGGCATTTTGTTAATTGCTTGTGTCTTGAACACATAGAAATAAGATACAAGATTCCTTTATAATACTGGACTATACCGTTCATTGACATGATTTGTACATTTTGTTTCAATAGATTTTATGTCCATGAAGTTTTTGTCATTATGTTTTTAAACTATGGAATTGTGTTGTATAATATATTTAACTTATAATTGTAATTTCAAGCACAGCGGTCTTCTGACATAAAATTTTATATTGTTTTAGTGATGACACAGTTAAATGAGCATTAGTCAATTTTCCTCATTTTATCAGTTGTTTAACTTCATTATTTTAAATAGTAGATTAATTTTGTTTGGACTTTAAGTTTGCTGCATTTATCGTTTTACACAAAGACTGTTAGACTTGTTATCAGGAAATTCGGGCATTTGAACATAATAAATGATGATTTTTAAGTAATGGTGGAGATGGATATTTTTTGCTCAAAAGTAAAAGATGATAAATTGTGACAAGAAGTTACTTTAAGCAGACCAATATAAGTTAATATCTAAATTATATGAAAGCAAGTTCTGTGCTCTATATTATGTTGATAATCGAGAATATATAGAAATATTGCTGTGCAATGTTATACAAAACTGTTAATGAATATTTGGTAAAGAAACCCAGTTTCTGATTTGTTGGTTTTAATCTATATATTGTCTGTGATACTTGGATGTCTATATATATATATATATATATATATATATATATATATATATATATATATATATATATATGGACTCTTTCTGTTATATTGTTTCTCAGCATCGGCAAAGTTGGAATTGATCATATTTATTCAATGTGCTTATATTTGTCCTTTGACAGGAAGAATATTGAAGCTATATCAAAGTTGATAACATTTATATTTTCCTTGGAACACCAGTCAATATGGAAGACACTTGAGAACTATGGTTATGGTTCTATTTAATACAAATTATTATTTTCGAAGACTTCAAACTGTGTAGTATAAAGTAACATGATCTTTAATATACAGATTGAGTTTTAAGATTCTAATACAAGCGTTACAAAATGAAATACCTTATTTTATACGGAATGGCAGGTTGACACAGGAAGTCATCAGTTAAGGGTTATCCACGTTACTAGATATAACTTACCTTATATACACATTGAAGTCAAGGTCTGGGCATTTTTATTAATGTGAAAAGTACAGCTTCGAGTATTTCTGTGGAAGGAATATCAAGGAAGTGAATAATTGCAGTATCTTATTTTAATAAATTGTGAATTTGAGTAGAAAAACATATTACCCTGTAATTCTGAATTTACATTTTACACTAAAATTTTTACACAAATATAATTATACACAAGATGAAACAAGATATTTTGCATGAGTAAATATAAGATACGCATTACAAATATTCCACAATAGTGGTTTTTGTTACACAGGTGGTGAATTCATTCCTTTATTTGCCTTCTTAGCCAGTGAGTGGTATAAGGATAAGCTGAAATTGATTTATACCCAAGTTCAGTAGCATATGGTCCTGTTGACACGATAGCATTGGATCCTTGTGACAGGAGAGTACTGGATCCCGGTGACAGAATAGCACAGAATCCTGGTGTCAGGCTTGTGGGGGAAAGAGTAGATGTTTTAGAAAATTAAGGAAATGGTTCGATCTACTGAATCATTTAAATTTTCAGTCACATTGGAAAATCATTCATATGAAAGTTATTTATACACTAGCAGATAATTACTTTATAAAAGTGACATACAAATATATATAGTCATTAACCATACACATATTTTGGTTTATTTGATTTTATTTTCATTAGGTATACAGTTGACATAATATGCAAAGACAGAAAAATCATGTTAAAAAGGTAGTCTGTATAATATATGTATTTTGACTTATGTCAAATGCATTGTTTTAGGAAAAATAAATAGTGAACATGACTTTTGGTGTTTATCTTAATGCATTGAATATTTTAAACTTGAACAAATGTTACAGTTTGTATCTATTGATTAAAAGGACGTCATTAATCCCACTTTGATGTTTTCATTTCCTTACATTTTTGCAGTGGTATCAATATGATGCAACCACGGATTTGTCGCTTTTAATAACTATTCTCCTTGACCAAGTGGTAAGAGCATAATGTTTTAAACGAGGAAATGTCTCACCTGTAGTTAGTGCAGGTTCGAATCCCCCTATAACTTAAGCTGATTTTGTGACAAAGTTTGATAGTTTAGTTGTGGTAGGCTGGTGATATCTTAACGAGTACTTTGTAACCGGGTTCTCTTCTACAAACTTGCTGCCACCATGTGACTGTTTGAGTGTGAGTAAAACAGCATGCAGAAGTAAAAAAAAAATACCTTCAACATATTGCTTTAGTTGTATCCAATTGTAAAAATGCCAAATATTGGTTGGTGATTGTCATTTTTTTTATCAGACTAGGATTAGAAATTAGTAAGCAGTTATTTCCACGGTTATATCATTAGACATGCAATTATAAGATACAGATATCAAAGTTTTAAAAAAAAGGATTTCGAGAAGACGGTGTACAAAAATTGTGAATTTTGGAGAAACGTCAACTTGAAGAAAATAAAGAGATGATATCATGTGCCATGGAAGAGTAAGCATCCACGGTGATCCGTCACAACCGCCTTGACTTCATAGCCAAATCAAAATAGATACACTTTAGCATTGCTATTAAGATCACCTACCTGACTGACAAAGTGAGGTTCCGGACTTTTTAGATATTCATTAAAATCTTTAGATATCAATATTAATGGTTTTTAATGTAGGATGGTCATAAGGCAAGGTTCCACTGTAAACCCCTTGCTATAGAATATCAGAACAGAGTATGAACAATTCGTTTCGAATAGAAAACCCAACATCTTATTGAAACTTGGTAATTGCAAACAACGTCACTATACACATACGGAGTCTACCATGCTCTCGTGAACCTAAAAATCAGTAATAGTTTGTTTTTATTCCCCTTTAATGGCGTCTTAATTCTGACTTTGTCAGGTACATATAAAACTATTCCATTCTATTTGTGAGAAGGAAGGGAGAGCCTTATGTTTATGTCCAGTGTTATCCATATAAGTTTAAATTGCGAATGCTGTTAATTGCTTGTAATGTTAAATTGCCGCCTCTGGCATCCTGTCTCAAATTTCGAATACCGATTACACTGACAAGTCAATCGTGTATGATCATATGTACAAATGGACCCAGGAGTACAATATACCATGCTCAACAAAAGCCAACAGTTTCAAATTAGTTCTCATTCCTTCATCAAATCTTATTAGATGCTGTTACAATAGGCGGAATTGATTCTCATAAGATTTCGATACTCAATTTTCCAACAAGATTTATCGTAAATATAATATTTGTGTCCAATAAATGGATGCTGTTTAGAAGGTGGATCAAAATATCAAGGTAATACTACAATCACGTTGCCTTAATTGTAAACCTTTATCTTTCAGCGCACGAATTGAACCAAATGGGTTAGTACGATGCGTGCTTACAATACAGAAACAAATTAATTATGATGACAAAATAAGAATTAAACAACAACCCAAAATAAAAATAGATAAAAAAAAATTATGATAAAACAATAGTGATTGAAATATAGATTTGCAAAATGATTTACAAAAACATGACGGAGAACCTGTTTTAGAAAGCTCACCATTTTGTATGTGTAATTGTATATGTACCTTAACGCATACCATGGAGTCGCATTGGTAAAACACATACGGTATATGATTAAATTTGAAATCAAACGCAGCTTTGAAATCATTATCACTAATCAAAGGATTTATTTAAACTTCTTACAGGGAACAGATGTAACTAAATTTTGAAGAGAAAGTAAAATTTTACTTGAAATCCGAATGTTTTACCATTAAAAATAAATTTATCGATTACTGAATATGATTATATCACCAGCTGTAATATAAGTAAAGTAATAAGATAAAATTCCTTTTCATTTACTGATCTAAACTCACGCGTTTGGTTTTCCATCATCAATTTGTGTTCACAAACCTAGAATGTCTGAGGAATACATAAATATGTGACAATTAAAAGTACACAAGCTGCCAATATTTTGTATCAAAAGTTCCATATATGACTTACACAAATAAAATATTCTTAAATTTCTGGGTTGAAAAAAAACGTTATAATGTTGTGACTCATTAAAAGAAAGGGATTGTAAATAATGGGCGAGTATAAGGGGCATCAGCGGTGTTTACCCCCCTCCCACTCCCCCAAGAAAAATTATGGTCATCAAAAATGATATTTTGAATATTTCTACTTTTACTACTTGAAATTGATGTACAATAACAAATAATACTATACACAAGCATGAAAAATCTTATATTCCTATATATTTTGTGAAAATGTGTGGTTTTCATATATAAATAGTAAGGTTAGATTTTATGGATGGAAGGATTACCATCATTAGCGTGTTTTATTCATTCTAGTCAATACTTATATGATGTGTTAAAAAGTTGTATCTCGATATATCTCATGTTTTTAATCACAATTTAGGTCTTATCGTGGGAAATATTATTTATCAAAATGACAACCTGCATGCCTATTAACTTGATACTGTTGAATATGCGAGATGTGTCGTTATCTAGGTATGTAATGCCATTTTTCGGGTACACGTATGTATATCTATCCATGAAAACACACACACTCACACACACACACACACACACACACACACACACACACACACACTCTCAAATACACACACTTTCAAACACACGCACACACACACACATATAGACCACCGTCTGGCACAGAAATGTTCGCTTCATAGTTACAACAGGAAAAAAGAGAGTTAGGCCTAGTGCAACTTTGTCAAGCATCTCTTGGTAAACAAGTCGATGTGTTTGCCTTCACTGGATATTCCTATCAGAAACAATTCGTCACCCGCATCGTATGAAAACAGGTCGTGTGAAATAGACCTACTTACGTAGGTTACGTACCAATCAGTCATCATGGTTCCCAGCTGATTGGTAAAAAATGTCAAATAAAATGGCTACTTTCTGTTGTCATGAATGAATATTAGCTGTCTCACTACCTGTAAGTCACACGCAAACTTTCTATAGTATATAGCATTAATAATATGTCAGAATTCAAACGCAAATTCGTTGTAAGTACATTATACAGCATACTCATGGGCGCGGCCATTTGCATTTTCAATTTTCTTCTGACACATTGAACCTTCCGGTTACCAAGCAGACGAATAATCTAAAATAACTTAAAAACAAATCTGACACCTATTCAAAATTTTCCATACCACTAGTTTCTTTCAAAATTATTTGAAAATAAGAAAATAAACCTCAATTCCATTTAGTATTTCCGGACAGAAAATGGAACTACTTCTCGTTTCACACAGGTGTTACGTCATATGAAAAAATTCCTACCGCAAAGCCAATAACATATATTGAATTTCATAACCAGCTGACAACAGATTCACAGAAAATGATACTATATATAAATATAAGGATTGTTTTTCATTTTTTGGAATGCATCGTGCTGCGCATTGAATTTTTTCCGTAATCCATTGCATTTATACTCGATGCATTCCAAAAACAAATGAAAAACAATCCTTTAATATATAATCGTGTCAAACCGAATTTTGTATTTCTGTAGGCCTATAAATCAATGCAGTAGGACCTAGTTATACGCACTTAAATCACTTAGTAAACAGTAACTACGTGCTTTACAACACATTTGAAATACAACAACAACTGAGCTATTACTATGTTAGCATTTACAATCTCTTGAACTAAATCACATACTGCATTACAGCCACATTTCTCCGATATGATTAAAGTAGTCCCGTTATATTAAGCTGTTCCTTGAAAATGGCATGAAACTTCCCTCCAAACTACCCTGAACAGTGAAATAAAGACAAAAAAATAGAACAAAACATAAATTATATATTAGGTAGTAACCATGAGTAATAGTATTACACCTTTACAACGCACCACCTTACTATTTGATCACTGATAACAAGAGATAAAAGTTCAAACTATAAACCGGAAATTCCCTTCAAAACACAGGTAACAAGTTACACAGCTGCGTGGACATAACGATGTTTCAAAGACAAAGAATAATAATAATTATATACATTACAATTAACCGTAAGTAATCTTAATTACTCTTTTTAATTATTCTGTCTGCTTATAATCCTATCATTTCCGGTATTTATTTATGTAAAGTGTTTCACTGGTACTTGTATGTTACACCTTCATATTCTTGGCGAATGAGACAGATAGCTGAACTACATGTCAACGTAGATGTGGATAGAAAGAACGGTTTATATCATTTTCAACTGCATATGAAGGTGTTAATAATATACATAGGGCCAACGTGGTCGAGTGGTTAGCGCATCGCGCCTAAAGCCTCGACTCAGCGCTGGTGATTACGGTATGTATCTATGTCAATTTACTTGCGTAAGGCCGGTGATCTATTCCCGGGTACATTGTAATCAATTTTTCTCTCCACCACTGAAATGGGCGTCACCGTATAACCGATGAATTGTTGAGTGGCTTGAAAAACAAACGTACTATCGAAACAAAACAAATATTATATTAACAACACTCGATTACAGTTATATGAACAAGTACATGGTACATCGCATTGAAATATACATTATATATGTATTAACAGTCAGGCTGAACTTAAAGGGCCATTTGCTATGTTTACCAAAAATATTTCGACTTTTTCTACTTTTACTACTTGTACTAGATTTACAATAACAAATAAGAGCAATACAAAGGCATAAGAATCTTGTATTCCTATATATTTTGTGAAAATAAGGTCAGGTCCAGTGTGGTATTCATATACAAATAGTAAGGTTGGGTTAACCAATTGCAATTGAAAAAGTGCCTATACTGGTTTTCGCAGGCAATTTTCGCAAACAATATATAGTAATTAAATAATTTTTATGCCTGTGTATATCCCTTTTTGTTATAAATGTATATCAATCTAAGTAGTAAAAAAGAAGAAAATAAAGTTTTGGAAAATTTTAGCTAAAGCCCTTTTAAATGATCAGAAAAGATAAGTTTATGAATTTTCTTAAACTGTGTAAATTCTCAATGATTACTCTGTGTTATCATTTCCACATATAGTATTTTCAAATTTGATTTATACAGCGCGTGATATATATTTGTTATTTTATGTTACTTACAGTTATTAGTCTTTACACTCTGACAGAAGCGATAGAGGATAAGAAACATTCAACCTGTCCAAAAGGTTACCGCGGAGAGAAGTGTGATAAAAAGTGTCCCTTTTCTTGTGGTCAAAATGGCTGCACACGGGTATTAGGAAAATGTTTAAATTGCGATGAAACAAATGACACTTGTGTGAATAAGATATTAACCGACATTTTAACGCAAAGTAGGTCACGTCAGATGAAGAAAAGATCCAAGAAAAGTTGTGCAATTGGATGTAAAAAATGTGATTCTGGCACTTGTTTGGCTTGTAAAAAGAATTATTATGGTGATGATTGCACAATGGAATGCAGTGAAACGTGTGATGGATGCAATAGGAAAAATGGAAGATGTTCTGCCTGTAAACCTGGTTGGTACAATGTGCGCAAATGTAACAGAAGATGTTCAGAAAAATGCAAAATTGAGACAGGGTGTGAAATAAGAACAGGGCGTTGTCTGAATTGCAGAGAAGGTTGGCATGGTGATTGGTGTGAAAGACAATGTGAAATTGGTTTCTATGGAGACAACTGTCAACTACTTTGCCCTGAAAACTGCCAACGATGTGTGAATATTTCACACTGTACATTATGCCGTGATAACTGGATAGGTTTAACTTGCCAAGGTAATCATGTTTATGTATTGGTCAGTTCCGTTTTCATAGTTTTAAATATTCTAGTTGGGTCCAGTGAAAATGTATTTAACTTTTCATGGAGCGAGGTTGCACTGGAACTAAAGTCATGCATTTTAAAACGAGTTTTAAGGTTTCCATTTCACCATAGACATGATGCATTACATATTTATGTTACACAGTCGTAATGTATGGCATTTACCTTTTAACCTAATACATACAAGTGAAGTGATTAGTATCAAAGTATTCGGTCAATAGTTTTTACTAATATATTTCATATGAAAACACGACTTTTCAAAAGATCATTGTGAGGTTATGTCTTATTTGATTCCAATAACATTTTCATCATAAAACACAGAATGTTTCCAAGTATTGTTGGTTATTTGTTTGCATTTTAAAAAATTTGTTATTTCAAAGATTTGACAATTTAAACAGAAAGTAAAAATTAGACGCCATAATTTTACTTAAACATATAGGGAGTTTCAATCACAAAAATATACTTTCTGTTTAAATAAATAAATAAATAATTTTTTTTTTCTAATTCAAATAATTAAAAAATCAAAATTTATAATGAACCTGTATTTATTCTGTACACCTTCCAATGCAAATGTAATGTTGTAATATCAATGGCATTATAAATGGTGCTAGCTGATTACTTTATACTAAAGTAACATTTACAAATGGACAGCACCGTTTAAACTCCTCAAAACTGAGATTGTCATCTTTTCACAATGGTTACTCTAAGACGGGTTTTAGGACTGCATATAGATTAGTGTTTTGGCCTTATATGATAAACCACTTTCTGTTTTTGAGACTCTTCATCTATTTCAAATTCAAACTGATTACGTCTTATTGACTTGGCCATTTATTTTCACAATTTTCTTTTTTCAAACTATAACTCTGGTTTTATGTTCGTAATAGTTCTTCGAATAATGAGTGACTACATTGTTCTGTGAATAGCAAGCTTAAACTAAGACATTTCTGAATAGTTGGAACTCTTTAAAGTAACATTATACACAATGTATATAATGATATTGTTTCAGGGCAACGTTTAAACTCGAAATCGCCATCAGGTAGTAATACTGTTGTTGCTGTGGTAGTAACTATCGTTGTCATAGCAATCCTTGGTGCCGTCGCTGCTGCTATTGTGTACATCATCAGGTAGTTTACTTTTCGATATTTTGTCATTCGAAACATCTTAATCCTTTCACCATTGAGTATCCGAATAAACTGCTCTATGTTGATGTTTAAAACCAGTCTGTAGTGGTTTGTAGGCTTGAAAGGGTTATGAATGAAATTAACTGTAGCAAAAACAGTCAATGAAATTTCGAATTATATTGTTATTTGTTTCCGAAAAATCTTTTACTTCCGTGTTACATTTCTACCCTTTCAACCTTTGAACAAATCAGTAAATGATGTATGTACTGGATAGAACATATGTATTTGATATAACTTGTGTTCAAAACTATTTTTTTAAATTATAAAATATGTTTAAATTCAAATAATTAAAATTAATAAATTTCCGATGATTTCATTGGTTAACAATCCTGAAAACATTCGAGTCATATATCAATGACGTGAACGGTAATTAAGCCATGGCCCCCGATGGCACTACTTTTTTTTTTACATGTCGGCCATTTGCAATACATAATTTATATGTCTTAAGTCACGCAAGATAAAAACAGGTCATCGTAGTGAAAATGGTCATAAGTTACAGTCACGAATGCACCACATAACAGAAAATCTATTAGTAACACCCTATCTTCCATTTCAACTGGTAATTTTGAATCAGTCCCAAGTTCAAGTGCATTTGCATCGGTTTTAAATTCAAGTATATCCAGGCCTATTCCCTATTGTATCGCTACTGCAGTTAGGCCTACTTGTCCTGCGAAGGGCAATCCAAAGCAATGGATATATTAAAATTCCAGTATCATTGAATACCATTAATACTCTCTCCATGGGATTTATTTCAAATTCCTCTTTCATTAACTGTAATTTTAACTAAAGCAGCCACACATCAACTTCTCTTCCTAGATTCGTCGTGATGAAGACGTAAAAATAACGTAATAGTCTAGTGTTGTTCGCGGTTGTCATAACGACGCAATTTAAGTAACACTTCTGCAGATTGTCAAGTAACCAAGTGAAAGTTTTATTTCGCTTACTATTAAGTTTTTGTAACTATATTAATCATATTTATGATTTAAACATGGTTAAACATAGTTCTTATCAGTTAAACCTAGTTTTTATCCAGTTAAATCTAGTTTTTCCCCCACTTCATCCGCAATATTAGTTTCCAGGAAAACTAGGGTTAATTGCAAAAACATAAATTTAATTTTGTCTAAGCAATTTCAATTTGTTTCATGAAAAGTTTATTTAACTGAGAAAAAAGTAGTTTTAACTGAGCCAAAACCAGATTAATACTGAAAAATGTTGAAACTAGGTTTAATATATTTTAATTAATGTGCGTTAATGAGAAAAACAAGGTTTAACATGAGAAAAGCTAGACTGTAACCAAAAAAGTAGGTTTAAATCATTAATATTATTTATGCGTGTCATATGTAATTGCTTGAGGAATTTGGCATTGCTACTGAAAACAAAATAAATGATAAAACCACCTATAATTCGACACTAAGCATTGGTTTTTACAGCTTATATAAAGAATTAACAAGCGTCTTAAACACTAATACTTTTCACCCTTATGCGTCTTAATGTGGGAAGCATTTTTTTTAAATAATGCATTGAACGATATTTTTGCAATTAACTGAAATATTTTATTTGAAGAAATAATAGAATTTTAACAGAAATATTTTATTTGAAGAAATAATAGAATTTTTTCAACTCTGAAGGTGCGACCATAAGTGGTTTCTGAATTTGTTTTACCAAATGTGAATTCTTCCATAACACAAGATCCCACTTCTGGAATTTCCAGAAGTCCGTGCTTGTTCAATATTCATAAGTTTTTATGTTGTTTCCTGGACTTTGAATAATACCTTGGTCTTTTTATATTTTAGGAAGAGAAGACTTAACAGATATGAAACACCAATACATCAAGATGAAACACCATTAAGATATATGCCCTCAATAAGAAGAGATGAGTTACCTCAAATTGAGATTGAACAAGACAATGACGGTTATATTCGACCCAATCCACGGTATATCAATATAAGAGACAAAACAAAACAAACCGTTGATTATCGCACAGAAAATCCGGACAAAACCAGCTGTGATCCCATGGAATCTGAGAGTCTTCTACCGTTAGTTTCAGCACTATATTATTAAGTTATACTTTCTCATCATTCTATAACAATAACATGTCTAACTTTTTTCTAAACAAGAATTTTCTTTCTTACTACTAATATTGATGTACAACAACTAAAACAAGATATATACATCCATAAAAATTCGTAAATTCCAATGTTTGGCTTGCGAAACCAAGTTTGGCAATTGACCTATCGCCAAATGTCTGACACGACACCGTTTGGCAAACTTTTCAATTATGACGTCACAATTAAATGGTCCGTCAAACACTTATTTTATTATGACATCACAATCGAATGACGTCAAAAAGCACATGGATAGCCATGTGTCTGACACTTGGCGATAGGTCAATTATTCGTTTGCAAATGATTAATTTGATCGTACTGTTTGTATACGGAAAAAATGAATCTGATATGTTTAGAACATGGGCTCAGACATTTTGAACAACCAGACGTGGTCGGCGATCTGAATGGTCATTAAATGAAAAAAAAATTGTTTGCTTTTTGCCTTTTAAATTCCAAATTCTTCAAAAGCTGAGATAGTCAACTTTTACAGTGCTTACTCTTAGATGGATTTTGCTATACGTTTAGATTTATTGCATGACCTTGTATGATATGCATCTCAACTAATGAAGCCTAATTGACAGAAACGATGAGCATTATAAATTTGGTGTTATGTTTATAATATTTATGAGAAGAGATATTTCCAAGTAGTAGGCAAGTGAAAATTAGATGTAGAAATGCAACGGCAACCTATACTTTTGACTGCATATTTTGTTCTATAAAATATTGATCTTTCAGCATATTTTACTGATTTGACCCAGATTTCACTTAGATGGGAGTAAAATTGACCTGAAGTTTTGTGAATTATCATTGAGGCCTATGGAAAAATATGTGGTGGTTTCTGTCCATATGCACAAAATATATAGGAATATAAGAATATTCATGCTTGTGTATATTTCTTATTTATTTTCTCAATATTAAGAGAAAAAAATGATATTTTGTTTTCCCTTTTGGAATATTTTAGACCGAATTCATTTTACATGAATTTTGGGTAAGCAATATCGACATAATAAAAGTATAACTGTAATAATCGAAATAACCATTGTTTATTTTTGGTATTTCAGTAAAGTACGGACACCGGATAATGGACAAGGAATAGACGTTCCAGATGAAGAAGCACATTACTTGAGAAGTAATGAACCTATTTACGCGGATATAGATGAGACATTGATGTATGAAGAGAACGGAGAAATAGTTAATGCTTTACCCACAGAAAAGGAACAAGATAAGGTACCAGATACAGCATCAAATACCCCACCAGATACAGCAGATAAGGTGATATCAGAAATAGCACCATATACGTCAGATACAGTCCAAGATACAACGTCAGATAAAATACCAGATACAGCACCAGATGAAGTATCAGATACACTATCAGATACCTCACCGGACAAAGAAGATAAGGTGACATCAGATCAAGTAACAAGTCCATCAGTTACACCCTCAGATACAAAATCAGGTAAAATACCAGGTGCAACACAAGCTACAACTTCAGATAAGGTTCCAAGTGCAGCATTAGATAAAGAACCGGATAGAACATCAAAAACATTACCAGATAAAGTACCAGACGCATCTGATAAAATTCAACATGCAACGTCTGATAAAGCAACACATAGGTCATCGGATAAAGTACACACAACAGAGAGCTTACATGATAAGTCATCGGATAAAGTACACACAACAGAGAGCTTACGTGATACGTCATCGGATAAAGTACACACAACAGATAGCTTACATGATAAGTCATCGGATAAAGTACACACAATAGAGAGCTTACGTGATACGTCATCGGATAAAGTTCTAAATAAGACCTCAGATACGAAGCCAGACAAAACAACCGATAATGTAAAGAGTACTTTGTTAAACAAAGTATCAAAAACACCGGGTAATGTATCAAATATAACACCAGATAAATTGCCGAAAACAACATCAAATAAAGAACAAGGTGCAAAATCAGAGAGTGGACCTGATAAAATAATGGTTAAAAAACTTAAAACAACAAAAACTGAGGTACCAGATACAAAAATAGTACCAGATAAAACACTAAGCAAAGAACCAGGTACAAATTCAGGTAACAAACCAGATATAAAGTCAGATAACAAACCAGATACAAAAACAATACCAGATAAAACACTAAACAGAGAACCAGGTACAAAGTCAGATAACAAACCAGATATAAAGTCAGATAACAAACCAGATACAAAAACAGTACCAGATACAAAAACTCCGGATTCAAAATTTGATACAACAGTATAATGCAATGTCAAGTATAAGATTAGAGGCAGACCCACTCATAGCACTAGATTCCGTACAAAGAGCTTCAGATGAAATATAACATGTATCATTACTTAGGTAACGTGTCATTACATCAAAGACTGTAACATTAGCAAGAGGGAGGATAAAGTACAGAATACAATATATCGAATTTAATGAACGGAATAATGGGAGTTCAGAGTCGTATACACCATCAAATACAGTAACATCAGCAAGAATGAGAATAAAGCACAGTATACAATATAGGATTTAATGAAAGGAATAACAGAGAGTTTAAAGTCGAATACACCATCATATATAACATCAGAGTTGCGGTGATTATAGTACAGTATAACCAACAAATTGTATGTCAAGTACAAAATCGAGTAACCATGTGTATGTATGTTTAGAACATGGGCTCAGACATTTTGAACAACCAGACGTGGTCGGCGATCTGAATGGTCATTAAATGAAAAAAAAATATTTTTGCCTTTTAAATTCCAAATTCTTCAAAAGCTGAGATAGTCAACTTTTACAGTGCTTACTCTTAGATGGATTTTGCTATACGTTTAGATTTATTGCATGACCTTGTATGATATGCATCTCAACTAATGAAGCCTAATTGACAGAAACGATGAGCATTATAAATTTGGTGTTATGTTTATAATATTTATGAGAAGAGATATTTCCAAGTAGTAGGCAAGTGAAAATTAGATGTAGAAATGCAACGGCAACCTATACTTTTGACTGCATATTTTGTTCTATAAAATATTGATCTTTCAGCATATTTTACTGATTTGACCCAGATTTCACTTAGATGGGAGTAAAATTGACCTGAAGTTTTGTGAATTATCATTGAGGCCTATGGAAAAATATGTGGTGGTATCTGTCCATATGCACAAAATATATAGGAATATAAGAATATTCATAACAGAGAGTTTAAAGTCGAATACACCATCATATATAACATCAGAGTTGCGGTGATTATAGTACAGTATAACCAACAAATTGTATGTCAAGTACAAAATCGAGTAACCATGTGTATGTTTCCGAATACTTCATAAAAACAGTAGCGTTCAGATACCCCTATCCCAAAGGATGCACGGATATTGTCACAATACATTATCAAATAGAGTAGCAGTCAACAGCGGATAAAGTGTCAAATACAAGATACAATGCCAGAACAGCAGTGGGTTTAGCATTGAAAGCACCTACAAATATAGTATTAGAAACAACATCAGATAGAGTGTGGAAAAGATTCAGTATTAAGGACAGAAACGGTTATAGTATCAAATACATGATAGGGAAGCGAAAGGGATAGATAACAAATGCGACAAAATCACATACCGATCAGGGACCAGTAGCCGGCTAGGACCAGTAGCTGGCTATTACATGATTTCGGCTATATAGAACACGATTTGTGAGATTTGTTTTCATTGATCAGCTGCTTTTAAACATTTTTCTCAAACAGAAGGTACAAACTATAGACATAATCGCGATATAGCCGGCTTCTGGTCCTAGCCGGCCACTGGTCCTCGACCAGTTGACCTCATTACACAAAAGGGTCATATGTGATTTAATCTAATTGTACATACTTCGAATTATGCATGAACAGTAATATCTACCTTGTACGTCATATTTAGAAACAACCAGTGATCGGTTAATATGAAATTGACCAAAGAACATTCTAATTGTTGGCGGACAAACTATTCGAACATCGGGGAGGAAATTACTGTTTAATGCTATCATCTATGTGTTAAACAGTGCACGATTATACAGTTTTAGGTTTTCTATAGCTCATATATTATTCGGTGAGCAATTTTACTGTGTTGATTGTATGTAAAAAGCATTCGGGAAAATTATAATAAACTATGACAATTGTTAACAAGTAACATCAATTAAACAGTTGGTTTTATTCAACGGTATTTTACAGAGAGAGAGAGAGAGAGAGAGAGAGAGAGAGAGAGAGAGAGAGAGAGAGAGAGAGAGAGAGAGAGAGAGAGAGAGAGAGAGAGAGAGAGAGAGAGAATAACCCATTAACGGATCCAGACGAGGTTTATACTTACTTTTAAGCAAAAATATTTATGCTAACATTATTTAAAAAATCACTGCTCTATAAGTAAATAGAATAATCACAGCATGTACAATATTCACACACACACACACACACAAATATATATATATATATATATATATATATATATATATATATATATATATATATATATATATATATATATATATATATATATATATATATATACTCTATGCTTTTAAGTATAAGTTTGAATAAAAGCAACTTTTGATGTCTGTATGCATGGTGTATGAAAGTGTGTGGTGTCAACACAAACTCATAATTTTTCTTCTACCTTCAAACAGCTGTAAATTACATGTCTAAATGATTATATATTGTATAACTGAAGAACAATAAAAAAATAATAATAAAAATAAATTCGCAGGGTGCAAATTTGAATTATTCCAAATATTAAACAAAGTTTTATAAATATCTTCTTATCATGAACCAAACATTAAAAAATGTAATAACCTAGGCATAATTGTAATGTTAGGAATTAAAAAATGCATTATGAAAAGAAATCTCGAGTGAATGCAGAAAAACAAGGTGTGTTTGAAAACAGAGCTCCTGAGAGGCCAATAAATGAAATTTACATTTCCCAGACAGACAAAAAGAAATAAAAACAAATGTATTAGAATATGTTAGGTTTTCAAATTTCTTGTGTGTTTGTCTTTTGGCATGTGTTGCTGATGCTCAGAGTGATATATGTCCATCTGGGCTTCTTGTAAGTATTATTCGTCAAGCGTTGCTCATAAAAAGTGAAAGTCATAGGATTTTAGGATCCTAGGAAGTGAATGTTACTGAGATTTTTTATCCTTCGTCAAAAATCCTGCTTATAAGGTTTTATACCAAGAAAAAATCTCCCAACGTGATCTAATTCACATTGATTTTTGTTGTGGTCTCAATAGAGATCTACAGTTACTGTGTTTTTGTCTGCTTTTGGTATGTTTTGATGGTGCTCAGATGAGGGATTTATGTCCATTTGGGCCACTTGTTAGTATCTTTCCTCATAAGAAGTGAACGTTACGGGGATTTACTATCCTTTGTCAAGCACTGCACATAAGCAACGGAAAATTACGGAGATTTAAGATCCTTTGTCAAGCACTGCACATAAGTAACGGAAAATTACGGAGATTTAAGATCCTTTGTCAAGCACTGCACATAAGTAACGGGAAATTACCGGGATTTAGGATCCTTTGTCAACAGTGCACACAAGTAACGAAATATTACGGGGATTTAGGATCCTTTGTCAACAGTGCACACAAGTAACGAAATATTACGGGGATTTAGGATCCTTTGTCAACAGTGCACACAAGTAACGAAATATTACGGGGATTTAGGATCCTTTGTCAACACTGCACACAAGTAACGAAATATTACGGGGATTTAGGATCCTTTGTCAACAGTGCACACAAGTAACGAAATATTACGGGGATTTAGGATCCTTTGTCAACAGTGCACACAAGTAACGAAATATTACGGGGATTTAGGATCCTTTGTCAACAGTGCACACAAGTAACGAAATATTACGGGGATTTAGGATCCTTTGTCAACATTGCACACAAGTAACGAAATATTACGGGGATTTAGAATCCTTTGTCAACACTGCACATAAGTAACGGGAAATTACGGGGATTTAGGATCCTTTGTCAACACTGCACACAAGTAACGAAATATTACGGGGATTTAGGATCCTTTGTCAACAGTGCACACAAGTAACGAAATATTACGGGGATTTAGGATCCTTTGTCAACAGTGCACACAAGTAACGAAATATTACGGGGATTTAGGATCCTTTGTCAACATTGCACACAAGTAACGAAATATTACGGGGATTTAGAATCCTTTGTCAACACTACACATAAGTAACGGGAAATTACGGGGATTTAGGATCCTTTGTCAACACTGCACACAAGTAACGAAATATTACGGGGATTTAGGATCCTTTGTCAAGTGCTGTTCATACTAAGTGAAAGTATCCGGGCTTGAGGATCATTCGTAAAGCGCTGCTCATAAGAAGTAAAATTCAAGGGTTTTTTAGAATCTTTCGGGAAGAGCTGCCCACAAGAAGTGAACGTTACGGTTTTAGGATTCATTTGTCAAGCGCTTCTTTTAAGAAGTAAAAGTCAAGGTGTTCTAGGATCATTTGTTAAGTGTTGTTCCTAGGAAATGGAAGTTACGGGATTTTAGTATCCTTCATCAAGCGCTCCACATAAGATCTTAAAGTCACGGGGTTTAGAATACTTCCTTCAGCGCTGCTCATAAGAAGTGAAACCTACGAATCTTCTGTACTAAGGTAGGCATGACATGTTAAACAGACCTCGCTGCATTGGCATTGGCATAACCACAGGTTAAAACTGTACCATTTTATTAATTACAGGTGTTTTCTATGTACTATAGACTATATAACTATTTGCGGGACACAAACCAAAAGAAAGGAACAGACCAAAAGAGTGTGCTATTCCAAAAGATATAATGACAATGTTCAGATTTCTACCTTCAGAGACACCAAAAATGAACATTTTTTATGTGAACATGAAAAAACTTTATTTTAGTTTAAAGGACAAAACATTAGTATTGCATCCATAAATGAATGTGAAAAACTGCTGAGAAGGAAATACAACGATTGAGGCAATTTGTCCTTAACATTGCTGCTGCTGTCAATTTTTTTTCTAAATATTTATAGGTTTTATGCTAAAATAAAAAACATCTCCCAGGTGATCTAATTCACATGAAAATCTTTTATTTCAATAAAACTATTATGATTCAGTTTTTGAAATATCAATTTTGCCAACTCAAATGTGTTTCATTGATACGAAATTAACATTCTTTAATCTCATAGATAATAGTTACTAGGATAGCGAGAAAATATATACAACATATTTACAAAGAAATACAATTATAGGTAAATGTTTAAATGAGTACAAACAAGTAAAAAGAAAACACATTTAACGATTCAATGCTGGTCAGAGTGGATTTATTGTCAATTATGTAGTAGACCCTTTAGCAGTAACTCCGGTCCTGTGACTTTGGTTGGCAAAATTATACAGATTCCTGGAAAATGAATTCTGGTCATTCTACATACACACGTAGCTCAATTTCGAAGGACAATATCCTTTAAAATCACGTTTCCGTATTATGTTCTTTTGATGTACCCACAACCGGTACTAATCTTAAGCTACCATATTTTTATTGGATACCTATATTGGATAACTTCACAAAACCCTATATAAGCAGAGGTACACAGCAGGATCCAGCAAATGTTCTACCAAAGCTTTACCTCTACTCCTTACCAAGATACTGACAGCCGTTGAGGGGAAACCTCACCAATACTGTACTGTTGCTCATTCCAGAAGCGGTGTAAATCAGATGTGGATAGGGAAAAATTCTAAACAACTTTTAGAAAATTTGAAGGCACACAATTTGTTTTCAGATTCACAGTATCAATACATATGTTTCCTCTACTCTTTACACAAACTTCCACATAAAAAATTAAAAGAGAGACTTTTTCGCATCACAGAGAACTGTTTTTCAATTAAAGGAAGTACCGGAAATTTAGATATCTAGTGACTGGTTATCATGATACTTATTTTGTCCAACACAACTCTGATTCTACTCATAAATACACTGAAGTTGATATAAAAAGATGCTGGAATTTCTAATAGACAATATATTTGTAATGTTCGGAGACATGATCTTTCAACAAATTTTCGGCATTCCTGTGTAAACCAATTGTACTCCTTTATTGGCTGACCTGTTTTTTTATTCATATGAAGCAGACATTTTTCAGAAACTGCTGAATCAAAAGAAGAAAACGTTAGCGATGTTCTTTAATGTGACATTCAGATATATCGACGACGTTTTGTCAATTAATAATGACAATTTTTCATGCATATGTCAATAAGTTATATCCTAGCGAACTAAAAGTAAAAGATACAACAGAATCAAGCACACACGCTTCATACTTAGACATTTTACTTTCTATAGAAACAGACGGGAAATGAACAACTAAGCTATACGACAAACGCGACGATTTCGACTTTTCCATCGTAAATTTTCCACATTTAAGTAGTGATATCCCACAGTCATCCGCATATGGAGTTTTTATATTACCAATCATCCGATATGCCAGCGCATGTTCAACATGTTAACATTTCATATACAGAGGTAAACTACTCACTGATAAATTATTGACACAAGGATATCAAGACCACATTTGATGTCATCGTTCCTCAAATTTTACGGTCGGTATAATAGTCTTGTTTGTGATTAAACAAAAATAACCATCTGTACCTCGAGTGAAGTTTCTGCTACGTACAAACAGCATCAATCAGAGTAATGGTTAATCCATCAATTATAAATTCAAAAGTTATTACATTACAATAATTATCAAACTCCTTCAAAAACAAAAACAAAGCGATTTGTTCCTATTATCAGTTGGCCATTTAGCCATATTTTTTCTTCCGGTAAACAGCGAGGTATTCCGAATAAAACCGGAATAAGAAAAATGGCTCAGTGGCCGATGACAGTAGAAAGCAGATCGCTTTGTTTTTGTTTTGGAATGTGCTTGATGTCTGTATAAATGGAATAACTTTTGGATTTATCATGGATGAACTAACCATTATCAGTTTATTGCTGTTTCTATGTTGCAGAAAACATCACTCGAGGCACAGATGGTTATTTTTGTTGAAATGGTTGTAGACACGGTATACACAGAGGTACAGGTGAGTGTCCGTGAGTATCATTCAGCCTCTGGGACTTCGCACGTTGTTGTAAATAAAGAGCCCGTTTAAGGTCTGTTAAATGAAAATAAGAAAGGACGAGAGATATTATATATGTAATAACGTCGATTTTTTAAAAACAGTTTGTTGATTTAGCCATATATACACAAAACGATGCTCATAATTGTATTATCAGTTTCTGTGCTATTTTTCGTGATTTAGTTTTACCTTTTTGTGATGTTAATGAAGATATTATTCGTCATAATTCTACGGATAAAAAAAGGAAAAACATATGTTGACAAACCTTGGGTTAATGAAGCGTGTAAACTTAAATACACTGAGTACGCTACTGCATTGAATAAATTTAAATGCAAACCACAAAATATTCGTTGATAAGAAACTTAACTATAAACGACCAGAAGCTAAACTCAAACGACAATATATGAGATACTTTAACAACATGTTTATGTCAATTGTTTATTTCTATTTTCAATGGTGCATTTTTAGGCAGTCATGTCAAACGGTAATATTGTACAAGTGTACCTAATGATCCTGTTAATTATAGAAAAATCACTATTGTAAGTTTTATGGGAAAACTTTTTACTTCTGTGTTGTATCAACGACTGTTGCAGTGGGACAGCGCAAATAATATGTTAACTGATGAACAATTTGGATTTCGACAAAACATGTCGACTATAGATGCTATTTTTTTGTCTTCAAGCATTAATCAATGGTAATTTTTGTAACAGAAAACTATTATATTGTTGTTTTATAGGTTATAAATAGCATTCGGCTATATAGATAGATGTTGTAGTCTAAGTTATTCAAGCAAGGGATACAGGGTAAAATGTTACGGATCATTAAGTATTTGTATACGAATATTAAGTCTTGTTTGAAGTACAAAGAATATTTGTCTGATTACTTTTCTAGTCATTCTGGTTTATTAGAAAGTGAAATATTGTCGCCGATACTTTTCAGTAAGTATATTGATTACTGTGAATAACATTCTATATCACAGAATTGCCCATCCATTGAAATTCAGTTAGTTAATATATCCCTGTTGCTGTATGCAGTTGATATGGTTCTGATTGCTGACACACCTCTGGTTTGCAAAAATTACTTGATGCTCTTTTATTATAGACAAATACATGAAACCTAGTGATAAATACCGACAAAACAAAAATTGTTATTTTTTGTAAAGGGGGTGCTATGCGAGTAAATGAACGTTGGTCTTGTAATAACACTGATATAGAAGATGTTAACAAATTCAATCAATTGTTGAGTATGACCCCTAATTTTAACGGTAATTTTTTCAAACACAAAACATCTAGCAGAACAAAGGGAAAAGGCAATGTGTTCAAAGCAACTTTTTCCATTGGTTATTGAATTTCCCTCTCTTTTCTTTGTATTGAATAATTGCATTCTTTCACTTACATCTGAACAAGAAAAACATGCCTTTTCCAAGGACTGACTGATTGTGAGCACTTTTTATATTTGTATGTATTTCAAATTAAGAGTTGATTTTGTTGTATTACTGTATATCTTAAGGTATTTTGTATTTCAAATATAATATTGTAAAACCAAATTAAAGTAATATTTTGTAATCTACATTGATAAATTACCATAACGGAAAATCTACTTGATTTTATCTTAAGCTGTATTGAAAATTGACCATATATTTGAATCAATAAGATCTTATAGCAATTTCATAATCATAATCTGTAAATAGTAGAAATCAAATTATAGCTAAAGTTTATTATTTACACAGATAACTATACCAACTACACAAGTTAAAGGTATGAGAGAATGCCACAAGTGTGCCTTGTTACACACACAGGTAAATACATATTTGTGTATTATATTTTTCGTTGAGATAATTATATATGTTCAATGTTTTTTATTTTATAACTAATTATATTCTATTGTAATGAATTAAAACAAGAAATTATGTAGTAAATAAGAAATGATTGTCTGAATTACTTAAATCCTGTTTTGTGTCAAAAGTGTGATATGGGAGAAAACTGTTACCCGCATATGGAGTATATATTTCACAAATGATCCGATATGCCAGGGCGTGCACAACATATGAAGATTTCATATACAGAGGTAAACTACTCACTGACAAATTATTGACACAGGGATATCGAAAACCGCGTTTAATGTCAACGTTCCGTTTTGTGTCATAAAGTCTTGTCTGCGACTACTCTGGACTAAGTAAATGTTGAGTTGCCTTTTCGTAGGCAGTTGTTGATCTGTACAAATATGGCGAGGATACACTCCTCACGTGTGGACTTGACTGTCTCACGGCGGGTGTGTACTACAGGGGATGCTTACTCCTCCATGGCACCTGATCCCACCTCTTGGTTTCCAGAGGTCCGTGTTTGTCCATTTTTTATCGGATTTGTCTCTGTGTCCTGGACGTTCTATTGATTTACACTTTGGTATCTGAAGTTTTTATATTATCCGAAATATATTTGTCAGTGTACTAAATTCTTATATATATATATATATATATATATATATATATATATATATATATATATATATATATATATATATATATATATCTGTGTGTGTGTGTGTGTGTGTGTGTGTGTGTGTGTGTGTGTGTGTGTGTGTATGTATAATGCTGCAACAGCAGATTATTTATATGCTGCATATTTATTATATAATTACAACTTTTCGGACTTATTGTTTTTTTATCTGAACAGGGATCTCATAATGAAATTGATATATGTGTACTGTATTATGATTGTTTTAATTTATTACAGGGCATATTTTTAATATATAATTAACAAGATTCTGGGGGTTACTCCTATCAGTAGAGGAGTAACCCCGGTTACACTTGCAATAAATAGTAAATTAAAATAATATCCCTTTAATATAACTAGAAAAAAATAAAGTTTTTGATACTTATGTTAATAGTGTTTTAAGTTATGGATGCGAAATACGGGGTTCCATATAGGAGGACCCAAATGGCAGTTATACTTTTTTAAAGTGCAACAGACTCATATGTTTTTGATTACGTTTTATATCATAGTTCTAAACTTGACAGTATATCTTTTACCTGTGTGTATTTTACATCGTTTTCTGACCACACTCCAGTGAGTTTTGTGTGTTCGTTGTGGCAGAACAAATTAACTGATAGTTTTATTGGTGTTACGAAATGTAAACAAAGAGCTCATTCATGGTCTGTTAAATGGAAAGAAAAAAGGACGAGAGAAGTAAAAGATATTGTAAATAATACATTAATTCTTTGAAACAATATGTTGATTTAGACATATGTACACAGTGTTTAAAAGGGTGATTCCAATGATCCGAATAATTATAAAGGAATCACCATTGTAAGTTGTATGGGGAAACTTTTTATTTCTGTGTTGAATCAAAGATTGTTGCACTGGTACAGCAAATAATATCTTAGCTGTTGCACAATATGGATTTCGACAAAACATAATGACTATTTGCCTTCAAGCATAAATCAATAGTAATTTTTGTAACAGAAAATGATTATATTGTTGTTGTATTGTATGACGCTCCACGTTGAGTTCCAGTTAGAAAAATATCAGTCGAAGGTGGGATAAAACAATAAGTCCCAAACGAGGCGTTAGACGAGGTTGGGATATTGATTCATCACACCCGAGACTGATATTTTTTCTATCTGGAACTCAAATGCCGTGCATATTGAAAACTTGAGATCCCGTTTGTTTACCTGCATGTATTTATAACATTTAATTTGACCTATTTCAGTTGCCATATCACACCCTTTTTCACAAACCGTCCGCAGATAAATATAAACTTCTGTTATACACACATATATTTATTTCCTTTCAAACAAATTTGGTAAGATTTATGTGTAACTGCTATCAAATTTTAACAATGTAAAGTATCAACACAAAACACCCCTTTACTGCCATGTTTAAAAACGATTGTAGAGATACAAAGTGTTCTGGGTCAGCAGTTCCGGAAAGAAGTTTGTAGTACTGATATAAATCAGATCAGTCCATCTCCAGTGCGAGAAATTGTTTTTTCGGAACCTAAACCTTTTTTCTATGGTTTTGTATAAAGTGATGTGTATGTTCCGACAATTACGACATCAGAAGACACATTAATGTGTACTCATAGACCAATGGTTTGACAACAATGGCCGAACTAGTTAGAAAAGAGGACATGCCTAATGTTATAGGTTTTCTAAGACAACATCTTCCAGAGTCTGTTTTTGTAAGCATTCTTCGTGTTTCACAACTTATATCCAGCTTTTAGATCTTGTTGCTTTCTGGTAGTGTCATTGGCTGATGTTTATGTAAATGGCAACACCGATATGTTGTGCTAAATTTAATTTGCGTTTTAAATGAGTTCACAAGTTGGTCTTGTGAAAAGTGTGAAAATCCGAATTTAAATATGTAATGACTGTTTGTACCACATTAAAAAAGAGCTATATCGCTCAGGTTTGGGGTATCTGTGGAAAATGCAGTTTACTGTAACAATTGATGTTCATTTATCATTAGTTGGAAAAACACCTGCTTTGTTTACAACATGGGCGCAGACATTTTGGACACCCAAAATGAGCCCAGAGATCTGATTGGTCATTAAATCAAAAAATTAGTTTTGCCATTAATAAGTGAAATTAGGGTGATAAAAAAGATACATGAATATTGGTAGTACTTTGGAAATTATAGGGTTGACGGACGAAAATTGAAAGGGAGGGGTCATATGAGAATAGATATTTTCCTTTGGTGCGGAATACTACGAGTTGTAAACAAGTGAAAATTTGAAGTAGAAATGCAACGGCAACCTATACTTTTGATTGCATATTTTGTTATCAAAAATATTGATCTTTCAGCACAGGGTACTTATTTGACCCAGATTTAATAAACATGGGAGTGACAGTGACCTGAAGTTTTGTAAATTAGCATTGAGGCCTATGGGAAAATATTTGGTGGTGTCTGTCCTTTAAGTCATTTCTCTCGTTTTTATCACCTAAGTTGCAATTCATTCACTTTTACTCATACTTTTAAAAAGATTTGAGGGTCTCTATGAAATGGGGCACCTGTTGGGGGTCCACAAGGTGCAAATTTAATAGGTGTGCTGCCTCTACACATTATTATGCATTTGTTGCATATTGAGATCTCTTAATTTTATCTGTATGCTTTATATTACACCTAGAACTAATATTTTATCATTTAAATCATATAGTTATGGTTTATGCATAGTGACTAATTTTAGCAAAAATATTTTGGAAATGATCTTTCTATTGTAAATTTTAACTCATTTGAATTAAAATCAGACCTTTTTGAGGTAAAGACTGGTTGATTTTCTTCTTTTGAGGGCAAAATCTACATATTGGACCATGTCATTTTACTCGTGCAGTGAATCTTTTACCTTTAGCTGTATATATACTGTATTGAAGGGTAAGAACCATCTCATTTTTAAGAAAATTGTATTAAACTGCATTTCAGCATTTAAGTCTCATCAGTAAAATATTTCATCATGCCATATACACTGAAAACAGTATAAAAAATTAATTTAAACCCCCCCCCCCCCTGATTGTACACAAGAATTTCCACATTGTGGTTAGGTCATATTGTGTTAAATTTGGGTAATAGATAATTTGTAATAAAAAAATTCTGTAGAAATAGGGCGCTTTAACAATAATCAACATTTTAATTGATATTTCAATTTCTTTATTGTCCAGATTTTTATCTAATTATCATACTCAAGTACCTGTAAAGGTAATTATAAAGTATCAATTATATTTTTTTTCTGTATTAACTCATCTAATATTCATTCAAGTTGCATGTTTTCATAAATTTTCTAAATATTCAGTCATGCATTTTTTGTTTGAATCACTTTTTTCAACCCCCCCCCCCCCCCTTCCAGCAAATGTCACTTAACACTCTCTTGGGGTCATACCAGACAAAAATTAACACCTGATATTGACTTTTACTGGTTTCAAAACTTAGTATAATTAAAATTTGACTTAGTTTTTATCTGAAACAGAACTATAAATATGTCATATCCTTTTAAAAGCAATTTGACTAGCATTTTGCACCATTTAAGTGTCAGTCATTTTAAAGGAAAATGTGTCTTTTTTTCCATTATTAAAGGGTACCGTCTACATGGTCAATATTGGTAAATAATGGTATGAAATCATTCAAAATAATGAAGTGTATGTGTTACAGACAATTCAAAGAAAAACAGACAACTTCTTCATATAATGTATTTATTTGTTAATATCAATGAATGGGATTGAGAGGTAGGGGTGTGACACATTATAGACCGTGTTTCTCTTCAGGTTGGGTTTTCCAAAAAATGCAAAATGACCCAGATAGGAAAAACACCTGCTTTGTTTAATGGGCGCAGACATTTTGGAACCCAAAGTTGTGCGGAGGGTAAAATGAGCCCAGAGAGTGACATTAATAAGTGAAGTTAAGGTGATAAAAAAGATACTGAATATTGGTAGTACTTTGGAAATTATAGGGTTGACGGATTGAAAGGGAGGGGTAAATAGATATTTTCCTTTGGTGCGGAATACTACGAGTTGTAAACAAGTGAAAATTTGAAGTAGAAATGCAACGGCAACCTATACTTTTGATGCATATTTTGTTATCAAAAATATTGATCTTTCAGCAAATTTATTTAATTGGTGTGACCTGAAGTTTTGTAAATTAGCATTGAGGCCTATGGGAAAATATTTGGTGGTGTCTGTCCAGTTAAGCAAAGAATTTTATATCATTGTGTACAATCTTTATTTGCAGAGGTTTCTTTTCTCAAAAATGTGTTGTTTACAAACACCTTCTTGATAATTTTTGTCTTCGGTACTATTTGTGTAAACCCATCCCTATGTTTTGCAAAAAGCAGATTTGTAAAATAAGATTATCCTCTCATAATTTGTTTATTGAATCTGGTCGTTCATCAAATATTCCCAGAAGTGAAAGAATCTGTCAAATATGTAATAATGTTATAGAAGATAAATTTCATTTTGTTCTGAAATGTCCAACATGTTGTGATTTAAGATTCTTCTGGCGAGAGCTTTCAGTATTCAAACTTGTGCAGCTTTTGAGTTCAAACAATACAAAAGATCTTTGCTCTTTGGGGAAATACCTAAGAGATGCCTTTAATCTCGCTCTACTTTGCTGAAATGAATTTTTCTCTATTTTTGTACATTCTGTTTTTGTTGTCATTTTGTTAACATTCTATGTTAATCGCAGAAATTACAAAATTACACTTAATACTATTGTGTGACATCTTAACCAAACTCTACATTCCCCCTCCATTACACCATCAATAGTGTGGCATCGTCACGTGCAACATTTAACATAATGTATATTATGATATGCTATTGTATATTGTTTGTAATAAATGACATTGATGTGACGTATGTCTTCAAATAAAATGAATTGAATTAAAAAGTGAACTTGTTGTTGTGTTAATGTATAACATCCCACTCAAGAATTTTTTCAAAAATATGGCGACGTCATCAAATGCCGATGAATTGCTTCAATTTTTTACCTACGTCGGCACTTACGGCCATGAAGCACTAAAGCAAAATCTTTTTCTAAAATTAACCCTTCATCTGATAAAGTATTTTCCTATGCTTTGAACATTTTGAATTTTTAATATTTACAGGTGTACTATATAATAAAGAGGATAACGGATGGTTACAATCCAGGATTTAACGTCTGGAAGTCTAGATCACATGAATATGTACGTTACAATGTAATAGTAGTTACACCTGATAAAAATATATGTAAGGTAAGTGTTCATAATGACTTTAGATCGCGGAATTTTATTGAAATTTTCATTATTTATCGTTTTGTCAGTGGTCAAAGATAAGTAAATATAATATAAAAATCTGTCAATTTATTTCACACATCAAGACTCGCGTTTCTACTGTAGCTGCGTTAGGTTTTTTTAGTACAGTATTCTACAAATTGCTTCTCCTCAATATATGCTATAACAAATGTAATAAGTCACGACGGGTGCAACAGGTCGACAGGGGATGCTTAGTCATCCATGGCATATTATCCCAACTTATTGGGACTTCCGATGTCCAATGTCTAATTTTATACTGTCTCTTTTTCTACCAGACACTTATACCTTGTTTTGCAATAATGTCATTTAATACATTTACTATTCAGTCATCTGCTATCAGAATACAATCCCAAAAGAAAGCTTTTTACACAATTATCATACATACATACATATATATATATATATATATATGTGTATATATATATATATATATATATATATATATATGTGTGTGTGTGTGTGTGTGTGTGTATGTATGTATATATATATATATATATATATATATATATATATATATATATATATATATATACTGACTTGATCGCCTGTAAAGATATAATACATTTCAATTAAAATATTTCAAAGGAATACGATACTATTCGTGTTTGTTTCGTGTCTCTGTAAGTTTACTTTTCTCCCAAACATATGAACCTACGATATTCTCCAATTCAATCAAATGACTTCACTGGATATATTAATACATATGTATACATCAACATTTTCTCACATAGTTGTATGTAGTTGCTTCACTTTTGAATTGGGAAAACTATGTAATTTTTCACTGACAAGTTTTGATTAACAAACTAATATTTACTCCACAGAATGACCTTTACGCAATCTGGTAGGACGTAATTTACAAATACCTTTCCTAAGAGACGTATTATATAATAGCATTTGGTTATTTCCAATGAGTGGTTCACCACTGTCTCGAGATAAGCACACATATTATTATAAACTACTGTATTTGCTCTAAGCATACATATTGTATCATATAGAATATACATGTATATGAATGTTTCTTATAAGGGATTATTTTCACCTGTGCACACCGACACAGGGAACTTGTAACTGATTGTCAATATATGTTTTATGAATGAATTTGTATTCAGGTGTTCTAATTATTAGATAACGGATGAAAAGCAGACATCCTATTGGCGATCTAAATCAATGTTTTTGTTGTTGTTTTTTTTTTGTTTTTTTTTTAATTTCGAAATGAAGCATGCAGTAGTTTGGAGCGGTATCTAAGTAATTTTGCATTATAGCTTTAAAATGTTTTATCTATTTTCAGAATCCATTCTACAGGCAATTGGTGCATATGTTTTGTGTTGATCCAGCAGAAATCGTAGAAACGTTGTCTTATGATGGAGTGCTAGATTTTACTGACAATATTCAATTTCCATGTAATCGAAATTATTATTACCGTTAAGATCATACTGTTTGATAAATAGATATTAAAATTGATTTATAACAAACCTACAGCAGAGTATAAGTATCTATGGCACGCTAAAATAACATTAATGAGTTAAACTGAGTTTTTCTCAGTTAAACCCAGTTTTTCTTCTAACCCACATTAACTGGAGAAAAAACTAGATTTAACCGAGAAAAACTAGGATTAACTGCGCCAAAATCATATTGATACTCATTAATGTGATTGTGGCGCAGTTAAATATAGTCTTTCTCAGTTAAACTAGGGTTTTCTCGAGAAAAACTACGTTTAACTCATTTTGTGATTTTGGCGCTGTTAAACCTAACCTAGTTTTTATCCAGTTAATGTAGGTTACTGAGAAAAACTGGGTTTAACTGAGAAAAACTCAGTTTAACTCATTAATTTTATTTTACTGAGAAAAACTAGGTTTAACATGAGAAAAACTAAGTTTATCTGAGAAAAACTAGGTTTAACTCATTAATGTGATTTTGGCGTGCCATAAGTATCACCCTAGAAAAAATTGTTTCCTACGGAAGACTTAATATCTCATATTGTTTGCATACTAGTAAATCGATTTCTGTAACTGTCAGGTCGGGATAATAAAGAAAACAAATTCTTAATGTTGCATTCCAAGAACACCATTGTTTCTGCAACATAAACAAAAAACATTGTCATTTTCTGTGCAGTTTCATATCTAAACCATTGTCTGTGAAATAGTGAAGAAAACTTAAGTCTTACGTAAGAGATATTTAGTCTTATGTAGCAGATATAAAACATCTCAGATACCAAAGTATAAATCTTTAGGATGTTCAGGACACAGATAGAAATCCGGCAAAAATGGACAAACATCGGATCATTTGTGAAATAATTAACTCTATATGCGGGTGACTCTGGGGGTTACTACTTAAATGAGGAACATTTACGATGGGAAAGCCGAAATCGTCGTGTTTGTCGTATAGCTTAGTTGCCAATTTTCCGTCTGTGTCTTAAGTAAAATACCTACGTATGAAGCGTGTGTGCTTGATTCTGTTGTATCTTTAATTTCTAGTTCGCAGGGATATATCGCATTGGTGCATGTATGAAAATTGTCATTATCAATTGACAAAACGTCGTCGATATATCTAAATGTGAAATTAAGGACACCGCTAGCTTTTTCTTTTTTTGATTCAGCAGTTTCTGAATGAAGTCTGCTTCGTGTGAATAAAGGAACAGGTCGGCCAATAAAGGAGCGCAACTGGTTCTTATAGGAATGCCGACAGTGTGTTGAAAGACAACGTCTCCGAAAATTACAAATATATAGATACTAAGTCTTATGTATGAGATAATAAGTCTTTCGTAGGATATAAATTAGTCTTATTTAGGAGATAAAAAGTCTTACGTAAGAATTAATAAGTCTGTCATAGGAGATGATACGTCTTAAGTCCTAGACATGGGGTGATGAGTGGAAATAGAAATATCAAACCTCGTGGTAAGAATATGAAAGTCCAATCCGGGGATTTCCCGAGGATTGGAAAACCATATTCTTAGCAATTAGGTGGGTATTTCTTATCCACTCAATAAACCCATCTATTAACCTTGTATAAATTAAATTGCAATTGATGGTACTTGGGGAAATATACATTAGCATAAAGTACCCGGTTATAGTCTTCACCTACCTAGCATGTTTATGTGACACGCCTTCCGATTCTTACAATATGTACTTCTATTTATTTTGAAAGAAGCATTCTTTATATTAATTTGAATGAACCGATTGTTTTTTATTAATCAGTAATAATATATATATTTCCTAGTCCTGAACTATACGTTTATGCACATCTGAAAACAATAATGATGACTGCCATATGTACAAATCGCTAGACTAGCTGTAACTGAAAATATATTCAAAACTGACATAATGAGTTTCAATACAGGTTATTATATTAACATTTCATATACAGATGTAAACTACTCACTGACAAATTATTGACACAGGGATATCGAAAACCGCGTTTGATGTCAACGTTCCGCAAATTTTACGGTCGGTATAATAGTCTTGTTTGCGATTACTCTGTTTCACTAGGTGAAATATTGAGTTGCCTTTTCGTTGGCGGTTGTTGAGAAGTCTGTACCATAGTGACGAGGATTCTTTCCTCACTTATTCCATTTGGATTTGACTGTGGACTCACGGCGGATGTGACCGATCGACAGGGGATGCTTACTCCTACATGGCATCTGATCCAACCTCTTGGTTTCCAGAGGTCCATGTTTGTCCATTGTACCAGATTTGTATCTATATCCTGGACATCCTAAAGATTTATACTTTGGTATCCGAGGTCGTTTATATTATTAGTCAGACAACGGCCCTACAGTGTATAAAAAGAGCGAAATACATGTACATGTATTTGTAAATTACTCGTTATAGCCTTATATTTACAATAAGTTAGTATAACATAGTATACAAATCATGGTACACAAGTACTAGAGAATCCTCCACTAACAAAGGACATGTTATTTATTTCAGTCATATCTGAATGTGATTTGGAATATGTATCACCATTTATAATTTCCAAGAATTTTACTCCACCAGAGACTATAAGTGGACACCAATACTTATGCTTAGATGAGCACCAAATCCCTGTATTGTAAGTATGCATTCTAATATCATATAATTATTGTATCAAACTTTATTTTTATGTTAATTATTCATTCATTTTATTTTGTCATGAAAGCTCAATGTGTGTAACAGATGGCTTTAGATGAAAGCAAACTATATATATATATATATATATATATATATATATATATATATATATATATATATATATATATATATATATATATATATATATATAATGTTTCTACATGGTGCAGTATTTATAAAGCTAGCTACTTATAAATTATGATTAGTTAATTAAGTCTATATATATATATATATATATATATATATATATATATATATATATATATATATATATATATATATAGGCAAAAAGACGAAGGGCTTACGGAATCGAATCTTACCTTGAATGAAGTGGACATTGTAGCTTCCAATTGGCATTTGACTCTCGATGGAATTGAGGAAGCAATTCTAGACTGGATTCATTTCAATTTCTCGACTGTATGTCTTTTTGACAAAGATGGAAAGGCAATAGCATGGGGTCTGGAAAAAATCTGGGGAGACATTGGAATGTTATTTGTTTCTGAAACGTACAGGCGACAAGGTTTAGGAAAATATATAATGTCACAATTAGCCAGAAGCAAGCACCGGAAAGGGGACTATGTCTATGCAATGGTGGAAGAAGACAACGAATCATCAAAACGACTTCACAAATCTCTGGGATTCAAGAAAAATGAAAGTACAAAGTTTTACAGGGCGGTTTTCTCCTTAACTTAACACAATAAGATATAAAGGAAATGTATTCAAAACCATTTAAACAAATGCAATGAAGTTAAACACATGCGATAAGGCCACTTCAGTTTGATTCTTTGTCCTCAATGTTCAGAAAATCAAAAGCTGATATTGTTTTTATTGCACCTGATTTACGAGCCCGAACAAGTTTTTCTATTTAATATTTGTGTTTGTTGCATTGCTGTTTTTCTGTGTTTCCGGTCATTGCCGTCTGGGTAGTCCCTGTGTAGGATAAAACCAAAATAATATCAAACGTCGAAGACTGCAAAGAAAAGATTTTTTAGAACCTGATAAAGCCTATCTTTGGATCAGTATCAAGGATCACGATATCTAAACTGTTTGGAAATTCAGTACTGTCGATGCATCAGATAACCTATCTCACTAGATCTACAAATGAATGCCTGACACCTTTATACATCTTGAAGACATGGACCTGTTGAACATAAAAGAATAAAGTAATTTTAGTTTTAAATTCTAGTTTTTTCTAAATATTACAACCATAATGTGGTTGATTCACGTGATTCTGTAAGAATTTCTATGCACAAATACATCATAGAAAGGTGTACAATATAGCGCATGATTTAAGAATTTTCTTTGTTGCTAATTTTACTTTCCCAGTGTCTCAGAGTTTGGAGTGTATATTGTGGTCAACTATTGACATAAAATAGTCAATGGCAACGTCGGCTATCCATAAAACCATATTTAAGTGAAATGATTATCATTCGGGAAAGTCAGGGTGTTTTTTTTAAAAGTTATTACATTTTGTACTTTTGATTTGCAACATCTGACACAAGTCCTTGTGTTGTGTTTTTCCCAAGTTCAAACTGATAAATTTTTGACAAGAAAGAAGTATCTTATTGCAAACAATATTGACTTTTACAGATTGTCAGGGTTGGAACTCTGATATTAACCAATTTGTATTACAGACATTTAAATCCACTTTAAGTATAAATTTCAAATTAAAATGTAATGTTTTGCTGATCATGGCAAAGGGAAATAGAAATTGTGCAACAAAATAATCAATATGGAGAAGAGAATATCTTAGAGAATGCATTTGTTTATAGTTTATTTGTAAGTTACTGTCTGTTAAATTTAAAATATATATATAAAAGAAATACAGTGAACCCTCTTTACAACGAGACCGTGTTTGTTCCCATGTAGGAATGACGTTATATCGAAATTGTCACTGTAACGAATTTGATGTAGTGGGCATTTCATAGCTAGCTCCATTGAGTATCATTTACGCATATATGTACTTGTATGTAAATAAATAAACTTACAACAACAAATATCATTATTTTATTTCATACTACTTTTTCAACCTTTTACTAGTCAAATTTATGCATGTTAATATTGTAAACATCAATGCACAATTATTTTTTCGGTCGCATATCGTAAATCGGTGATGTCGTGAAATGCACGGATCATGTACAAAATCCCGAAATGCCCGCTTGTAATAGTATATCTCCTGATTCCGAGTTAGATTCATTATGTTTTTAAAATAAAAAGCTCACCGATTGCGGTTCACAAATAAAGTTTTACTAAAATGTCTACGATTATCGTAAGTATTGAAATATCTTAAAGATCCGCTATTGTAACGTCGTTTTCCACATCGGCACGGACATGTAGGGTAACGTAGTTCCTTTTCTTTTCCCCGTTTCTAATCCCAGTACATTTCGCTTGTCCGCGGTTTTCTTTTTGGGAACTTGTCAACAATATGTTTATTTATTTATCTTTTTTTTTTTTTTTAATTTGTACACAGTTTGTATTTCTCTTCCTGTCGCTTGAAGTTGTTTTTTTCTTATTATTAACGAAACCTACTGCCTACTCTCTACAGGTAGGGATGATTCAAGCGCTAATCGTTGACACCTAGGCCATCACCTATCAGTGCAGATTAGGTTTTTCTCTTTTCTTTGTCCGTGTCTCCTGTCGTGGTTTTGCTCCCTCTCCCTTCATAGAACAATTGACGGTGTAATTGTTTTATTGACACAATTATTTTTACCTGTGATCTCAAAACAATAGCCGGATTAACGGGTGGGATGTACTGCGATGTTATGCCGTTGTAAAGGGTTTATTTACATTGAGTTTTGTACATTTGTTCCCGGAATCTGATGTCGGAGTCGGATACCGAATATTCTGTTCTAATGGGTGCTTTTTTATGTTACATGTACGTTTGTTCCCGAGCAATTCTTGTCGGATTCTCGTTTCGTCTTGTAGCCTTTTTGTGTGTCCCCTGTGTCTTTTTTGAAGAGAATATCTTAGAGAATGCATTTGTTTATAGTTTATTTGTAAGTTACTGTCTGTTAAATTTAAAATATATATATAAAAGAAATACAGTGAACCCTCTTTACAACGAGACCGTGTTTGTTCCCATGTAGGAATGATGTTATATCGAATTTGTCACTGTAACGAATTTGATGTAGTGGGCATTTCATAGCTAGCTCCATTGAGTATCATTTACGCATATATGTACATGTAAATAAATAAACTTACAACAACAAATATCATTATTTTATTTCATACTATTTTCAACCTTTTACTAGTCAAATTTATGCATGTTAATATTGTAAACATCAATGCACAATTATTTTTTCGGTCGCATATCGTAAATCGGTGATGTCGTGAAATGCACGGATCATGTACAAAATCCCCGAAATGCCCGCATGTAATAGTATATCTCCTGATTCCGAGTTAGATTCATTATGTTTTTAAATAAAAAGCTCACCGATTGCGGTTCACAAATAAAGTTTTACTAAAATGTCTACGATTATCGTAAGTATTGAAATATCTTAAAGATCCGCTATTGTAACCACATCGGCACGGACATGTAGGGTAACGGAACTTGTCAACAATATGTTTATTTATTTATCTTTTTTTTTTTTGTTTAATTTGTACACAGTTTGTATTTCTCTTCCTGTCGCTTGAGTTCTAACGAAACCTACTGCCTACTCTACAGGTAGGGATGATTCAAGCGCTAATCGTTGACACCTAGGCCATCACCTATCAGTGCAGATTAAGAACAATTGACGGTGTAATTGTTTTATTGACACAATTATTTTTACCTGTGATCTCAAAACAATAGCCGGATTAACGGGTGGGATGTACTGCGATGTTATGCCGTTGTAAAGGGTTTATTTACATTGAGTTTTGTACATTTGTTCCCGGAATCTGATGTCGGAGTCGGATACCGAATATTCTGTTCTAATGGGTGCTTTTTATGTACATGTACGTTTGTTCCCGAGCAATTCTTGTCGGAAACCGAATATTCTGTTATAATGAATGTCGTTGTAAAGCGGGTTCACTGTATATCCTTTTCGAAATGATATGTATTGCACGCGAAAATCACATGAGTTTAACCTAGTTTTTCTCAGTAACCCACATTAACTGCAGATAAACGAGTTTTAACAGGTTTCACACAAAAATGAGTTAAACTTATTTTTTCTCGTGAAAAACATAGTTTAACTGAGAAAA
The DNA here is from genome assembly GCA_030159075.1 of Atrina japonica. Lineage (NCBI taxonomy): Eukaryota > Metazoa > Mollusca > Bivalvia > Pterioida > Pinnidae > Atrina > Atrina japonica. The sequence goes on along the minus strand of BROG01000046.1, from coordinate 1,847,255 downwards.
ACTAGATTAAACCGCGACACAATCACATCAGAAACATTACCGGGAGGTTTTGACAAGATTTTCAACTGTCAAATAAACTCATTAATGATTTTTTGCTGTACACACATTTATAAACGTTCATATTTACATGGTTCACACTTCCCACAGCAATTCTGACCGTTTGCTGCTAGCATGTCATTGTTTCGTATCCATAACAGGTTGACATAGGTTAACACTCACAACACCTCAAAACATAAGGTTATAGCTCTAATAGGATGTCGCTCAATGCACTACGAAAACATCAATACATTTATATAGCCCAAAAAGGACCCGGAAGTGAATATGTGAATATTGCAGTGCTGTCTGTCGCCATGTACCATAATAATTTTATTTTTACAAATGCAAATACACAAAACTATCTGTACATGCTCATAGCAATGTGTCCATACTCACTGAAAACCAAATAACTGGCCTTATATACACTTAAACCCCAAAGATGCGTGTTTAATGCACGGACTTTTACAAAAACCGTCGCAAGTCAGAAATGTCATAAAGTGAATGTGACAAGAATGAATGTTATTTTGGCGTAGTTAAACTTATTTTTCTCCAGTTAATGCTGGTTACAAGAAAAACTGGGATTAACTGGAGAAAAACTAGGTTTAACTGAGGGAAAATTAGGTTTATATCATAGTAAATTCCAGGGTATAAAGCAAAACATAAACCTAGATCTTATCCAGTTAATGTTGATTATTAGTTAAACCTAGTTTTTCTTTAGTTAGTCTTAAATTTTCTGGTAACACACATTAACTAGAGAAAAATTAGGTGTAACTGAGAGAAACAACATGAAGACTCATTAATGCGATTGTGGCAAAGTTAAACCTAATTGTTCTTCCAGTTATGTGGATGCATAAATGTGGGCTGGAATTTTGTTGGAGAAAAACTAGGTTTAACTCATAACCCACGTTAACTGGAGAAAATCTAGGTTTAACTCATTTATGCAATTTCACTATTTCTGGTTTCATTTGTAGTGAATGATATCTTACTCTCAATATTTCCTTCGGCAAATATCTGTATTGTTTTATATTCTAGACTTTTGTACATTTCCACAGCGAGACACATATATCAAATTGGTTGATTTACAAATATTATTACTAATGCAACAGGAAAATAATTTAGATTGTAAATCTGTTTGTAAAGATAAAATACATGTTATCTTAAATCATTTTAATGAAATATCGATACCATTCGTCCATGTTTTACGTCTTCACGATTTTACTCCAACGGATTTGCTGAAATAGAATGATGTAAGTATAGAACGCCAAAATCACAGTATTGAGTTAAACTTTGTTTATTTCCCTCAATTGAAATTAGTTTTCATATATATTTTCTGATTTTAGGTAACAAATATCACCACTTTTTGTATGTAACAATGTTTAAGTTGCATCTCTTAGAATACAGTATATTCCAATATATTACACGTGATAAATACCAGTATGTAAAATGAATAGATCATGACAGGTGCTACAGTTGAATATATTGAGTTGTGAATATATGTATTAAGTTGTGAAGTTTAAATGATAAAGGCTACAAATATGACCACTTAATGTATGTAACAATGTAAAAGTTGCATCTCTTAGAATAAAGTGTACCATCATACTATACATTATCCAACAGTATGTAAATTATCGTTTTCATTATGCCATGTTAATGTATAAAGAAAATAGCTATATTTTGAGCTACTTAGAAAAATAATACTGTAAGCAATTACCAATATGCTTTGATACATCATCTGTAACACTTTATGTGTCTGAGAGATTACAATAAAGAATTTGAACTTGAACTCCAGTTATATTTAGTCTTTCTCCATTTAATGTTTTAAGGTTTTAACTAAATCTAACTTTTTTTCATAACCCACATTAATCGGAGGAAAACTAGGTTTAACTGCACCAGAATCACATAAATACTTATTGATATGATTGTGGCGGAGTTAAACATAGTTTTTCCCAGAGTCTGTTTTTCTCGAGAAAAACTAGGTTTAAGTCTTTCATTGATATTGGTGTAGTTAAATCTAGCTGTTTAGACAAACCCAGCTTTTCTCCTGAGATAAGGTCGACCAACTCGTGATTGCACAGGTGCTCAATACGAATATTCATATCTTAGTCGGTTAGCAATCTGCAGTGTAAGATTCTGACCGCTCTGAACTTTCATCAAAGTCATCCTTAGTCATTTTAACATGGCCTTCAAACCTGGAGTAGTAAAAATAATGAGCTGGACTCAGATTCTAACGTATATACATAAAGTTGTCATCTGATAGGAAACGCACCAGAGTTATCAAATATAAGTCTTTTGTATGAAAAGTTGTCCATAGATTACGGGATGGAGACGATATTTGTTGATCAGATTATCAGCTGAAGTATCGAGAGATTTAGTCCGAAATGGTAGTGGGTCAGTAAATCGCAAATTATATCCAATAGGGATTTGTGTATATCTCCATGTTGTCAGGAATACATGATATGATTAGTTATTAGTTTGTTACTGACCGTCGACGGGAATATGTCAGGTTTATCAAGTCCATGGAAGACTCAGCGATCTAATACCTGTCTTATTTAGTAAAATATTTCAATTGCCACTATTCACAGAATTGTGAATCATCTATTTTTTACCGACCGTCCATAGCAATATGGAAGGTCACGTGATTCTTTTTATCCAATGAAATGACGATATTTCAGTGCGAAGCAAAGAAACTATAATTTTTACTGAAATAGTAAATTACATTGCTTGTGAACGGCATCTCCATATTTTTACATTACGTCAGTCATCGTTGGACCGTATTGACGAATCCTGTATTAGTTAACGGGTCCGTTAAGTGAAGGGAATTCTTATAGATATGTCCGCTGAAATTAAACGTGATATAACGTCTTTGTTATCATTCAGCCTAAAGGGTGTCTCATTAACGTGTCCATAAAGATATATGTGACCTGTCAACTATTTATCATTGGACAAGGCATCAATTATTTGTGCTGACTCCATTCATATTGTATTATTTTAATAATTAAAAATATTACTCATCATCATCATCATCATCATCATCATCATCATCATTATTATTATTATTATTATTATTATTATTATTATTATTATTATTATTACTACTATTATTATTACTATAATTATTATAAATATATATCATATTTCTATATGATCAAACTAGAATTTTTTTACTATATAATGATGCTTTGCATATGTTTTGTGATTTAGGACCCAGTGCTTCTTCAGAAGAGGATTGCAAAAAAAAATTATTAAAATTTTACTTGATTTATGCCAAGATTTTAGAATAGGTCCAGTTGTTCGGAAGAAGAAAAAGAAATTGTTAAAAGTTTACAAAATAAGACGCCGACGGACCACTTCTGACCAGAAAATCTTACGTGAAGCTGCGACCTAGGTGAGCTATAAAGGTGGTTATTATCAGACATTCATATTTGTGAAATATGACACAGGAAGCTGTAAGATATTTTGTATTTAATTTCCATTTCATCTTTATTTTCAACCAAAGTGATGTCAATAATGCGGGCTTGGTTTTGATCTGATTTATTTAGTTTTATGGTTTGAATCGATCAAAACAACATTATAAATCGATGAATGTACACAACATTTAGTATTTCTATCAGTTTCTTGAAGAATGATAGACAGTGGAAAAATTAAACGGTATCAACGTTTTTTGTTTACTGCATGACACAGCAATAAAATATAAACTCCTTCAAGTTTGTTAGATTAACATTATGGAACCATTCCAATATAACGGTTTGATAGAGGTAATTAGTGAGAAATACAAGAATATCGTCCCTGCTACCATTTTATCCTAACTTTTTCATGTATGATATCGGCTGGTACTTGTAATCCAAAAGGACGTTTAAACATAAACTCTTCAAAAGCTACTCCAGAAAGAAATAGTTTATCTGATAATACAAAGATGAACATCAAAGGACTTTAACTGCATGTCAAATGGAGAAAATTCGATTAACGTAAATTGATCATAGCTTCAAAGTGGAAGCTCACATCAAATTACGCCATCTTTAAGTGTCCGACAAATTAATCAAGTTTCCTTAGAATCATTTATACCGCATATCACTGACACTCAATCTGAATGACTTCAATATTTGCTGAAGTAAATAAAAAATACAGAAAACATGTTTCATTTAAGGTGAACTTAGAAGACAAAATTTTGTTGTTTCATAATCGGAACAAATTTCATAAATAAAATATCATATACACCGTGTATACAACAATACACAACAACAATATTACATAATTACTCTCCGTATATATATATATATATATATATATATATATATATATATATATATATATATATATATATATATATATATATATATATACATACATATAGTCAAACCTGTTTTCAGGAACCACTTAAGGGAGATTGGAAAAGTAGCTGCATAAGACAGGTGGCCTTTGGTTCCAGGTTGACAAAAATTGCGAGAAAATTGGTGTCCATTATGCAGTGCACAGCAACACATGTATATTAAAATACCCATACATGAAAGTTTGAAATTAATATAGTCAGGTGTCAAAATCATGTACAGCACAGTGCTGTCCAGCTAACTTGTTTTCAGGTTTTCCAAAACTAGATCGACGATCCTAAAAAAAAATAGCTGCTGAAAACGTTGGCGGCGTTAGACAGGTGTCTGCTGGTTTAGGTAAGTTTATATATTGAAATTGATTGGCTGTTGAAGACGAGTGGCTGCTAAAAACAGGTGGCCTTTAAGCAGGTTTGACTCTCTATATACATGTATATATATATTTATATACATGAGATATTTTACAACACATCATCGTCACTTCGACAGCAAAGTCTATAAAAAATCCCAATTAATTTTACGAATTACTGTACTGTACGTTTGACAGCTGTGATCTTGAAGATTCATCTAGCCATATTTTTCCTGGGGATTCTGATTCTTTTTTGAATTAGTTGAACTGGAAATCCATCCATGTCTAGTAGTGACGGTATTAAGTTCGTACCTTTCAGACCGAGGTAAAGAACTCCTATTACGGGCCGTTGATACCATGGTGTGTGAATTATTTGATCTGCTACAATGACATTTTGACAGATGTAGTACTGATCTGAACTCTTTCCTAAACTTTGCTGAAAGAAAATGGTTATTTTTTTTATTTTGCATTTTCTCGAACCTATGAACTTCCTCAGACATAGAAATTCTATATACTCTAATTGTAAACACTTACATGTTTCAGAGTTTATTGAATAATAAATTAAGCCAACAAAATAATCCAATAATTGATCTGACACTACTGATTCGTGGCCATGCCTATTTTGATGACTTTGAACAGTTTTATTCAATTAATCAACATGAGAATAACTTAATTAGTATTCGACAGAACAATATTTTGAAGTGAGACATCCATTTTGAACCAGTCATAGTTAGTTATTGTGTTGAATACAATTCTGTCGCAGTTACAGGGTTATCAAATCGGATTACATGCTCTATATGACAAAGTATAAGGCCGAATCTATATCATTATAAAAACCAACAATCCCCAAAATCAATATTTTACATTGAAATTATTGATCATTCATCCTCTGTAACAGCATTCTAACATAATCATTCATTGATATCTTTTCAAATGTAACCATAAATTGTACGCTGTAATGTCAAATCTTCCAATCACATATATTCCACGACTCATATACATATTTATATATTCACGAATACATGAATTTTAAACCTACAGAAGTTTGCAGCGATAATATTGTAAATGTATATAATCCGGTGAGACCAAACGACTATTGTATTTTCCCCTTTGAATAGAGAGTGCGGGGCTGTACATACTTTACGTTTTAAAGAAACACTTCGATAGCCATGTAGTATTGTTATTCATTAGAACACAGCTTTATAGGCCAAAACTATACAAATATTAGCTAAATGTTTGAATTTGCGATTATTTCTATTTGAAAATTTTCACGAGAATTCTCGCAGAATAAAGATGTTTAACAATACTCGATGAGCAAAATTATTTCGACCTAAAAACAGGATTTTGGCACGGGTTTATGTACAGACTCCAAAGCATAAAATGTTGACCATTGCTCATGTTGATGACACAAAATAAAACCACGTGATTTAATTGCTATTGGTGAAATGATATACAAATTTGATTCAATAGCAGTGTTTCTGGTAATAATTCTTTTAAATAACATGAAACGACATGCATTTGTTCGTTAATCACTACAGCAGTTAAGCTGAGATAATGTTTTTCAAAGCATATTGAAGTAATAGAAATATTACAAGCAAATCAGTGTGCGGTTCAAATTGAACCGGTCAACTCTCCAAATGAGATTAATTCCAAACGGAATATATGGAATTATATCCAATAGTTTCAAATGAGTTTATTCCCAAACGTTGTAAATGAGTTATTTCCAAAAAGCGCCTTTAATGAGAAGGTTTGGAAAGAATAATCCACTATAGCAGAAAGATAATCACTCAGAGATTCGAAACGTTGTGACTAGTTTTCATAAATCTATTTAAACTGTCAACAGTAGCTTCTCATAATGGGATTTCCGCGTATTTATCACATAATATTCTAAAGATATAATCTTCGGTACTGAAGGGTGTAAATCCTTATAATGTCTTATTGCACATCTATATACGACGTCATATACGACCCATCTATTGCAATAATTGACGTGGATTTTACATTAATGGTGACCTGCATTATATACATGCCGTTTAATTGGCCGTCATAGATTTATCTTCATCTTAATGATTCAAATGTTTTTATAATGAATCATCAGTATTAACTAATGACTGTCTATTCTGGATAAAACATCTCGAGTATTGCAAAGTGTCCATTGATTTCACTTACTACAAAAATTCATGTTCACTTATTGTTTGACCCTGTACAGTCGGCCATTAATTACACACATGAGGAATCTGAGAAATGAAAATTATATGACAAAATTGTATAGTGAAGTAAACAGAATCTACCAAAGAATAAGATATTAATTTCTAAGAAGAAGTATTATATTTTCATCAACAATGTGTTGTTAAACCATCGAAAAAAACTTGCAGTACCAAATGGTGATAATTTTACCATGCCACAGACTATACATTGGTAGAGCATGAAATGAGAGAGAGAGAGAGAGAGAGAGAGAGAGAGAGAGAGAGAGAGACAGAGAGAGAGAGACAGACAGACAGACAGACAGACAGAGACAGACATAGCCAGAGACAGAGACAGTCAAGACAAAGTATAGTTACATTTCCTTTTGTTTTCATTTTACATACTGTAACAGAAGACTTACCACTCATAAAATTATAAATGACTGGGTTGACAGCACTATTGAAATAACACAAGAAGTGTGACGTCAAGAAGATTACAACAATGACCTTATGTGGTATGCGCATGAAAGAGTAGGTCTTCCTAGACATAAAAAGAAAACAAAAATGTTGTAAAATTAACATCTGACATCTGATATCTCACCTCTCTTTATGAATAAAATTGTACAATTTGAAATGTTCGAGGTATCGAATGCAAATCCAAAAATAATATACGAGGATTTTGATACGCATTTAAATATATTATTTGACCTTGTATTATACCACTTTCCCTTTAGAAAATCCATTTAAAATTGGAGCTCAATTGATGAAGTATAACTGACATATACGATCGGCCTGAGCATTATAACTTTGATATTATGTTTCAACTTCAGATTTTTTAGGTTACATTGCATGGGTTAATCGGGCACTTAAAGTAAAGAAGTACATGTTTAGTTATTTCATCACGTTACTATAGTTACAACCTTTCCAAAAGGCAACACAATACTCTAAGGGTTTAAATGGTTTAAAAGGGTAATAAGGTGATGCTAACTCCTCTATGGCACCATATCCCACCTCTGGATTGCCAGAGGCCCGTGTTTGTCCAATGTTCACCCGACTTCTTGACTTCCTGGATATCAATACTTTGGTATCTGAGTTTTTATATTAAACAGAGCGTTTATCTCTTGTTGGTCAAACGTTATCAAAAACAAAAATATTTTTCCTCACAGCTTGCCAAACACAACATAGAATGTAAGACGATGCTTAAAATAAGTTAATCCCAGTTTTCCTCGGTTATATGTATTTTTCTCTATTTCAAAATATTACTGTTTCTAAATTCGTATTGAGTCGGATAAAATTTGGATTGATTGGGGGAAACAAATGTGTCTGACGCATTTAATTGGATAATACAGGTCGAGCATATTCTTATGATATCGACGCAGTTAGTCCTAGTTTACCTCACTTAAATTGAATTATTGTTGAAAATCCTTTATTTACAGCGGTTAACTATTAAACTCGGATTCTGCAGTAAAGCTAGAATTTTGTCTAATTTAACAGATTTTATTGTAAATGGAAATATGCCAGTTTAACGATGAATCTATAAAGAAACCTTGTAGATTAATAAGAAATACCAGGGGAAAATTTGGGATTAAGTTATTAATGTGAAGTTGGCGTGCTATAAATAATCCAATATAAAATATGTGCAAACAACAAATACTTTTATTGTTCTTGGTATTGACCTTTTTTTTTAACCAATTTTTATTACATATATTTATCGTGTGCCAGCCATATTAGTCCTTCAGTTTGTATGCGTGAAATAGAGTGAAATAGAAAATTATATTACCGCAATAGATTCAGAACGTGTACAGGTAGATAACAAACAGCGAAAACAACCACAATCGTCATCAGCATCTTTGCAGCCCTCTGTCGCGAATGTAATTGATTTTCTGGGCTACAAACTGACATCTTACCAACAGGCCTGTGTTCTGTGAAATAAACAAAGTACAAAGTAAAATATTGCTCACTTCTTTTTTGTCTATGAATTCTTCTTAATTAACGGTTTGATTGACATTCAGCAGAAAAAATAACAACTTTTGTTATAAGTTATCAGTACATCAGTAACTGTATATCAGTAATAATTCTATCTTAATTTGATATCCTATAATGAATCGGGCATTCGAACGTTGTATCACTTCGAATCAATAAGATTCGAAGACAAAAATTCTACATTTGTTTTTCTGTGATTTACTGCTTTCATTGTTCTAATTTAGTTTCATTTCTGTGTCAATATTTAACGTAAAGAGTGCCTCTACCTTTTGTATTCTAATCAATCAGATCCGTCATTCTGCGATGAACATTCCTGAAGATTTAGCGCCATCAAATTAAATGCCTGTTTCTTCAATAACTATCTGAGCAAATATTTACATCCACGTGAAGGACACAATTAAGTTACTGTATTTCGCAAAATCTACCAATTCTGTTTTGATGACAGATTTATGTTCGGTTTTTCTTCTAGGTGTCTTGAGGTTTTTTAAAATAAAGTACTACCCTCCTGAGTATTTTTAAAAGATTTTAATTATTAGTATCAATTACGTTTACGTCACACAAAAGGATCATTCTGTTATATGGCGAAGGCCAGTTGTCAATGATGGAGGAGAAAACCCGGTTACATCGTGTCTGGAAAAAGACTATCGGGTTCCTGCATGTACATGCCAAACATTACACAAGTAAATGACATACCCAACATAGTAAATGACAAACCTCACGCAGTCAGCTTAGGGTCCGTACCTTTCGAGGGAACAGAACAGCGTGTCCCAATTAGTTATATGGATGGTAAGGGACACTGGCACCTGGAAGTCCTATCGTTGTATACATCTTCATCGCGTAGATATTTAGTGCTGCACAATGAATTTTTTCCATGAGCAATTGCTTTTATACCCCGATGATGTTCAAAAAATGAAAAACAATCCTTATATTTTATATTACCATATTTCAGTGAAACTGTAGTCCACTGAATACTAAATTCATTCCAGAATACTGACTTTGCGGTGGGGGGGTCATATGACGTAATAGCTCAACAGCTGTTTTGACATGAGAAGTAAATCTCTTCTCTGATCGCAAATACTAAATGGAATTAAGGTTTAATTTTATATATATATATATATATATATATATATATATATATATATATATTATATATATATATATATATATATATATATATATATATATATCATTTTGAAAGAAACTAGTGATATGGAATACTTTTTCTTAGATTCAGTTCGCGATTATTAATATTCAACCATTTAATAGTGGCGAGTTAAATGTGTCAGAAGAGAATTGCCCGAATGGGCCGTGTGTAAATGGCTGATAGGCCTACCATGTGCGATTTGGATAACAACAGATGATCGTTGTTTACAACAAATTTTCGCTTGAAGTCTGATATTTTATCAGTGGAATATACCACAGAGAGTGTGACAGCTAATATTCGTTCATGACAACTGGAGGTAGCCATTCTACTGTACTTGACATTTTTACCAATCGCTGAATCAACTGGGAAATTCCGCATCGGTGATGTTTTCGTAAGTATTTCAGTATAAAATCCGTGTAGGCTTAGGCTATAAAGTAAAATAGGTCCATATGTTGTTATGTAGGTCAATTCAGACTTCAGTATTTACCAGCTGTCCAAATATTTTATAATGCGAACACGATAGGTCTAACTATATAATATAGAGTATCCTGTCAATTTACTGAGAAACCTATGAACACTACTTATGCTCGGCATTAACATTACAGGTTGTGAAAAACAAGATGGACCTGGGAAGTAGGCTATTCTAGCAATTATAGGATCTGAGGTGAAATGAGAGCCGATTTCACACGATGCGAGTGAATTGTCTCTGACAGGAATATATGATGACGGCAAAGCAAGCTGTTTATCAGAGATGCTTGACAAAATTGCATTAGACATAACTCTCCCTTTTTCTGTTCAACAACGCAACTACGAACTAACGAAACGAATTTTCATTTCTGTGGCTTGTGTTTCTTTTCATAACATGACCTAGATCTATCGCAATATGGGCATGTACAGTGTGCTACAGATGCAGGCCTAGTCTTGTGTTTTCGATGTCTTTCTGTGATTTTTGTTTGTTTTGTGGTATTGAATGGCTTTTAAGATTGAATAAAAAATACAAAATGAATGTGTGCTATTTTATTCTTTACTGATTCGTTCATATGTTCAGAGATTTGTCCGACAATTACATGATCATGGAAAGGATTTCTAAAATGTTATGTATTCCTACGCTAAAAAGTAAAGCGGTTAAATGCTTGGGTCACGCGACGACGGACTTGTGTTATTGAATTATGAATACAGTCGTTCTATATACTTGCAATGAAAGAAATAGCAGTCGGTATGTAAATATTCATGAATATATTTCAATTTGTTCCATTTCTGGATATGATTTTAATTAGTCGTTTATGACGGATTTTATACGGACTTTCATTCTGTTTCTATATAATTTTATTTTCTGTCCATCATATGAGTGAAAAATATATATAAATCTTATATACCATTTTAAACTGTAAATCAAAAGTAGTTTTTTATTCTACTAGTCCTGATGATAAAAAGAAAAACATAATAATTTAAAGCATTCTATGAAATTCATAAAAACGTGGCACAATATCAATGAATTACAGTCCTCTCGAGAAGCATCCATAACCATTTGACTATCATAAAAAACAAAAATCCAGCTTCTTTACGTTTCGCCCCAATGGTCATATAAATGATATAAATGAGATGAAACCAGAATTATGATAGTACGGTTATTGTTCTTAATGAAAACGAATGTCATGATATAGAGAAAATGTGTGCGTGCACTGGTTGACCTTATGGCATGTCTAAATGGATTCCATCGTAAACTTAATAAAACCTGAAAAGTGATTTGCTTTAAAATTGATCAAATCAGGGGAGGCGTTTTGATTCGTTCTACAAGATTTAAATGGGACAGTCTATAGTAGGATTCTTGATTGTTGTAAATCTGTTTTACCATTAAACTTATACAGTCGACGTAACTGCACATTAACATTTAATGTTTTCTATTATTTGATGCTATAAAAGGAAGAAATTACAGATTTTGGAAAATTTCGTTCTCTTGGACTGTCTTCTTTGTGTTAAAACTCAATCAGTTTGTTTTCTCAATGCAACAGTAAAACATATAAATATGTTAAATAAATTTGTTCTTTACCCGACTCTGCAGTACCAGGAAGGTCCTTTCTCCATAGTTGTCTAGAAATTACCGAGTAGGTAAAAGCCATCAGACAGATAGGCATTGAGTACAGAACGACCAGTATGAATACATTGTACTTCATGTCATCTTCGTCCCGCCAATCTCTTTTACAGTACTTTAGGTAAAATGTAACCTTTTCGTCAAATGTACTGCCAACTGAATTATACACCAAATCCGGCACAGACACGATTATTCCTGTGAGCCAAATGAAAATTATCCCAGTAAATATTCTTCGGCTCGTCAATAGTTCTCTCCAGGGTTTACAAATGGCAAAATACCTTTCCACAGAAATGGCTGATAGCGTCAACACCGAAACCGTCACGGATGTTGTCTGCAAAATGGTAATAAAATACTTAATTTATATCTGTTTTTCAATTATGAAAAAATATATCATATAAAAATCACACTTACCAAATTATTAATCTTCAAAATGTCTGGGAGACAATATACAAATCTGGTGAAAATTGAACGTACATGCCAATGGATCTCTTTATACACCAGGTTGAACAACAATATCAGACCTTGAAAATTGTGTTTTATATACACTGAATCAGTTAAGAGTGAAATGTAAAATATGCGCCTATTCTTTTCTTTACCGAATTTGACCTTTTCATCGAACTAGAAAGGCTTCCATGGAACATTTTCGACGTGTGTGGGATGTCAGCAGAGGACGCTGACTCCTTCCGGACACATGGTCCTATCCCGTTTGGAATTTATAGTTGATATAGAATAACAAAGAACACAACCAGATGAATCGCCATTGTATGTTAAATGGTGTATACTTGAAGTTTCCTTTCAATCTTCAATAAATAATATAATGTCAATTTGAATACCAAAACCATTTAGCTAGACAATCAAGATGACAAATGTTTAAACACATTCACTCCGCCATGTCTGACAGAATAAATTGTTTTGGCTATTCGATATAAAAGGGCAACTATCTGGCTAGACTCTGACGTACAACAAAATGTGAAGTCGTGCTAATTACGCCCATAATAGGGAAACAGTGTTATTTAATGGAGTAACAATTGAAGTTAAAAAAAGTTTCTGCACTACGAGAATTGAAACACGTTTCACTTATTCTGCATCTTAATTTACTTCTTGAAGACAATATCCCTCTTGCCTGGAACTTCGTTATATGGTCCGTCATTAAGAAAATCTTCACGATATCCAGGATATACAAATTTTGTGAATGTAGGACAAATACGGACCTCTGGAAATCCAGAAGTGGGATCACGTGTCATGGGGAAATAAGCATCCCTTGTTGACCGGTCACACACACCACGAATCCACAGACAAATTTAAATAAAATGGGTGAAGAATAAATCCTCGTCACAATTGGTACAGACGACACAACAGCCGTTATCGAACACTTGTCACCACCATATCAGTGTACAAGTACTGAGTGTGGTGTAAAATAACATTCACAAACAATAAAAAAGATTTTGCTTACAAAATTAAAAAAAGGATAGACAAAGTTTGAAAACAAAAACAACCAGTAAAAATATTTATCACAGCCAATTTAATCTATCTTATGGTGATGATCATTTAAATTTGTTCCTCTCCGTCCGATAAATCAAACAATAACCTACTGCACTTTATCGTGTCTTAATGTTATATACTCCATATGAGGATGATCACAGTTAAACGAACAGTGTATTTATCATTGCTGCTTTGTAATAAAGATCGTATTTTACCGCATACATCAATTACCATATCTGCCAATAAATTTCCATAACATCCACAAAAACACAGTGAAGTCGCCATTAGAGAACGAAAAAACAAACTGAACAGCAGTCTGTCATTCTTCAATAAATATAGATGATAAATATACAGTTTCTAATGAACCTGTTGAAGATCCCAATACACACTGATGGTATGAATATTGATAGAAAACAGTTAGTTGGTTCTAGTACGTACATACCTTGTGAAAAAAATATTGCTTAGTTGTCAATGTACATTTACAATAGAGACAAATTCAAGATTATCTAAACCTAGTTCCTATGGAACGTCAAAATCAAATCAATGAGTTAAACCTAGTTTTCCTCCAGTTAAACATAGCTATTTTCAATAAGTCAAATTTACTGGAGAAAAACTAGGTTTAATTGAGAAAAATCACAAAATGAGGAAAACTTTGATTAAAGGAGGAAAAGAAAATTTAACTCAATAATGTTATTTCGGTGTTTCATATTAACTAAATTTAGATTTAATCAGATATACATAGATTTTCACATTGGTCCATATTAAAGGGAGAAAAAATAGGTCTAACTGTACAAAAACTACAGAAATATGTTCAGAGAAACCTAGATTAATGTAGAAAAATTGGTTTATCCGCGCCAGAATTATATTAACGTGTATACATGTGATTTGGCGAAGTTAAACCTAATTTTTCACCCGTTTAATGAGGTTGCTACGGCAAAATTCATGTAACATTCACGTTAAAAGGCACACATATAAGATCACGAAATTGCGTGAAATATCCTTTATCTCGTCATGTTGATAAATATGACACCTGAAATGCAATTTCGAATGGAATCATTTGGGACAGACGAATATTTGGAATCTTGCCAGTAAATGAATGGCATGAGTAGAAACAATTAACATAGAAAAGGTGTCAAACAGTGACAAAGGAGGATTAATACAGCGTATCCAAGCTCCCAGATGATAATCAATTATTTAGTCACGGCCAGGGTAATTGATATGAACACAAATATTTGAATTAGTAAAATTTTCTATAAAATAATGTGAAAAAATAACCCGGACCATTTTAATCAAAATGTCGTAAATCTTAGGTTAACTGACCGTACGACGGTATCAATTCTTCCTAACTTACAGTTCTAATGAATAATCGCACTTATTCAAATATAATCCTGATAGTTCATGCATGGTTATACTCACTACATTAACATAGGGAAATTGTGTGTTTCTTTTCAGAAACGACCGTAATGAGCATTTGTTGGATATTTTTGCAAAACTATAACATTGGTATTATGTTTATAATATTTACAAACACTGGGTCTTCACCACTACCGGCGGACTGTTTGAGTTCCCAGGGGAATACAAAACCCAGTACCTGGTATCTCGCTATAACCTAATTATTCTATACAAAAGTAATATTTCGAATGAAAAGTACCGTTAAATTCTAAACTCTTCAAAAGCTAAGAGTCATCTTTTTACAGTGGTTACTCTTAAACGAATTTGGGAATATATTTAGGTTATGTTTTGGCATTGTGTACCACTTTCTGTTTGGAACCCTACATCAATTCTAAATTCGATCTCAATTAAAAGAAATCTTATTAAAAAAACCATCGTCTTCAGCATTTGTTTTGACCTTTTTGCAAAACTATTATTTCGGTATTATGGTTATAATATGTACAACAATAACTAACAATAATAAGTCTACAAACTGCTTCTGGGTTGCCTAAAGACAATACCTGATTTGGAAGTAAGTCACAAGTCTTAATTCCTTGTAAAATTGTCTCAAGTAGTAAGTGGGACCCTAAGACCTTAGACCTTTTGTACAACGGGCCCTTGATTTTAAATTGCCATAGCATTAAATAAGAGAAACGGATATTTTTGAAAGACTGAATCAGAGTATCAGTCCAAAATGATGACTACATGTAATCAGGCATAATATTCGTGACTTGTCCTTTTATATCGAATTTGAAATTTAAATTTCAAAATAATTGACAGAAAAAATCCATACAAACATTGTAGAACGTAATGTAAATTGTGTTTGCGGCTGTAAAATTTGAAAGGTTAAAAGAACACTATAATTTTTTGCTGATTCTTGCTTGTCAAATTAATTGCCTTATTTATTACATGTATTTCATGCATATGAACGGCCAAAATCAAATTAATGGGTTAAACCTAATTTTTCTCCAGTTAATTCTAATTTTTCTCGTAACGCAAATTAATTTGAGAAATTAACTCATTTTTGTGATTTTGACGTAGTTGTGATTTTAACGCATTTAAACGTAGTTTTTCTCCAGTTAATGTAGGTTACTGAGAAAAATTAGATTTAACTAGAGAGAAATTGGGTTTAACTGATAAAAACTAGGTTTAACTCATTAATGTGATTTTGGCGTGAGAGAGAGAGATAATGAGACTTATTTGGTATGTCTACAACTAAAGTGTCCTCAGATTATTCTATCGGCTAAATTCCTGTTAATGTACATTTTTGTCATTGCGTTAGTTGGTTGCATTAATGTACTACATTTCAATTAAATGCATCATGTTTCAATATTTACATACTCTGGAAATCAAATGTGACAAGCATATTGAACACAATTAAATTCCTTTTCAGTTTCTCCAGCAAATGACGTAAAGAAAGTTGTCTTATAGCGCTCATTTTACTCTGTTGCTCCTTTTGATAATAGATATGTAATATATTTCCTTGTATCATACCGGTACGAGAACATTTCAAGCTAAATTGAAAATATTACATTTACATCCGAAAAAGTAAGCATGTCTTGAATCTCCTAATCTTGCAGATCGAACAGTTATATTTCGCTGTTCTGACCTTGTCAATGCTGTTATTACTGACGTGTGCATTGATACAAAAATCTACACAATGCAACTAACTGGCAATCGAAGTTCTAAAACAACAACAATTTACCTGAATTATTTTATGTATGTTTCACTTATAGAGAGGTCAGCACATAATTTAACTGGTAAAGTCTCTCTCTCTCTCTCTCTCTCTCTCTCTCTCTCTCTCTCTCTCTCTCTCTCTCTCTCTCTCTCTCTCTCTCTCTCTCTCTCTCTCTCTCTCTCTCTCTCTCTGCCTTTCTCTCTCTCTCTGCCTTTCTCTCTCTCTCTCTGACTGTCTGTCTCTCTCTCTCTCTCTCTCTCTCTCTCTCTCTCTCTCTCTCTCTCTCTCTCTCTCTCTCTCTCTCTCTCCTTGTATTTGAAGTGTCACCTCCATTCTGACATGCGAGCTGGAATATGTTTCCCACAAACGAACTGTCACCTACAAGTAGCGGGCCGTCATTATTAGTGATATTACAATGTCCCTTTTTGACCCGTAATGGGCATTTCCCTATTCTTACTTAAGTGCATAATGTAGATATAGAAATACATGTATTTGTAATGTATAATTTGAAAAATGCCAAAAAATTACCAAGAAAATCGTTTTGGACATTACGATTTTATCATATGACCCCCACTTTAATATACAGAAATAGATTCGAAGAAAAATTGGTATGAGACAAGGCCAAAATTTAAAGTTAAATGTATTGTCTAAAGCGCCTAATCTGATGACTGTAGAAAGATGAAAATCTTAGTTAAGGTTTAAACAACAACACTATCTAACCGAAATATCACCGGTGAAATATCACGAAATCTGATAGCGAACTAGAAATTAAAGATACAACAGAATCAAGCACACACGCTTCAAACTTAGACATTTTACTTAATATAAACACAGACGGGAAATTAGCAACTAAGCTATACGATAAACGCGACGATTTCGGCTTTCCCATCGTAAATTTTCCACATTTAAGTAGTAATATCCCTCAGTCACCCGCATATCGAGTTTATATTTCACAAATGATCCGGTATGCCAGGGCGTGCACAACATATGAAGATTTCATATACAGAGGTAAACTACTCACTGACAAATTTATTGACACAGGGATATCGAAAACCGCGTTTAATGTCAACGTTCCGCAAATTTTATGGTCGGTATAATAGTCTTGTTTGCGACTACTCTGTTTCACTAAGTGAAATGTTGAGTTGCCTTTTCGTTTGCGGTTGTTAAGACGTCTGTACCAATTGTGACGAGGATACACTCCTCACTTGTTTCATTGGACTTGACTGTGGACTCACGGCGGGTGTGACCGGTCGACAGGGGATGCTTACTCCTCCATGGCACCTGATCCCACCTCTTGGTTTCCAGAGGTCCGTGTTTGTCTATTTTTACCGGATTTGTATCTATGTCCTGGACATTCTATTGATTAATACTTTGGTATCTGAAATTTTTATATAAACCTTAAAGGAATGTATCAAAAGTACAGAAACCAAAGTTTTAACCTTTAGGTCCACAGGGGGTGGATGACAAGCTGCATGCGTTTTGACGTCACAATTCAATTTATGACGTAGACTATGACTTCCAGAATGCAGTACATATTAATGTCAGACATGACTCAGATATGCGTAGATCTATATAGGCATATATATCATGTGTAAAACTACATAGACATATATTTAAGAAATGGGACAAAAATAATCAACCCTACCATGAAGGTAAGATAAAGGAATCTCAATCCTCGGGAAAGGATTCTTGAATAAGAAACCCTGGGCAAGCCTGGGGTTTGTTATTCAAGAATCTTACCCCGAGGATTGAGATTCCTTTGTCTTACCCTCAAGGAAGGGTAGATTATATTATTTTCCCATTGTTCACACATTTTCCTTCATTTTAACGGGGAATGATTTCCTTGTAAACCCCTTGGGTATTGACAAGCTACACGCGATATGACGTCACAAACAATTAATGGGAGAAAAATAATCAATTCTACATTGAGCGTATGACAAAGGAATCTCAATCTTCGGTTTTGTCATTCAAGAACCTTACCCTTGGATTGAGATTCCTTTGTCATTCCCTTAAAGTAGGGGTAAATTCTATTAGTCTATTAGATATTCAAACATCTTTTTTTTATATAAACTTCAATCTGTTTATGTGTATAATCAGAGTGACGTTGGACAACATAAGTATGATGATAACCAATGACTAAATAATTAAATTTCCGGGTACCACTTTTACCATTATTACACACCATATTAACATATAAAAGTCATATAGGTCCCAATAATTCATTGTCAGGAGGTTCAAAAAACAAATCTCGTGAATATTGGTCAAACACGGTGCTATGTAGGAGTAAGCATCCCCCTCTCGATTAGTCGTAACCGCCGATAGTGTACAGCCAAATTCAAATGCCAAATACCAAAGTTATAGTTCTACAAAAAAGGCAAAAACAAATGCACAAGGCGATCTTTTCGGTCAATAAGACTTCATCACAGGAGCTCGAATTTGATATAAATGTATATTTCCGACAGAAAAAGTGGTATCACACAAGGCCAAATAAGAAATCCAAATACATTGTCCAATACGTCTAAGAGTACCCACTGCATATCTTACCATTGAGAAGTGAAGATTACATCCTCACCGGAAATCGGTATAGACACTTAACAACCATTATGTAAAAGGAACCTGAACATTTCATTGAGTGAAACATATATGAAAGTAAAAATTGAAGAAGTACCAATCAATAATAAAAAACTCAAGTCCATTATAACACGATAATTAGATGTGCAAATGGTCTCAACATGAATAACAATTAAAAATCCCAAACGGGATAAGACCAGGTCTCCGGAAGAAGTCAGCGTCTTCGACTTGCATGCCACACCCGTAGCAAATGTTCCATGGAAACCTTTCTAGTTAGATAAACGGGTCAAATTCGGTCAAAAGGTCACGTTTGGTGATTTGGTCAAGTTAAGTGAAAAGCATGATTGGTGAAACGGAGTCACTGTCTGTGGCCGTGATCCAGAATACTATTTAATATCTCTGAGAAGGGGAATTCATAATGTTTAGCAAGATCCCCGTATCGACCATAAAACTTCTTAAACGACGACTCCAAGCGTTCAACAACATAACCTTGTGTAAGTAGTTTATTGGCTAGTCGTATAACTCTTAGAATAAAACATTTATAAGAAGAACATACCATGGCAAAACGTATGAATTGTGAAATGAAAACGCCATAGTCAGGAGAAGATGGAATATTACTACTTAGAAACGGAAAGTTTGTGATATTCATAAAACAACAATTTATCAGCTTTTGTATATGAAATGCTCTTACACAAGTCAGTTCCATATGAATATTGGCCGGCCTGGGTTTTTTTCTGTGAAACGCGCGTCTTCTCCATTGATTGTGAATTCAAGAAAAAAGTTTGACTTGAGTAGGTTTCTATTTTAGTAATTAATTATATTAGTGATATTAAGATTAACTAAGAAAAAAAACTAGGTTTAATTCATCCGTGTAATTTGATGTGTGTTATATAGTGCTACTTTCTGATTCTTTGTATTTGAATGTACTTTTGTGGAACTATGTATCACATTACATTATTCTAAAATCATTAATAAAAACATCATTTCATGAACCTTAATATATATCGTTTTACCTGTTCGATAGGGGTTGTTGAGTCGTCTGTAACAGTTGTGAAGAGTTTCTGTTCTCACTAATTTCATTTGAATGTAAAAATATTCAGATACCAAAGTATAAAACAATAGAATGTCCAGGACATAGATAAACATCCGGTAAAAATGGACAAACACGGACCTCTGGAAACCAAGAGGTGGGATCAGGTGCCATGGAGGAGTAAGCATCCCCTGTCGACCGGTCACACCCGCCGTGAGTCCACAGTCAAGCCCAATGAAACATGTGAGGAGTGTATCCTCGTCACAATTGGTACAGACGTCTCAACAACCGCCAACGAAAAGGCAACTCAACATTTCACTTGGTGAAACAGAGTAGTCGCAAACAAGCCTATTATACCGACCGTAAAATTTGCGGAACGTTGACATTAAACGCGGTTTTCGATAACCCTGTGTCAATAATTTGTCAGTGAGTAGTTTACCTCTGTATATGAAATCTTCATATGTTGTACACGCCCTGGCATATCGGATCATTTGTGAAATATAAACTCCATATGCGGGTGACTGAGTGATATTACTACTTAAATGTGGAAAATTTACGATGGGAAAGCCGAAATCGTCGCGTTTGTTGTATAGGTTAGTTGCTAATTTCCAGTCTGTGTTTATATTAAGTAAAATGTCTAAGTATGAAGCGTGTGTGCTTGATTCTGTTGTAACTTTAATTTCTAGTTCGCTGGGATATATCGCATTGACATATGTTTGAAAATTGTCATTATTAATTGACAAAACGTCGTCGATATATCTAAATGTCAAATTAAAGGACACCACTAACTTTTTCTTCCTTTGATTCAGCAGTTTCTGAATGAAGTCTGCTTCGTATAAATAAAGGAACAGGTCGGCCAATAAAGGAGCACAATTGGTTCCCATAGGAATGCCGACAGTTTGTTGAAAGACCAAGTCTCCGAACATTACAAATATATTGTCTATTAGAAATTCCAGCATGTTTTTTTTATATCAACTTCAGTGTATTTATGTGTAGAATCAGAGTGGTGTTTGACGAAATAAGTATCCTGATAGCCAATATGACTTTGGACTCCCGGCGGATGTGACCGGTCAACAAGGAATGCTTACTGGATTTCCAGAAGTCATAAATTGTCCAATGTTCACCAGATTTATATATACATGTATACCCTGGACATCCTGCAAATTTATACTTTGGTATCTGAGATTTTTATATATTTACTTACACATGCATTTGTATTGGTGTTTTGCATAATGTACACAAAAATACAATTATATGTTAGATAAAACAACAGTGACGTCCGATTTCTAATAATACTTTACTTAAAGATATCTTTTACAATTTTGATTCAATATCATTCGTAACCAATGATATTCGACTCTTCGAAATTATATGTTTTGAAGAACAGATTCGTGACAAGTTTCATTTATCTTCATGTTTTGAAGTTTTCCCAAAACGCCCTCTCCTATTTAAATTTTAAATAAAGCAATTTATTATTATAACGCGCTTAAAATCACTTGAAAACACGTCAACATGTCGTTTATGATCGGAAAAATTATTGCAAGAATTGATTCACACGTTTGTCACGCCACTTTGTCTGATAAAGGTAGCAATACCTAAGTATATCTTCAAAACCATCAGCTATTAATTCACTTTACTCCATCATTTAAAATAGTTCACGTATAAAATATGCACTTTCGTTATCCGATATATCAATAGGTTATGCTTGCTCGTACCAGGCAATGTCGAATGTCTTTAATTATATATACAATGTGGATTTTAAGATTATACATATATTGCTCGTCTCAATATGTTTGAAAAGAATATAATGTAGAAAAATGAAAATGTGCTTTAGCTTGGAATTAAAAATGAGAACTATGCATGCCTTTCTCATTCTTTTTCGTCTAAACTATAACTATGGTATTATATTGAGTGTTTCATTGCTTGTTTACCGTTCGAGTCCCCGAGGGTATATACATAAACCTAGTCACTGATATTCTGGTATCAGCTGATAATTTTATGCTTAAGTTGCATTTCATGGATCGTATTGATAGAGTGATGTTAATTTCTTAACTTTCCTGGTACAATATAACTTGGTCTTCCCCTCGAACATGTGGCACAACCACATTAAAAAAAAGCTAAACTCCTGAAAACCTAATATCGTCATCATTTTACTGTGTTTAATCTTAGAAATATTTGAAAATACTTTTAGCGTTAGTATTTGGCATTGTTCCATACCTTCTTCCTCTTCATAATACATTCATATTTCATTAAATTCGAGCTCAACTGATATAGCCTTATTGACAGAAACGATCGTGTTGGGCATTTGTCGTGGTCCCGTTTTCATTGATATAAAATTATTTATTTATTTATTTTTTTATTTATTTATTCATTTATTATTATTATTATTATTATTATTATTATTATTATTATTATTTGCAAAACTATAGCTTTTATACTATGTCTAGTGATTGTACTGCTGGTGAACTGTTCGAAAACTGGTATTTCGGTACAAGTCGTTTACTTGATATTATTTGGTATCATGTAATAAGATTTAGGAATACATTTAGGTTCTTTTGTTACCTTGTATGATACCATGTTTTCATTTAGAACTCTATAATCAATTGATGACGTCTTATTGACAGAAACGATTGACCACTTGTTTTGGCTCTTGTTTGCAAACGATAACTTTGGTAATATGTTGATAATATTTACAACCACTAGGTCGTTGTCACTTCTGATCGTCCGTTTGGGTCCCCGAAGGAAAACATGAACCCAGTACCTGGTATTTCGGTACCAGCTGATTATTTTAAACTGAAATAATATTACGAATGGATGACAATGTTTAAATTATTAACTCATGAAAAGCGAAGATATTCAACTTGTACAGTGTTAACTCTTAGACGGATTTAGAAAAACACTTAAGTTATCTTTTGGCCTTGTATGATACCAATTTTTGCTTCGGAACTCTACATTTATTTTAAATACGACCTCAACTGATAAGACCCTATTGACAGAAACAATCATACTGAACATTTGTTTTGTATTGGTGTCTTTTTGCAAAACTATAACTTTATTATAAATATTTGAGTGATCGTTCATATGGATTGTGTGGTTCTAATCATTAACTCCTCAAAAGCTAGAATGATACAGTGGTTAATCTTAGATGGATTTGACAATATATTTTGGTTTAATGCATGGCCTCGTCTCATACTGTCTTCCGTTTCCGGTACTACACATTTATTTCAAATTCAAGCATAAGTGAAGATAGAACCGATCGATTAGCATTTACCTCGGCCTTTTGTAAAACTATAACTTTGGTATTATATGTATGGTATTTCCTGTTCGAAAAGCAATACTATTTTTGTAGATAATCAAAGTTATTTAGGTTATTTATTATAAATTATATACAGAATATTGGATATACACGAACTCAAGAACATCCGGAGATGTTATCATGTGTTTTGAAAGGGCCGTATTACCCCCGCCACGAATCCCATTAAAATACATGTATAGAAAAATAAATTTTATATCATTTTGGTAATCAAGATAATTTCGGTTTAACATATTGTTGAGAACAACTATTTCACTTTTAATATGGTTGCCAAAGTGTGTATAAGCGCCATTATAACCATTAATTCCAAAGCAGGGGGATATATATATATATATATATATATATATATATATATATATATATATATATATATATATATATATATATATATATATATTTAAACTTTGAATAGTGTTTTTCAGTTATATGGTGGTGGAAAGTTTTTATTGGTGATGGGAAACAGGGTACAATATACCCAGGAAGAGACCATTGACCTTCCGCAAGTAAACAGGCAAACTTCCTCACATAAAACAGCTTAGGTTCCAGAGGGGCTCGAACCTGAGCTGACAGGAAGTGAGAGACTTCATGGTTCAAAGCACGATGCTCTAACCCTCGGCTACGGGGTCGCCAGGGGATACTAATAACAGTGTAATAATAATAATAATAATAATAATAATAATAATAATAATAATAATAATAATAATAATAATAATAATAATAATAATAAATAAATAATAATAATAATAATAATAATAAAAATAATAATAATAATTATAATAATAATAATAATAATAATGATTAGAATAATAATCGCGATGATAATATATCATTATCATGTTTAATTCAATGAAAATATTTTATAAATAATGGCACATACTTGTATAAATGGTATTAGTTTGCACATTGATCCACCCATGTACCAGCTCTCTGTAATGTCCGCTAGCAGAGTCGGGGGTAGGCAAAACAAAATGACCAAAAAATCAGCTACTGCCAGATTGAATATGAATATATTGACAACAGTTTGCATATGGTGACTGCTCCAAATCACGTAACAAACAAGAGCATTTCCAACCAACCCAAAGGCAAATAAGATCATATATAGTATGATAAATATCCATTCTATTGCACTAGGGAAAATATAATCGTTCTCCACATATTCCCTGCACTGATCTATAGTAATACATCCAGATAAGTCCAGGCAGTGATTTAAACAGTTGCTTGAATTATTGTAATTAATCATCTTAATTAATTTTCTTTTTTACTATTGCTTATTTTTGTCACGGAACAATGTCTTTTTAAATGTATCATCATTTAATTGTCCAAATTGCCTTCTCTCGACAATTTTGTTTACACATTTGCAGGTCGCCATCGAATTTTTTTCAAACGTTGATTAACCAAAAGTGTGTATCTGAATTCTTATGTATTCATATACTTTGAATTTTTCCCCATAGCTTCTATGATGTTCTCTGTAAAGTGTTGTCAGACACCAACACAAAATGGTAAGTCACTGATTTGCTTGTATCGACAAAATCCATACGTAATACAACTCTTGACTCGCTCCTGACAATCAATGAATATTTTGTTCTAGATAACAATTTTTGTAACTGACATTAAGATTGTTGTCAATTTCATTTACCTCTTTTGACAAATATACTTCATTGTCGACATATTCCACTTTTTGTCTAAAAAATGTCAAACAGATGGTGATTGTTAAATTTTATCAATATATGACAATTATGGTTGTTCAAAAACAATTACGAAAATTTCAGGAAAGAAACAATTGTGGTGAAATTCGTCGGAGTCTGTATATGGAGACAAATCTTTTTAATCATGAAACAGAATTTTGTATAATCAATATATTTTCTTTTCTTTTAATTGATTCAAAATAAAGTTTATTTAATAAATTTCACAACAGAAAGGAAGCTTTACATTCAGATAGCGATATTGATCTATTCAAGAAAGAGATCATGTAATGTGATTCAATTCAAAATTTCTAATGAAATAACAAAAACTTCTTTTAAAGATGAAATTTGAGTTATTATAAAAAAACACTTGAATTGAAAAAGGTTTAATTGCAATGTATGGAAAACTAATTTTGACTGGAATGTTTGGAAAACTAATTTTAACTGGAATGTTTGGACATCTAATTTTAATTGTAATATTTGCTAAACTAATTTTAACTGCACTCATTTTAACTACAATGTTTGGAAAACTTATTTTAACTGCAACGTTTGGAAAACTTATTTTAACTTTAACGTTTGGACAACTAATTTTAACTGCAGTGTTTGAAAAACTTACTTTAATTGTAGTGTATGGAAAACTATTTTTAACTGCAGTGCTTGGAAATCTAAGTTTTACGGCAATGTTTGTATCATCGCACTGGTTATAAAAAGAAAATATATCATTCTATAAGAAACAAGATACACAAAATGCCATTTACTTCAAGATGTAAAGCCTAATAAAGACTACAATGGATAATGTTTCCCTTGACGCTCCTACTTACACCCAAATCAATTTCGCTTTGCAATATTAAATTTTGCGTACATTTGCAAAACTTCGGAAATTTAAATAGCCAATATTTGCATTTGCCATCATAAATAATTCTATTGTAAGCATTTAAATGTTAAAATGAAGGTATGCTGAGTATTGTAAGCATAATTTTGTATTTAAAGAAGTTGTCAAATGTAAATAGCATTTATAAATACATGTACATACTCTTGAGATAAGAATTAACGAGTTATGCCAGAGATATTTATGTCTTTATTTATCTTTATTCGACCTCAATAGATGAAGCCTTATTTACAGAAACGATCGTCTTGAGCATTTGTTTTGACATATTTTGCAAAACTATAACTTGGTATTGTGTTTAGTAGATTTACAACCACCGTGTCGTTGCCACTGCTGATGGACTATTTACCACACACTCCGATTGGTATTTTTGATGTCCATGTTTGTCAAATGTTCAGCATATGGTCAACAGGGAATGCTTACTCCTCCATGGCACCTAATCCCACCTCTTGATTTCCAGTTTGTCCATTTATTTTTTACCAGATTTGTTGTAATATAACATTTTCTTTTCGTATTCATGTATGTTGTGTTAATCAATCAGTGTAACTGTATCAGTAAACATCGTTTAATCCTCCCATTTCACTAAAATCTAGAATTTATCGATTTGAAGCTCTGACATTTGAAGCCATGATCATTTGATATACTCCCACGACTACATTTGTATGTCTCTCTTTTACGCCTGTTATAATACTACTATCACCTAAAACACTAACCATTAAAATAAATGCCCGGTAACAAATTAAAATAGATCAATTAAACTTCAGTATAAGACATTCAGTGATATATATTTATACAGCATGCGACATTTTATCAATGAATCCCTCTACTTTACTCCGCCTCGTTGTGAATTGGTATTGCCTATAAACCAAAGTCTTTTCTGAATATCGTTTACATGGCGCCAAGACTTATTATTATGGAATCATGTAAAGAGAACGCCATACGCTGGGCTAAGAAAGAAGTTGTCGAACCTGATACTCTTTCGGAGTGGATTAAGTCGATCAGTAATGTTCTTAAACGAAGAATTCGACGACTTAAACATTGTGTCAACACAAAACACGATTCAATTTTTCGTGACCCTGATGTTGTCAGAGAACTTCCCCGTCTCCATGAAAATTTTATCATCGTTCCTGCTGACAAAGCATCTAACAACTTAACATTTGCCTGCCGTCGATACTACTTCAGCATCCTAAAAGAGGAACTTGGACTAAACACACTTTCTGGAAATCATACATACTTCTCTACCTCTGAAATATTAGATAATCATAAATCCGTTCTCGCTTCGTTTGGAATAACCACAAGTGACACGGAGCTTGAATTGCCTATTGGATTCCGAAGATGCACAAAAATCCCTATAAACACCGCTTCATTGCGGGGTCATCTAAGTGTTCCACCAATCCTTTATCTATTTTGCTTGTCAAACTTCTAACACATATTAAACAAGGTCTTCAGAAGTACTGTATAACGGTCTACTCAATCAGATGTGGATCGTAAAGAATTCAAAGGAATTGTTGGAACATTTTAAATCTTATTAAACCCTTTATATAAACAATCCCTCATAAAAAACAGATTAACGTCTATTATAAAAAACTCTTTTGTATACAAAAATGGAAATCGCAGATATAAACATTTAGTGTTAGCTCATGAAGACCCTTATTTTTCAAGGAACACTCTGATTCCAATACCAAGTACACTGAAGACGATATTATCAAGATACCGGTGTTTCTAATAGACAACATCTTCGTGCATTTTGCGGGAAAAGTTTTCCAACAGACTGTCGGCATTCCAATGGGTACCAATTGTGCACCTCTCTTGGCTGACATATTTTTGTATACATATGAAGCGGAATGTATACAATCTCTGCTCAAAGGAAACAAACAGTAAGCATCTCTGTTCAATTTTACTTACATGTATATCGACGATGTTCTGTCCATAAATAATTCAGAATTTCAGATATCCTGTTGAGCTAGAGATCAATGATACGACAGAGAGCAACACATCTGCTTCTTACCTAGATTTACTCCTGTCGATTGGAAAAGACGGTCAACTTCACACATCCTTCAATGACAAACGAGACGATTTCAATTTCAATATCACAAACTCCCCGTTTCTAAGTAGTAATATTACATATTCTCCTGCCTATGACGTTTTCATTTCACAACTTATACGTTTTGCCAGGGCATGCTCTTCTTATGAATGTTTTATTCTGAGAGCTAAACGACTAGCCGGCCCCAGACAGTGACTCCATTTCACCAATCATGATTTTCACCGAACTTGACCTCATCACCAAACGACCGTTTTACCGAATTTGACTCGTTCATCGAACTAGAAGGATTCCAAGGAACATTTGCGACGGGTGTAGCATGCCAGCAGAAAACGCTGACTCCTTCCGGACACCTGGTCTTATCCCGTTTGGGATTCTTAATTGTTCTTCATGTTGAGACCATTTGCACATCTAATTCGTCGTGTTAAAATGGACTTGAGTTTTTATTATTGATTGGTACTGCTTCAATTTTACTTCACAGATAAGTATGGAATTAGACGTCACAGATAAGTATGGGATTAGACTTCACAGATAAGTATGGAATTAGATTTCACAGATAATTATGGAATTAGTTTTCACAGATAAATATGGAATTCCATTTCACAGATAAGTATGGAATTAGACTTCACATTTAAGTATGGAATTACATTTCACAGATAAGTATGGAATTAGACTTCACAGATAAATATGGAATTAGACTTCACAGATAAGTATGGAATTACATTACACAGATAATTATGGAATTAGACTTCACAGATAAACATGGAATTAGACTTCACAGATAAGTATGGAATTAAACTTAACAGATAAGTATGGAATTAGATTTCACAGATAAACATGGAATTAGATTTCACAGATAATTATGGAATTACATTTCACAGATAAGTATGGCATTAGACTTCACAGATAATTATGGAATTAGACTTCACAGATAATTATGGAATTAGAGATAAGTAATTATGGAATTAGACTTAACAGATAAGTATGGAATTAGACTTCACAGATAATTATGGAATTAGACTTCACAGATAATTATGGAATTACATTTCAGAGATAAGTATGGAATTAGACTTCACAGATAAACATGGAATTAGACTTCACAGATGAACATGGAATTAGACTTCACAGATAATTATGGAATTACATTTCAGAGATAAGTATGGAATTAGACTTCACAGATAAACATGGAATTAGACTTCACAGATAATTATGGAATTACATTTCAGAGATAAGTATGGAATTACATTTCACAGATAAACATGGAATTAGACTTCACAGATAAGTATGGAATTAAACTTAACAGATAAGTATGGAATTAGATTTCACAGATAAACATGGAAATAGACTTCACAGATAATTATGGAATTACATTTCAGAGATAAGTATGGAATTACATTTTACAGATAAACATGGAATTAGACTTCACAGATAAGTATGGTTTTAGACTTCACAGATAAGTATGGAATTACATTTCACAGATAAGTATGGCATCAGACTTCACAGACAAGCATGGAATTAGACTTCACAGATAAGAATGGAATTAGACTTCACAGATAAGAATGAAGCAAGGGTAGAAAAGGAATATGCAATGCATTGTATATAAAATCACAGATACCAAAATAGTCATCGAAAGAAGGTTCATGAAACAATATATAAATCAGGTGAAACTTGGACACAAAAATCCTCTGAAAATCCAGAGGTGGGATCAGGTGTCATGGAGGAGTAACTTCCTCTGTTGACCGGTCACACCTGCTGCGATTCCACATCCAAATTCAAGTGATATAAGTGAAGATTGAATCCTTGTCCAACACCGGTAAAGACAATTCAACCAGTGCTATCGATCAGGCAATTCAACATTTCACTCAGGGAAACACTGAAATTGAAAAAAGGACACTATACCGACCGTACGACGCATCATGTCTACATATTAAACATTAGAATTTTGTCCAGTAATGCTTTGTAATGAAACTCTATCACATCTATTACGCCTATCACATCTAATACCATGTGCCTGTAAATAAACTCTCAATCGATATCGGTCTATCATTTATTCTGTTTATATGTCCGTTCATCTTCCAGTCCTCTCTCTCTCTCTCTCTCTCTCTCTCTCTCTCTCTCTCTCTCTCTCTCTCTCTCTCTCTCTCTCTCTCTGCCTTTCTCTCTCTCTCTCTCTCTCTCTCTCTCTCTCTCTCTCTCTCTCTCTCTCTCTCTCTCTCTCTCTCTCTCTCTCTCTCTCTCTCTCTCTCTCTCTCTCTCTCTCTCTCTCTCTCTCTCTCTCTCTCTCTCTCTCTCTCTCTCTCTCTCTCTCTCTCTCTCTCTCTTCATGGTGCGTGCAGAGGTGTAGGAATCAAATCAAAAGGTAGTTTTAAAAGGGGTTAAGTTTGAGGCTGATTGCATTGATTAAACTTGTTTATACTTTGAAAATTAAAATTTAAACTCAATTTAAAACTGTTTATGCAATGCATACCTCATCAACAGTAGAGTGATGATTCCAAATTGGAGTGGTGTAAATCTTAATTAAAGTCGCCGAGCGGAGCGAGTTGCGAAAATTTTTGGAAATTTGTCTTTAATTTTTCAACTTTTTATAGAAATTAGAGGCCTTACATCTATTTTATAAACTTTAGGCGGCATTCTCTCCCTCATCACCGCACATATTTTTAAGTGTTGGACTAATTGTGAGGCAATATTTTATTAAGGGTAATGTTTCACACATCTCTCAGACAGTTTTTTTTTAATTTCGAATCCCTTTTGTCTGCATCCAGGCGCGACAATACGCATAGCAATCCACAAATAAACCACTTTGATTATCCTACTCAAAAGAAGAATGAATCAGCAAAAGAAGTTACTAAAATAGGGACAGAATCTTGGCCTAGTATCCTCCTACATTGAATTATGAACTCTTTATCGTTAAAAATATGAACATAATGAGGGAGTCCAGAAACAGTTTTGATTTTTAAAAGTTCAGGGAAGCCTTTATCTGGATTCCACAAATTACTCTCTCTCTCTCTCTCTCTCTCTCTCTCTCTCTCTCTCTCTCTCTCTCTCTCTCTCTCTCTCTCTCTATATATATATATATATATATATATATATATATATATATTATATATATATATATATATATATATATATATATATATATATATATATATATATATATATAGATATATGCGACATCCACTCCCTCATCACTGCACACATAGTCCTGGGAAGCCTTTTTCTGTATTCTAAATGATATTACTAAAATAAAAAAAAATAGGTAATAACGTTTGTATTTGCAAAACAACTGCGATATAATTCAAGAAAATAATATTCGTTTCAGGATGAACAAATTAAAGGAGAGAAATAAGTTACTTATGAAATGTATAAATATTATTACTTTGTATGGTAATAGAAAGCTATAAAACTTATTGAATCATCGTCGTATTTTTATACGTCTCGCCATCTCATCACAAAAAAAGAAAAACTTTATGCTTTACAGTTCTGGAATACACTTTTCTTTTTAATGTATTAACAGCAACACAATTTAAAAAGCAAATGCGCCTGTAGTAAAACTGATAACTTTACTACATGTGATTACAGATCTCAGAATAAAACCGAGCTACTTACTGAGAGCAAGAAAGACTATGAATGCAAACGAATTTCAACAGCAATAAAAATAGTAAACGGTTATGAATGAAAAACATGTTGACATTTGAAGTAATTGTAGTATTTGAAAACATCCAGATCAGGATATATCGTATAACTTCATACAACGACCTTGTCTGAGATATTGAAGCTATGAATTAAGACAGTGATCTATTATCAATTATGTCATTTAACTGACAAATATATGACAAAGAATTCCCTTACGATGAATGAAAGGTCCAGTATATTGAAGACCACATCCACAAATTACTCTCTCTCTCTCTCTCTCTCTCTCTCTCTCTCTCTCTCTCTCTCTCTCTCTCTCTCTCTCTCTCTCTCTCTCTCTCTCTCTCTCTCTCTCTCTCTCTCTCTCTCTCTCTATATATATATATATATATATATATATATGTGTGTGTGTGAGTGTGTGTACATGTTATTGACAGATAATTGTAAGGATTGGTGATGACAGTGCTTGTATTATTCTTTTCTTTTATTAATAAGCAGATACATATGTCTCCACATCTATTAAAAAGAAGCATATGTAGGCTCCTTAGGTCCGAATAAGTCGGTTTAGATTCAAATATATACTCCAGGAATAAGCATGATAAACGAAAACAAGAATGCAAGGTAAACATAACCGTTAGAATAATTGAAAATATCAAGCTAGATGTGTCCTTTGCCATTCCGCTGTTCTGTTTATTTCTGTTGAATTCTATTTGTTTTCGCCTGCATATCATTGGGTATTCGATTTCAAGTTTGATATAATTTTGTCCAGTATGATATGATTAGTATTTGAAAAAGATAACACAATCGACTATACACATTCAGGGAATATTGTTTGTCGGTAGAATTCTACATACTATAGACACTAATGTGGTTAAAGTATATATGACTGGCTTATCCGTTTTATAAGCAATGTTTCTCTTATTTTATAGTCCCTATTAAGTTTTATTTATATTCATTGACTTTTTATATCATATTATTTACACGCTATCCTTCTATTATCAATGAGCCAGAAGTGATTGTAGAACCTACTAAATCTCCATAATCTACTAAATCTCCATAATGTATTATAAGGACAGCGCCTTAAATAACTTGGTATTTGTTTACATGGTGCATTACTATGATTGTCTTCTAGAGAAACTTCTATTAAATTCCATTTCTGGTCAGCCACCAGTTACAACTTCCAAGAATTGAAATTCAACAAAATTGCAAATTTCCATCACGCTTTTTTCCTTTGACATTTTACTTCATAACTCCTTCACACGAAATCAAAACGTTATACGTACGACGTAATAGTCACATACGCGCGCGTGCATATAAATTAGTTAAACCTAATTTTTCTCCAGAAAATTCATACGGCGACGCCAAAGGTTTTCTCCAGATAATCTAGATTTTACTAATTTTTGTGATTTTGGCACAGTTAAATCTAATTTAGAATAATTTATCGGGAGAAAAAACCTAGGTTTAAAGCGTTATTGTTATTTTTTTTTTGGCATGCTTCATCAAATAAACCTATATTTTCTCATTTAAACCTTTTTTCAGTTAAATCTATTTTTTCTCAGTATCCCACATGAACTTGAAACAAACTAGGTGTAACTGTAGCAAAATCACAATAATGTGTTAAATCTGGTTTTTCTCCAATTAATTCAAATAGCGACGGCAAAATCACAATTAGATAAACTCACATTAACTGGGGGAAAAATAAGACTACCTAGGTATCTGAGAAAAACCAGATTAACAGGAGATAATATAGGGTTATCTGAGAAAATCCAGGTTTCACAGATTAATGTGATTTTGGCTTGCGATGATAAAGATAATTATATAAAATTAGACTGTCAGTTTGTAAAGGGGATTCTGGGAAAGTTTATGTTTCCGTCGGATTTCTAGTATTGAAGAACACTGTATTTAGCTGTACTTTTTCATTGAACCCATCATTTAAATTAAGTGAAAATTACTGTTTCCTTTGCAGCGATTGATATGGCTAGTTTGTACGTAAATCAACCACTAAAGCTAACTGACTATTGAGAATAAGCGATTGTGTGATGTGGTGCAATAAACACTTAAGAACAACATAGAATTGTCAATATCGCTCACTTAAATGCATGTCACTTATTCTATCTCTATATCAAATTGTGTGGACACGTGTTAAACTCTTTGAAATTAATTTGAGAAACTCATATCTTTTGCTAAAACACGATTATAAATCGAATTGTTATTAAAAAGTAATCCTCATTTGCAAGATCGGGTTCGTTCAAACATTATTATTAAATATTTACGATAAGATAATACAGAAGAATATTCGTTTTGTATCTTTTGTTGAAAGAATAATGACACAAAAGATGACAAATACAGAACACTAGATCTTGTTTTAGATTCAAATGATTGTTGTTTATAAGAATTAAGACAGCTGTTTTATCAACATTAATGGTTTTTGGAAGCAGGTTATAAATCAAGCTCTATCAGCATATGACTGAAATGATCTTGAAGTTCCTGGTAATTTTTATCCGCTGAATGTAAGGTGACAAAGTACAGTTTCCGGTATATGTGCTAAAATTCTGTAGTAAAAGAGTGGGCAGAGGGGCTCGGGCCGGAAAAAGAAGTGAATTTCCAAAACATCATTCTGGAAATCTGTCCAATCTGAAATCTAATGTCAACCAACCACCATTTGATACATTTATGTTTTGAGGCTGGAAAATAATGAAAGAATATTAGTAAAAATTGTGCAGATTTTGTGTGTAGTCTTTAATAAACATTCTTCTAAGTATACGTACATTTATGTGATAAGAATTATATTATCTTGTATTGAGTTTTATTTTATAAATATTAGATTGGTAATATGATGTGAAATATCTTAAAAATTGATGCATGTACAGTTGTTAGTAAGAATACACTGTGTGTGAGTCAATGGTAACGGAAAGTTATTTTTCACTGTTTCAATTGACCGGACAACAGAATGATGGTGAGTGTGAGCGGTCAGAGAAATTACTGACTTTTCCATGACACCTGATCTCACCTCAGGATTTTGTGGAGCTCTGTGTTTGTCACGATTCTCCATATTGTATATACATTCCTGGACTTCCTTGCCGCCAACACTGTGGTATTTGCCCTTTTTTATATACATATTTCAATTTAAAAGATCACACGAGACGATAATAACATTACTGGCCACAAGGCAAGCCTGAACTATAATATATACGTATGAACATGGGAGTAATATTAAATTATCAAAAATAACTATCAACGTTATCCTAACGCATTTGTGTCATAAGCAATTATTTGACGTCAAAGTAATTAAATGTATGTTATAGATATATAGCAGTAATCTTGACTAGCAACAATCATCATCATCATCATCATCATCATCATCATCATCATCATCATTTTGCTAACTTCAAGATTACACTGATAACGGCATTGAAAATGATATTTCAGTAAACTACTTGCTACATTTCCCTTTAAGATATTTGACAAAAATGTAAAATACATCATTCACTTATGAGAAATTCTTGTCTACATATTTCTTTCCATGATTCGTTCGTCAAATGGCATATTATAGGTCATTGTATTGCCACAAATACAATTAGAAACAGTTTATATGGTGTCTAGACGGAAAGTATTACAAAGCCAGGAAGTCATAGGAACTTATAAGTATTCTTGAAACACGTCGGAATAAACTCTAAGAAATAGAATTAGAGAATTCTGTACCTGTCAATCCTTGTTGTAAAAATCGATTTTTGGAAATGTCCGCTTCATCTACATTCGATCGTCAGCATTTAAGGATTGTTTCTTTAAAGCATGGAGTGTGTTGCACATTGAATATTTTTTTCGATGATCCATTGCATATACAATCTATACTTTTCAAACATTGAAAAACAATCCTTGTATTTATATATATACTTCGATGAGTCGAACTTCAATGAGTCGAATTTCTCGTTGTTTCGAACTTTTTACAAAGTCCCGATTTATTTCATTATATATCCTTACTAAAAAACAATTTATAAATCGAACTTTCATGAGTCGAATTTCTCGGTGTGTCGAACAAAACTGGCAGTCCCATCGCTGTAAAAACATCGAAAATTCATACAAATGAATCGAAGTCAAAGTTTACCTGTATACAAGATGAAAATTACCCGTGGCGATTTTCACACCTATCCGACTACGTTGAACAATGGACACGTGTTTATTGATAAACACCCAGGACGGTATAAAAATAACAACATGATTTAAGTAATTAAAAGTAATAAGCAGACGCTAATTGATTAATGATTGTTTGCGACTGTGTCAGACTCAAATATGCAAATTACCGTCGGTTGTGTTGGTTGTTTACCATTTCGTAGCTTGAGTCATGATAAGTTTCCGATTTGTAAAAACAAAACGAAATGACCCGATAATATACAGTAAACATTTTCTACTCAAACTCAAAGTGTCACTTGTAAAGAAAAAACAGCATGAAATGAACGGTATCGGCAATTTGATGTGAAAAAAATTATTTTAATGTGTAATGACTAGTGCTGCATGATACATCTATTGACTTTCGTTTTGTGTTGATAATTAAATTGGTGACAAAATATTTTAGCTTCTGGTTTTTTTTCTTAACTCTGAGTCAACGTTGTGTTTCTCGTATAGGCGCTTGGATTACGATTTTTCTGCAGAATGTTTGGATTTATTCTCTGAGTAAAAATAAATACACTGTATCTACATTAAATAAGCCGTAAATGATTTTAGTGGATTCGATTCTAAGTCTTGATCCCAGCACCTATACAGTTACACAGTCACGTACAATAGATTTTTTTGTGTGGCATGTCGTTATGGAGTAGATTTTAGATTTCTCGATCACCATTCATGAGTCGAAGTCCCGATGTTTCGAACTTTTTTAGACGGTCCTTGAACTTCGACTCATCGAAGTTCTACTGTATATATATATATATATATATATATATATATATATATATATATATATATATATATATATATATATATATATATATATATATATATATATAATTTCTTTGAATCTGTAGTCAGCTGGATACGGAATTCATTCTATATATTTGGCTTTGCGGTGGGAGTTTTTCACATGACGCAACAGCTAAACAGCAGTGTGAGTCGAGAAGTAGTTCCCCTTTTCTGTCCGAAAATACTAAATTGAATTAAGGTTTATTCTCTTATTTTTATGTCATCACCGGCGACGTTTCTATTCATGAAAATGAAAACCTAAAAAATCTTATTTTAAGAAGTCGTAAATACCGCAAAGCCCGTTCCTTTAATTGGCGTCAAAATTTCAGTTTAGTTATGAATTCTGTCGAATATTATGCCAGACGATGGGCCAAACATAAATACGTTAAACCAGACACTGTACGATGGTCGATAAACTCTTTATTCGAAATCTTAAAGGAACTATTAAAACACGTTATCCCTCTGAATTTAGTGATCCGGAAGTAGTAACTGAACTGGATAGATTACATGACCAATATATACTGCTCCCAGCAGACAAAGCCTCAAATAATATAGTTTTTCTTTGCAAGGCACATTACTATAATTGTTTATCAGAAGAGTTAGGGTTTGATACAAATTCTGGTAATCTTACATACACACGTAGCTCACTTTCAAAGTACGAAATACTTCAAAACCACGCGTCCGTATTACGCACCATCGATGTACCTACAACCGGTGCTGAATTTTTTATATTTATATTGCATACCTAAACTTCATAAAACCCCATATAAGTAGAGGTACATAACAGGATCCAGCAAATGTACTACCAAACCTTTATCTTTACTCCTTACCAAGATATTGACATCCGTCAAGGAGAAATTTCAGCAACACTGTTGCTTATCCCAGAAGCGGTGCAAATCAGATGTGGATATATAAAAATTCTAAACAACTTTAAGAAAATTTAAAGGCACACAATTTTTCTAAAATTCACAGTATCAAAACTACTCTTCACACAACTATTCCACATAAAAAAATAAACGAAAGACTTTTTAGCATCATAGACAACTGTTTTTTCACTAAAGGTGGTATCCGAAAATTTAAATATCTAGTGATTGAATATCATGATACTTATTTTTTCAAGCACCACTCTTATTCTACACATAAATGCACTGTAGTTGACATAAAAAACATGATGGAATTTTTAATAGACAAATTATTAATTATTTGTAATGTTCGGAGACGTAGTCTTTCAAAAAACTTTCGGCGTTCTTATGGGTACCAATTGTGCTCCTTTATTGGCCGACCTGTTCCGTTATTCATACGACTCAGACTTCTTTCAAAAACTGCTGAATCCAAAGAAGATAAAGCTAGCGGTGTCCTTTAATTTGACATTTATATATAACGACGACGTTTTGTCAATTAATAATGACATTTTTCATACAGATGACAATGGGATATACCCCAGCGAACTAGAAATTAAAGATACAACAGAATCAAGCACACACGCTTCAGACTTAGACATTTTACTAACTATAGACACAGACGGGAAAATGGCAACTGAGCTATACGACAAACGCGACGATTTCGGCTTTCCCATCGTACATTTTCCACATTTAAGTAGTAACATCCCAAAGTCACCGGCATATGGAGTTTATATTTCACAAATGATCCGATATGCCAGTGCGCGTTCAACATATGAACATTTCATTTACAGATGTAAACTACTCACTGACAAATTATTGACAAAGAGATATCGAAAATCGCGTTTGATGTCAACGTTCCGCAAATTTTACTGTCGGTATAATAGTTTTGTTTTCGATTACTCTGTTTCACTGGGTGGAATGTTGAGTTGCCTTTTCGTTGGCGGTTGTAGAGACGTCTGTTCCAATTGTGAAGAGGATTTGTTCCTCACGTATTTCATTTGTACTTGACTGTGGACTCACGGCGTATGTGACCGGTCGACAGTGGATGCTTACTCCTCCATGGCACCTGATCCCACCTCTTGGTTTCCAGAGGTCCATGTTTGTCCATTTCTGCCGGATTTGTATCTGTGTCCTGTATCTAGGATGTTTTATATATTTCATATCATTTTAAGATAAACTAGTGATATTGAAAATGTTTAATACTTGTCAGATTTGTTTTGAGGTTACTTTAAATATTCAATTGCTTGGTAGAGGAAGGTTAAATGTGTCAGAAGAGAATTGAAAATGCAAATGGCGGCTCCCATGGCTATGCTGTATATTGTATTTAAAACGAATATGAGTGTGAATTATGATATATTATTAATGTGATATACCATACAAAGTTTGATTGTAACTGAAGAGAAGGAAAACAGCTAATATTCATTCATGACAACTGAAAACAGCCATTTTATTTGACATTTTTAACCAATTAACTGGGAACCATGGTGACTGATTCGTACATAGCTTACGTAAGTATTTCACACGGCCTAACTTCCCACGACGCGAGTGACGAACTGTTTCTTACAAGTTTACCCGGTGAAGGCAAACAAATCGACATGTTTATCAGCGATGCTGTGTAAAGTTGCACTAGGCCTAACTCT
This sequence comes from Atrina japonica, assembly GCA_030159075.1. Lineage (NCBI taxonomy): Eukaryota > Metazoa > Mollusca > Bivalvia > Pterioida > Pinnidae > Atrina > Atrina japonica. The sequence goes on along the minus strand of BROG01000046.1, from coordinate 1,807,907 downwards.
TTTTTTTTCTGTTCAATTGACAAGTAAAAATTGTAACTACGAAGCGAATTTTCATTTCTGTAGTCTGTGGTTCTGGTCATAACATGATCTAGATATATCGTGATATGGGTCTGTAGGCTGTACAGCGTACTACAGATGTAGATCTAGTCTTGTGCTTCCGATTTCTTTCTGTAATTTTTGCTTGTTTTGTGGTAATTTACGATGGCTTTTACGATTAAATAAATAAAAAAAAAGATATGTGATATTCTATTCTTTTTTTATTCGTTCAAGCAATCTTACGCCGAAAAAGTAAAGCGGTTAACACTCGGGTCACGTGACTACAATTACTTGCGTATGCGTTTCATTGCTCTATATCCTTGCAATGAAAGGAATTGTAGTCGGTATGTAAATATATCATTATATACGTGATAAAATTAAAATATCAATATAAGAATCACAGATACCGAAGTGTTTATCTTCAGCATGTATAGGATACAATATATAAATCTGGTTTATATTGGACAAACATGGACCTCTGTAACATTTCTTCAACAATATGAGAATAAAAGATTGTGATGGATACACCATGATTTACCATAAACCTAAGCCATACCATATATACACAAAACTATACATATGTTTCTGTCCGTATCATCATACTGCACTTGATCATTTTGTATTAATTATATGCCCCTGATTTATCTAATTATGTACACAAATTCAAAATTTATTTTTCCTTTAACGACGTCGTTCAATGTTTTGGAAGAATAAAATTCCATTTAGAGAAGCCGTGCAGGTGTAATTTTTGTATTCAACTGCAGAACTGCAGTGCAATACGAAGTTACGTATTTCATTGGCACATTGATCTGTTTTATAGCTGTATGATTACACATACATGTGATAAAAGAGAATATGTAAGATTGATTTTTGAAATATTACAACAATATAGTGCCAATTATACCATTGGGCAGTTGTTATGTTGGTTAAAATCCGAAATCAGAATTTGTAGTTGCTGACTATTATTTCTTGCACCACATCTTTTATGCCATCTGTCATGTATCATTGTCATACTGTACTGCACTGTACTGTCAACTACATCCGGTGGGACTATATATACATTGTATGTGAATTTCCTATGTTTGATATATCATGGATCTCATAAAAGCAACTTGTATATAGATATTCAAAAATATTTTTTTCATTTCAAGGGTTTTGTGTGTAATTTATTGTCCAAATTAACACATTTAATTTGATATATTTTGCGGCATCAATAAAATTAAACATCTTTATCAATGACTTCGAGTTGTATATTTATAAAGATTTATCTATAACACAAAATTGATGGCACGTTCCTTCAACGGAAAATAATGATGTTTTCCAGTATGTCACTGTATTCATCCACAATTCTATCATAATAACTAGTTTTCGGATCAAAGTGATGCGACAGTATTCAGCTCACTTATTGATACAACAACCGTTAGAATTGCCTTCCAGGATATAATGATATATTTGCTTCATTGAAATTGGCAATAAAGCAATCGCGTAGACATATATACAGCTATAAAACCATCAACATTAATTCGAGTTTCGAAACTATCTACAATGCAAAGGTCACGGCCATTAATTAAATAAAGAATTAACATAACACATGACGCCAACTTTAGATATTTTGGAGGCACAAGAAATATTAGTAAATAAACGATGAGTTAAATGATGATGGTAATGATGATGATGATTTTGTATATTTGTATATTTGCCATATATTTGTTACTTTGTTTTATTATTATTCTTTCAAATAATAACTGCCTGCTTATATGTGTGCATGTGTGTTTTTCTTTCTATAAGAAACAGACAACTTATACCAAATTATTATTATTATTATTATTATTATTATTATTATTATTATTATTAATATTACATCATCATCATCATCGTCGTCGTCATCGTCGTCGTCGTCCTTGTCATTTTGCTAACATCAAGATTACTCTGATGACGTCATTGAAAATGATATATCAGTAAATTACATTTTTTTTTTGGGGGGGGGTGACCTATTTTTCCAAATACTTTGTGATTTACAATCAATTCGTTTCATCTGATATGCTATTAGACCTAGAGCAAGTTGGGAATATTAATGTCGGCATTGTGGTATTTAGACTGTACATTTCGGTATTAGGTTCATACTTTGTTTTTATCATTTTCGTATTGGTAATAAACCTACAGAAACATATGTTGTCGATGCATAGAAATTTAATTTGTTATTTTGTTGTCTATGTAATGAAAGAAAATCTCTTATTTTCGAATACTTGCACGATATATAAATATGTTCTGTTTTATGTTTTTATTATCCGAATGAAACCTTATCCATTAACTCCATTAAACGTTGCCATCGTGAAAAACATAAATGCAAATAAAGGTCCGTAACCTAATTGTAGGAGTGCGTTCCTTCAATGAACAATTTTTTTATTACAATATAATATCTAAATGGGAATTATTCAAATGTCATTTACATAAGAATCAGAAGTAGTAAATGCAATTTACGAATGTATTCCGTTTGCTTTGACCCTAGCACTAATTTTACAAATACAGATTCTGGAAGTGAATATCATTTGTACCAATTGTGATGAGGAGTCACTCCTTACGTATTTCATTGGGCTCACGGCGGATGTGACCGGTCGACAGGGGATGCTTACTCATCCATGGCACCTGATCCCTCCTCTTGGTTTCCAGAGCTCCGTGTTTGTTCATTTTTACATTGTAAGATAAGGAAGCATTGGATTGTAATGATAAACTCTACAATATAAAAAAATTCAGATACCAAAGTATAAATCAATAGAATATCCGGGACATAGATACAAATCCGGTAAAAATGAACAAACACGGACCTCTGGATACCAAGAGGTGGGATCAGGTGCCGTGGAGGAGTAAGCATCCCCTGTTGACCGGTCATACCCGCCGTAAGTCCATAGTCAAGTCCAATGAAACACATGAGGAGTGTATCCTCGTCACAATTGGTACAGACGTCTCAACAACCGCCAACGAAAAGGCAACTCAACATTTCACTAAGTGAAACAGAGTAGTCGCAAACAAGATTATTATACCGACCGAAAAATTTGCAGAACGTTGACATTAAACGCGGTTTTCGATATCCCTGTGTCAATAATATGTCAGTGAGTAGTTTACCTCTGTGTATGAAATTTTCATATGTTGTACACGCCCTGGCATATCGGATCATTTGTGAAATATAAACTCCATATGTGGGTGACTGAGGGATATTACTACTTAAATGTGGAAAATGTACGATTGGATTCGGAACACCTCGCTGTTTACCGGAAGAAAAAATATGGCTAAATGGCCAACTGATAATAGGAACAAATCGCTTTGTTTTTGTTTTTGAAGGAGTTTGATAATTATTGTAATGTAATTGATGAACTAACCATTACTCTGATTGATGCTGTTTGTACGTAGCATAAACTTCACTCGAGGTACAGATGGTTATTTTTGTTTAATCACAAACAAGACTATTATACCGGCCGTAAAATTTGAGGAACGCTGACATCAAACGTGGTTTTCGATATCCTTGTGTCAATAATTTATCAGTGAGTAGTTTACCTCTGTATATGAAATGTTCACACGCCGTGGCATTTCGGATGATTGGTAATATAAAAACTCCATATGCGGATGACTGTGGGATATTACTACTTAAATGTGGAAAATTTACGATGGGAAAGTCGAAATCGTCGCGTTTGTCGTATAGCTTAGTTGCTAATTTCCCGTCTGTGTTTATATTAAGTAAAATGTCTAAGTATGAAGCGAAGTGTGTGCTTGATTCTGTTGTATCTTTAATTTCTAGTTCGCTGGAATATATCGCATTGACATATGTATGAACATTGTCATTATTAATTGACAAAACGTCGTCGATATATCTTAATGTCAAGTTAAAGGACACCGCTATAATAATATAATGCTTCACAGATGCTAAATATAAATGCACCTAAATACGCTACAATCATTTAAGTATCAATTTAGAACAATGGTATAAATTGTAATTATTATTTAAGTTATAATCATTTTATCATACCGATAACATTATTTAAATTCTAAGTTATTCAAAAGCTAAGATAGTAATCTTCTAACAGTGGTTGCTCTTGGACAGATTTGTGTGTACATTTAGGTACTCCGGTTTCCTCCCACAGAAAGCACCCCATAACGCCAACATCAGAGCCAACGAGAGACATTTATATAAGTCACCCCATAACGCCAACATCAGAGCCAATGAGAGACATTTATATAAGTCACCCATAACGCCAACATCAGAGCCAATGAGAGACATTTATATAAGTCACCCCATAACGCCAATATCAGAGCCAATGAGAGACATTTATATAAGTCACCCCATAACGCCAACATCAGAGCCAATGAGAGACATTTATATAAGTCACCCCATAACTCCAATATCAGAGCCAATGAGAGACATTTATATAAGTCACCCCATAACGCCAACATCAGAGCCAATGAGAGACATTTATATAAGTCACCCCATAACGCCAACATCAGAGCCAATGAGAGACATTTATATAAGTCACCCCAAAACGCCAACATCAGAGCCAATGAGAGACATTTATATATGTTGTTTAAACTTGTTTGTTAATCGTAGTAAAATAAATAACTTTAAACTTTTATGTAGTGTTTGATTTGAGTTTGAGTCCCGTCGTAAGGAGATGCATTACCATTGAATTAATTGAAGAAAAACCTAGGATTAACTGAGAAAATTGCGCCAAAATTCCATTAATTCTCATTAATATAGTGAAACTTAGTCTTATTGACATACAGGATCGTCTTCAGCATTATAACTTTGGTATTAAGTTTATAATATTTGTCTTAGTTATGCATAACTCCCTTCCACTTAATGCGACATAATGAGTTTTAAATTTATCAAAAACCAGAAACAACTAGGTTTTATCCATTCATATGCTTTTAACGTACCTCATTAATATGATTTTGCATGTCATATGTCTCATATAAAAATTCAAAATGACAATAACGATAATAAAACTTCTCATTGTCAAATTTTTGACAGAGGGATATCAAAAACCGCCTTTGATAGCAATGTTCCGTAAATTTTACGGTCGGTATAATAGTTTTGTTTGCGATTTCTCTGTTTCACTGGGTGAAATGTTGACTTGTCTTTTCGTTTGCAGTTGTAGATACTTCTGTACCTATTGTGACGAGGATTCGTTCCTCACATTTTTCATTTGGATTTGACTGTGGACGGGTAATGTTTACTCCTCCATGACACCTGACACCACCTCTTTGTTTCCAGAGGTCCGTGTTTGTCCATATTACCAGATTTGTATCTATATCCTGGACTTACTAAATATTTATACTTTGGTATCTAAGTTTTTGTTTATATCCTTCCTTATTAAATAGTAATTAAATAGTTATCCTATTAAATAACCTGTATAAAGCAAAACAATTGTGTTTTATGTTCCTATATAAATGTAATCAGTGTTTACTTTTAATGCACGTGATCTGACTATGTGCCTGAATAGATAGCTTTCTATTACTTATGACACACCAACATCAAATTAATAAATTAAACCAAGCTTGTTATCAATTAAACCTTGTTTTCTCCAGCTAATGAAAAATTATGTTAACTGAAAAGAAAACTAAGTTTATACCTCCAAATTCATATGTATACATCAATAATGTTTCCGGCGCAGTTAACCTACATTTTCTAAGCTAAACGAGTCTATCTAATTTTTGTAGCTATTTATCCTAGTTTTTATCAGTTAAACTATGTTGAACTACGATTTGTGATTTTGACGAAATTAAAACTTCTTAAACTATTTAAACTTAGTTTTAATCTAGTCAATGCAAGTTAATGAAAAAAAAAACTATTCCCCTAATTAATGTGATTATGGAGTGCCAAAGACAGGGCTATGCAAATGTTGATAAAACCTGTCGCAGAATAATATTCAGTGTATCCGTTGAATAACATATGTTTAATCTGGTTAATCAAGTTTAGAAATTGCAATAAACCAACGATTGAAATTGAAAACAGTTATTGTTACTTTTGTTTTCATTAACCTGGTGAATACACAACCCTGGTCACAGCCTGTTTTGATAGTTTGCATATATATATATATATATAGTATATATATATATATATATATATAATATATATATATATATATATATATATATATATATATATATATATATATATTTATTTATAAGGATAATATAAATGCTGCTGTAATTCCAAACACAACTTCTATATTTCCAACAATTATTCACATTGCAAAATGATTTATCAGGAATTAACATCCGCGTAACTCAAAGAAATATTTTTTAAAATGGGTGACAAAAGTTATCCATGAAATCAGAGACTTGGGCAAAAATAAAATATTAATTTCTAAATTCGATGAAAGATATTTCCAAGTGGTAGTGGTGGTCAGACTTCCTACAATTATATTTATCCAGTTACAGATGCTGAATAGATTTGATTTTGACATAATCACAAATCGCAAATAGTCTTTCATATCAAACCTTGAAATACTCCATTATCGACAGGCGAAAAGATTGTAGTTCGTTTTAATAACTGGCTCAACCTTTGATCAACTGCAATTATTTCCGAAACTTTGAACATTAAAAACTTAAACATTGCACGATGAACTGATTTCCATTGCCTGAAATACAAGAAACATGAAATTGCATTTCTTGTAAAAAGATTAACGACTACTGAACAGGAAACAAAATCATTATGGAAGATTCTGTGTTAAATTGCTTTGATCAAGGATCGGCAGCGATAAATTGTACAAGCGAATGATACAGTAAATAATTTCAGTGCTACTAAATTTTCTTCAGCAACAGATCTGAATCCAGCTGATAAGGCTGTTGTCTAACAAATTTCCGCACTAGATCATCCGACTTTGAAAGCAAAATAATTAAAATAGACAAAAGTGCTTGTATTAAATGTACAGCGATATACATTGTCTGCACGGTTTGGGGTGTGTAATTGGGGAATATTGAATGGCATAATATACCGGACACTACAGGAACAATATATACATTATACAGGTATATATATATAATGATCAGTGGTGTCAACTTAATCCATTTATAATTGACTGTCATAGAATGTATTACGAATGGGTTCAGATTTCCACAACCGCAGCCTAATTAAGACGAACAAGTCTAATTCTACTTTCTGTTTCATTAGATTTGTATCATTCAGGGTTAGTTGTTAAATCCCACAAACCCATGGTATATGATTGATAGAATGTTATGTCTGACAGAGAGTACAAAGTAATCTACATATATTCTATTATAGGATATCAACAATGCAATATATCCAATTGTGTCTTTGTATTTAAAAATCATCGTATTGTTTTCAGCGAAATATATGTAAATCCATACAAAACTTCTGGTAGTGATGCCCAAGTTGCCGAATATTTAGATCACCGATCTTTAATCCATGGAGTCTCTCAACTTATTTCAAAACTAAGTCTAGTCTCGATTGAATCTAAGCTGGTTTTGTATACTTGTTGATAGCTGCTGGTCGATTACCGGGTACAATGAAAAAATATTTTGAAATCTCTGGTTGGCGTTTGTTAAAACCCACACGAGTGTAGGTGTGTGTTTGGTGAACATGATCTTCAATAATACAATTTTATTCAAAACTGATTTTGATCAAATAAAGTTTTTTTCAGTTTTTAACACTAAAAAATCTATATAAATCAAGTAGCTAATGATGAACCGCGATAGCGAACGTGTGAAGCTATTAACTACCAATCATTAATCTGGCATCAGATACCCATCCCTAGGTCCACTGACATTTTAACTTGCTAAGTGCTGATAATGCCTTGCACAATAATTAGTCGATCATGCCACAAGAGCATTGCCTGGTGTTAAGTTTAATGACCAGTGTCGTCTGACAAGGCAGACGTCAAGTCATTTAGAGTCAATGCTTTCAAAGCATTATGTGAAACGATTTCTCGGAAACTGTTTAATTGTCCATAAACAGACATTAGCAATGAAGTCAACTTTGATTGTCAGTTTGTTTAAAATCATTGTTTACATAATGCAACAAATTGACGTACGCAGTGATAATATCTGCATTATATACATTTGTCTATTTTTACGGTTACATCGAGAATGCGGCCGTATATTTGGCATAAATATAATTTGGTATGATAAGTTCAGTAGCATATGTGTTTTCAGGTCTAAATTTATTGCAATATATATTTCGATAATGTTTATCAAAATATTTGTAAATGTATATTGCAACTACATGAAACCTGATAAGTCTTAGAGATAAAATTTTAATATAAAGTTTATATACAATATTCAAATATTGGTAAAATTAGATATCATGCTTTTGTGAATAATGGTTATGATTTCAGACATTAGTTTTTTAATGTGAGAGTTACGTACCTTACCTTGCAAAGCGTTTTGTATTGTTTGAAGTAATATGCATAAGAAAACATATTTACAATACTTTGATGAAAAAATAAGACCAATTTCACCTTTAAAAAATGAATAATATATTGTGAGCAACTTATCGGAAAGAACATCTTGTTTCTGAAAATTATATCATGATAGAATAAACCGCTTAACACAGGTCCACAAAACGAAGTTGACACTGTTACCAACCTATTCTGAAATTTTACATAATTTTAACGATCTATTGTAAAATCTCACATGATACCTTTAACAACTTATAGTAAAATATTACATGATAATGTAAGCAGCCAATTGTAAATATGATACTTTTAACGGCCTGTTGTAGAAACTAACATTATACTGTTAACACCCTATTGTAAAACTGACAATTCCACTGTTAACACCCTGCTCTTAAACTTACATAATACTGTTTAAGGCCTGATGTAAAAACTAACATAATAATATAATACTATAATAATACTGTTAACATCCTGTTGTAAAACTAACAATTCCACTGTTAACACCCTGCTCTAAAACTTACACAATAATGTTGAAGGCCTGTTGTAAAAAATAACATAATAATATAATACTATAATAATACTGTTAACACCCTGTTGTAAAACTAACAATTCCACTGTTAACACCCTGCTCTAAAACTTACACAATAATGTTGAAGGCCTGTTGTAAAACTAACAATTCGACTGTTAACACCCTGCTCTAAAACTTACACAATAATGTTGAAGGCCTGTTGTAAAAAATAACATAATAATATAATAATACTGTTAACACCCTGTTGTAAAACTAACAATTCCACTGTTAACACCCTGCTCTAAAAATTACACAATAATGTTGAAGGCCTGTTGTAAAACTAACAATTCCACTGTTAACACCCTGCTCTTAAACTTACATAATACTGTTAAAACTAACATAATAATAGAACTATAATAATACTGTTAACACTGTTGTAAAACTAACAATTCCACTGTTAACACCCTGCTCTTAAACTTACATAATACTGTTAAAACTAACATAATAATATAATACTATAATAATACTGTTAACACCCTGTTGTAAAACTAACAATTCCACTGTTAACACCCTGCTCTAAAACTTACACAATAATGTTGAAGGTTTAAACAATTCGACTGCCTTACATAATACTGTTAAAACTAACATAATAATATAATACTATAATAATACTGTTAACACCCTGTTGTAAAACTAACAATTCCACTGTTAACACCCTGCTCTAAAAATTACACAATAATGTTGAAGGCCTGTTGTAAAACTAACAATTCCACTGTTAACACCCTGCTCTTAAACTTACATAATACTGTTAAAACTAACATAATAATATAATACTATAATAATACTGTTATAAAACTAACAATTCCACTGTTAACACCCTGCTCTAAAACTTACAATAATGTTGAAACCCTGTTGTAAAAAATAACATAATAATAAATACTAACAATTACTGTTAACACACTGTTGTTAACAATTCCACTGTTAACACCCTGCTCTAAAAATTACACAATAATGTTGAAGGCATGTTGTAAAAAATAAACTTACATAATATAAAAATAATAATATACTATAATAATAATGTTAACACCCTGTTGTAAAACTAACAAACTAACAACCCTGCTCTAAAACTTACACTGTTGAAGGCATGTTGTAAAAAATAACTAATAATAAAACTTACACAATGTTAATGTTGAAGGCTCTAAAACTTACACAATAATGTTGAAGGCCTGTTGTAAAACTAACAATTCGACTGTTAACACCCTGCTCTAAAACTTACACAATAATGTTGAAGGCCTGTTGTAAAAAATAACATAATAATATAATACTATAATAATACTGTTAACACCCTGTTGTAAAACTAACAATTCCACTGTTAACACCCTGCTCTAAAACTTACACAATAATGTTGAAGGCCTGTTGTAAAAAATAACATAATACTGTTAACACCCTGTTGCAAAACTCACAATACTACTGTTAACACTCTGCCGTAAACTTACATAATACTGTTAAAGGTCTGTTGTAAAAACTAACATACAATATGTCTCTGTCAACATCTATATTGTAAAGTTAAAATGGTACTATTGACAGCCTATTGTAAAAAGTAACATAGGATATTGTTAGTAAATAATGATGACCCAGACAAAACTGACAGTATGTCATATCGAACATGACAAATTTTGTTGGCAGACTATGACATGAAGAATTTTAAAATCCTGATATAATACATATAATGTTGACAGCTTAGAGTGTATTGCAATCACATAATTTACAGCCTATCGTAACTTACAGTTGAGAATTTCTGTAGTCAGTTCACAAAATAGAAGACCACGATATCGTCATATTTGATAGCCATACTATTGACGACTCGTATTATGGTATAGGCTTACATTAATCTAGTTAGCTATTATAGATGTTGTTTCCATACAACTGTTAGCCAGTCATAACCCAATACATATATTTGTTGACCGCCTGCCCAAAAAGAGACGATAACACACTAGGGTAGTTAACATACCGACAACTTCATAAAGTTTAGGTTTGACGACGTTTGAGCATGTAGTCATATATTAACATGTTTCATCATCACGAACAATATGAATGGACATTTTTACTTGCATGACAACATTATTTGAATGACAAAAATATCCATATGACATTATTAATATGAAAACATAATTTGTATGGAAAGAACTGTTTGTATTAAAACCATACAAATTCCATTTTGTCTTTTAGGTATGACACGCTTAAAAAATCATTGATGAGTAAAACCTAGTTTTCTCAGTTAAACATCGTTTCCCTCGAGATCAACCTGGTTTTTTCTCAGTTAATCCATATTTCCAAACCCACATTAACTGGAGAAAAACAAGGTTTAACTGCACCAAAATCGCATAAATACGTATTAAAGCGATTGTGGTGCAGTTAAATCTATTTTTCTCATTGAAACATGGTTTTTCTCCAGTCAATATATAAAAATAAAAAAGTTCAGTCCTGTGTTCCACCATATTTTAGATTGAAGACCACGCCTTGCATTTCATATTTCTATACACCTAGCATCGCATCCAAGCTATTCAATTACAAACAGGTTTGCAGTGCCTGGATATCAACTACTTTGTCTGAATGGCTATACGCCATACGATGGTTGACAAAATCTCGTTTTCGGTATCCCTCTGTATATAGTGATCCAGGAGTAGTAACTGAACTGGATAGATTATATGACCAATATGTACTGGTACCAGCAGACAAAGCCTCAAATAATATAGTTCTGATTTATAAGACACATTACTATAATTGCTTATTAGAAGAACTTGGGTTTAATACTAATTCGGGAAATCCTGCATACATGTACACACGTAGCTAACTTTCAAAGGACGATATCCTTCAAAATCACGTGTCCGTATTACGCTCATTTGATATACCTACATCGGATACCGATTTTGAGCTACAATATTTATATTGGATACCTAAACTTCATAAAACCTCATATAAGCAAAGATACATAGCAGGATCCAGCAAATGTTCTACCAAACCTTTATCTTTACTCCTTACCAAGATATTGACAGCCATTAAGGAGAAACTTCAACAATACTGTACAGTTGCTTATTCCAGAAGCGGTGTAAATCAGATGTTGATACTTAAAAAATTCTAAACAGCTTTTAGAAAATTGGAAGGCACACAATTTTTCTCGAATTCACGGTATCAAAAGATATGACTTCTCTACTCTTTATACAACTAATCCACACAAAAAATAAAAGAAAGACTTTTTAGCACCATAGACAACTGTTTTTTCACTAAAGGTGGTACCCGAAAATTTAAATATCTAGTGATTGGCTATCAGGATACTTCTTTTGTCCAACATCAATCTGATTCTACACAGAAATACTCTGAAGTTGATATTAAAAACATACTGGAATTTTTAATAGTCAATATATTTGTAATGTTCGGAGACGTGGTCTTTCAACAAATTGTCGGCATTCCTGTGGGAACCAATTGTGCTCCTTTATCAACAACTAAGCTATACGACAAACACGACGATTTCAGCTTTCTTAAGTAATAATATCCCCAAATCATCCGCATATATTCACAAATGATCCGATATGTCAGAGAATTGTTCAACATATGAATATTTCCTATACAGAGGTAAACTACTCACTGACAAATTATTAACACAGGGATATTGAAAACCGCGTTCAATGTCAACGTCGGTTGATAGTCCTGTTTGCGAATACTCTGCTTCACTAAGTAAAATGTTGAGTTGCCTTTTCGCGTATTCCATTGGACTTGACTGTGGACTCACGGCGGGTGTGACCAGTCGACAGGGGATGCTTACTCCTCCATGGCACCTGATCCCACCTCTTGGTTTCCAGAGGTCCGTGTTTGTTCATTTTTACCGGCTTTGTATCTATGTCCTGGACATTCTATTGATTTATACTTTGGTATCTGAGATTTTTTATATTAATGAGGAAAATTAGGTTTAACTGGAAAAAACTAAATGGTTGAACTGAGAAAAAAGTTTAATTGATAAAGCACGCAAAATCTCAATCGTGCGTTAATCTGAATTTTTCTTGAGATAAACCTACATTTTTTCTTTTAAACCTAGTTTTTCTCTAATTAATGTTGATTAAAAGTTAAACCTAGTTTTTCTCCACTTAATTCTAGTTTTTCTCGTAGCCCCCATTACCTGGAGAAAAGCTAAGTTTAACTGTGAAAAACTAGTTTGAACTCATTAATGTAATTTTGGTACGCCATATACAGGTGGTCATAATACACCAATACTGATTCTACACATATAAAATACCAACCCAAGATGCTGTGCTAATTCTCTACATTTAAGACTGTTCAGGTCAGTACAGGTACAAAAAAATGACTGTCTTAAAATCCGTGAATTGTTTTAGTTATGTTTATATAGGCTAAGATACGTAACAAGCTTGACGAGGAAAGAAAGTATTGGGGACACGAAGTCTGTACATTGTTCATTAAGTAGATAAAAAGAGGAAGGAAATATTGATATTTAGTGCATTGACTTAAACAAGAGAACAGTAGAAACACTGCTTTTATCAGCTTCAACAAAATGTTAAATTGCACTAGGAATTGACTGAAAAGCTACAGAGGTCCCCAACAGCAGATGAAGTATCCGAGTCTTTTCACATGTGTTTCTTTCAACAAGTGGATTACAATATTCAAATTTTTGCCAAAGCAAATATTTACATGGTTCAGAATTGCACTTATACAAATCTCTGTAATGAATCCTTACATGTCGTCATTGGAAACAATTTCAATCCATAATATGATTCTAAATCCGCCAGCTTGTATTAATAAAGGCTGCCGAAGACAGATTGAACAATTCGTTACTAAACTGTACCTGATAAAATATTGACGTTTAAAGTTTGGAAATATCATCTTAACGTTAAGTATGTTGAACAGTAAATTATAAATCTGTCGGAAATTCTATGAAAAAAAACACACACACTCACTTTAAACACTCTTATTTGTTCGGGCATTTTTCTTTGTTGTAAGTTAATTTTGCAGTCTTTACAACTCTTACAAATGGTACCCCTGTACTTAAAGACGCTATCGGATACTGACGATTTAACCAACGTATGAAAAATTAGGTGAAGAATTACACTGGCATTCGTCGTATAAGTTGTAAATAAGTTTTGTATAAGTCAACAACACGCTGGTATACGCTTACATAAGTTTAAGTATGCACAAAACCTTTGACGTATGTCAGCTTTTGACCCATACGTTTCGCATACGCTGGAGTAAGTTGTAGATACGTTTTACAATTGCTAACACATGTTCCTATACGTTACACGTTCGTCAGTACAACGACATTACATCGAATGTTTGACGTATGCCAACGTTTTATATTTTTTCCATACGTTGGCATAAGTTTAATCAACATTGTCATTAATTTAATCTTAGATAATGTATCGATTTCTTAGATGTTTGATAACGCTGACTGAACCTGGGATCAAAGATAAATATCGAAATATGATTTAACAATAATCAAAAGAACAAGTTAAAAATCTTCAGAGTATCAATTTACTTTATTATACACCTGGACTCTTTGCCTATTCTTAAATATAATGTGGGCAATAATCATTTATATTATCCTTTATAATCTAATTCTTGCTCTTCGTATCTTTTCCTAATAACATAAATGAAAAGGACTCGAAGTATCCAATAATCAAGCAAAGCAAAATTCCCTCGAAGAATAATGTAGCACATGGGATCGAAAGATAATAACCAAAAACTAACTACTAAACTGTAATATCGATCTTCTGGATTTTACAAGGGTTTGAATGTTTTTTCCTTTGTTATTTTGTAGTTGTTGTGTAATATAATACATTTATGATATTAACGACAAACATTTTATGTCAGCTTAAAGGGGAAAATCAATCAAAGCATGCGCTAAACCGGTATAGTGTATTTGATTGAAGATTATATTTCGACATGTTTCACTTCTTGAATTTGATTTCAATCTTTGACAAATATAGTTGTCCCAAAATACAGCAGGTTTGATATTTTTCTTTCATAAAACGGAGTAGTATAACATGTACAAATTATCAATAGCAAAGATACCAAAGCTTTAACCATGAGGAAGTCCATAATATAATATACCAATATGGTGAACATTGGATAAACACAACACACAGGGAAATCGGAAAGTGGGGCCAGGTGTCATACAGAAGTACGTATCCTCTGTCGTCGTTGGTCATATTTAAATTAGACAACTTAAAGAATACTTCCGAACAGATAACTCAATATTGCGGATGATTAAAACTTTTTATTGCATTTTTAGTAAACATCTAGAGAAATATAAGGATTCATTAATTGATTGAGACGTCTGTGCCAATTATGACGAGGATTCGTTCCTCACGTATTTCATTTTAATTTTATATATGATATCCTGGACATCTTAATGATTTATACTTTGGTATCTGAGATTTTTTTATATCAATGATTAGTTATTTTAATTGCTATTTTTCACGGTGTGGGGGCACAGGAATACGTATTCAACACTCTTCACGCGATGAAATAGAATGTTATTCATAAAAATTGGCAAATTTCCCTATGTAATTGCAACGGTGATTGTATATTTACGGTGAAATTCACGAATCTAATCTAATACGTCAAATAATATTCTAAATATTAGCTGGATTAGGATTTATCATTGAGTTTAATTCAATTTGCCAACATAATTGGGTCGCCGTTTTCTGCGATGAAGTGATGTCTGTTTAAAATATGTTTAAGACCCTTAACAGATACTGTTATTCTTGTATTTCAGAACAATTGCACTCCAATATCTGATTAAAGTCTTACATAATAACTGATAGTCCATTCATGATAAATGCCAAATCCTACATGTATGTTTCAAAAACAGATTCGGTTAGCAAGTATAAATGAACAATGTTCTTGATATTCTTGATACTTTCAAATAAAATTTAGAAAATTCTTTAATCTTTCGCCGAATATAAGGAATTTTATTATATTTCTATCATAAAATGTTTTTTACTTATTAAATAATATCAATTACTGTACTGTTTAAAAGTAAAGAAGCTGTTATTATTAGCTATAGTCATCCATAATGCTTTGTGAGTTCCATGTTTAGATCATATGATACACATGCGTAAAATGCACTATTTTATGGTTTTATTATTCATTTTGTTTTGCAAAGGTAACGCAGAAACAGTTGATCCGATTTACAACAAACTGTGAAATAGCACCTTTGAATTCCATAACGATTTGGTAATCGATGTTCTTTACCAAAGAAATTATGATGAAAAAACGGGAAATTTAACTCCTACACGAAATGTTATTGCTACGAGTGACGATAGATAAGAGGCCAACTTCCATATTGTGTACTTAATGCATTTAATGATGGCAAATCCTCTTACTGTGAAAAAAATACAAATGACGTAATTAAACTGCTAAGCGATAAAGTAATTTTGTGCACACAGAGAGATTCCAGTAAGAACTATGGTGTACCGGTTGAAATTGAAAAATGTTTACAATTGTTCTGTTGATTGGAGTTCTGTTTACCAAATGCCACGCATAGTAATGTAGTAAATACTATATTTCATTTTTATAATTTACTTTTCATTCAGATGGGAAATTATAGAATGTTCATTTTATGTGTAAACTATCTCACAGTAAGAGGAATTATGAATAAATATAAAAAACAGTGTGAAATCATTTATATAGCAAAAGTAAAATGCTTCATACACTCTGTGGAGTTCAGAGATGGTAGCATGAATTGTAGCACCAGTACAACGTTTTAGGTTTTAACGTATCCATTATCTGTCCTTTACTATCTACTGCAACATACACGTCCTATTTATTACTTTTACTTTCCTTCCTGTTTTCTATTACCTTCCTACTAAACAAATTCGTGCATCATTGACATTCCCATTATGTTGTTGAAAATATGTAGCCTATTTCAATGCTGATGTTGAATAAAATACGTTAAATCTAAATATTTCAATAATGTACCTATTGCCACAAAGCATCTGGTCTGTCGTTCCTCAAGATGGCCCATACTTGAAAACATAGATGTACATGTATCTGGTTTTTTCTTAAAATCTGTGAACAAATATTTAGAAAACGAACTATTATCTCATGTGCTCGACCTCATATCTTACTTTCTCGAGATAGACCATTTAACAAAACACCATGTCCTAATTGTAATACGTTAAGAATATCATTTAATTTAGTTCCAACCAAATATTATTTCAAATTTTTAGAGTGAAATTATTACAGAGTCCATATCTAAATTTTGGTTACTTTGTCTGAGCCTATAAAGTCGAGAAAAGCAGTTTGTGCATTCTGTAGAAAACTTATTTACTTGATTACTGTTGTAACTTCAGAGTTTGGTTTCCATATCAACGTTTGATGTTCACCCATTAAGTACATCTCTGAGACTCACACAAAAACGATGTGACATAACACTTAATATGTATAAACGTTTGATATATAGAGAGATATTGTTGAATTCTATACAGTTTAACCTGCTTTAGCGACTACCTGTATTTAAAGAGCACCTGGTCACATAACGTTTTTTTTTTTTTTTTTTTTTTTTTTTTTTTTTTTGCTGTCCCGACCGTATCATTTGTGTACAAATCAAGCTTTATATAAAGACCACCTCCCTATAAAGACAAGATTTCTTGTGTCCCTAAGGGGTCTTTTATATACAAGTTTATTGTGTATAGTAAAATCTATATAACTCAGCGGGATGTCTCGTGAACACTTTCTTGACTTGGAAGAGTTTTAATTTAAGGGAATAAAGCATAACGACATTAAAATTACACTGAGAAGAGCAAAACTTTATGTTGTTTTTTCCTCGTTACGTTTGTCATTAACGAAAAGTAAGTAGAATATTTCGTACGATAATTAATATGTTACACCGCCCAGCCAAGTTAAGGGAATAGGACTATAACTCAACATATTGCCTCTGTTTAATTCTTGCCATCTTTCTATTGATGCTGATTTTTGCACTGTTGTTCTACGCTCTCCAATAAATTTTCACTTATGGAAACGTCAGAAGCTAGAGGTGAAGTGTCACAAATGCTGACATGAGCTATAAGACTTATGTCATTACAACAACAGTGCTCTTTTCACTTTATAATCCGAGAAGTAAGTTGTTAAAGTCTTACGTATGACCCGGTACTATGAATTATATCCGGGAGAATTCGCTTTCTTTCTATCTATATATCTATCTGTCTATCTATATATCTGTCTGTCTGTCTGTCTGTCTGGATAGATAAATAGATAGATAAACAGATATATATATATATATATATATATATATATATATATATATATATATATATATATATATATATAGATAGATAGATAGATAGATAGATAGATAGATAGATAGATAGATAGATAGATAGATAACCTGTCTTGTTACATCAAGATAAAAATGTTCACCTCTATTTCTCCATTTATCACAATCAACATTTATAATAGCAGTATACAACAATTAGAATGGGAAATGTCTTCTTTAAAGAGATGCAAGATGAATATTTTATTCCAAAATTTCAGTCACATCCTGACATCCTGTGTAATCGCTAGTAAAGATTTTAATCACGACCCGTGAAGACAATTTGCTGAAAGCCGCAAAGAAGCGAAAATTTATCGAGAAAAACTTGTTAGCTTTCGGTATACAGTTATATTTTAGAATTGAAATATCAGCATCGGTGCTTTAATGGTGCTATATTATAGACAAGATGGGCTATCATAAGTTACCGCTAACATCTGAGAAACAATGGACCGTTTTACAAAAGGTCACACTTAAGAATAAGAACTATTTAATTTTTAGGATATAGGACTTGTGATTATCAATTGCTTGTTTGTTTATTGTTGTGTGATGATTCACAAAAGAATTTTTCACTCATATGGGGACGTCATCAATTGCCGGTGAAGGGCTTCAAATTTTGGACTATGCTTGGCACCTACGGCCACTGAGCAATGAGGGTTCTTTAACATGCCGACACCTTCTGTGACACGGGACCTTGGATTTTACTGTCTCATCCGAAGGACAGGAAACCAACCTGCCGCCGGCTGGACTCGAAATCACGATCAAGAGTCGAGCGCGCTACCGACTGAGCCAGGCCGGTTCTTTGCTTTTGTGAATGCAATAACTTGCCGTTGTAAATATAAGAGGTAAAAGTATTCATCGTATTTGAAAATATGCGAATATGACACACGTATGACACGCCAACTTACCTTTTCTTGTCTAATTAACGGATGTTTTAGCAAATAAACCAATTTCAATTTCATTTTAGAAACACATAATTTAACTGGGAACACTACGTATAACTGCCCAAATACTTTTAGAAAATTTGAATGCACACAATCTTTCTCAGATTCACAGTTTCAAAACAAACGACCTCATAACTTTCTACACAACAATTCCACATAAAGAATTAAAAGAGAAACTTTTTATCATAGACAACTGCTTTATTACTAAAGGTGGTACCCGAAAATTTAAATATCTAATGATTAGTGATCATAATACTTATTCTGTCCAACACCACTCTGATCTACACATAAATACATTTAAGTTTATATAAAAAGATAATGGAATTTCTAATAGACAATATATGTTGTAATGTTTGGAGGCGTGGTCTTTCAACAAACTGTCGGCATTCCTATGGGAACCAATTGTGCTCCTTTATTTACCCGATGGACCTGGTTCAGGAGAAGAAGTGGAAAACGTCTAAAATTTGACAAAAAAACTTAATTTTCTGTTTACTGAGGTGTCGGTGACCTTTGACCCCGTGACCTTAAAATGTTGTAAAAATTATCCTTAATAATTCGTAACAACTTTGTATTAAAAATGTCAGTCAGTTGTGTGTTATTGAGTCATTTGGATACAACTGTATCCTGTTATTCAAGCGCCCCCATAGTGGACCGTTTATTGACAAAATCCATTTTCATTTGCAAACTTTGTAGATATTGACTTAATAATCATGCATACAAAATTTAAAAGTCATCTGATCATTGGTTCATGAGAAGATTCAAGATCATATAAAAAAAGCAGCCAAAACATGAAAAATCCACTTAAAAGGGGAAAAAACTCCCATAAGGGTGTACCTGACAATATCTTTTGGTAGATCTATACGTGCTTAACAATTTTGCTTCTATCTTTGATACTTTTCAAGATTATAGAATAAAACTGTCCAAAACATTAGATATTTACTAAACAGGGGAAATAACTCTCATAAGGATCGACCCGGCAATTTCGGTCTTTTTGACTCTTTTGTAGATCTTTACGTGCTGAACATTTTTGCTTCAGTCGCTTTCTCTCTATCTATCATACATTTCAAGATAATATAAAAATAACAGCTCAAAACACGAACAATCCACTTAAAAGAGGCGACATGACAATTTTGGCCCTTGTGACATTTTTGTAGATTTTGCATGCTGAACATTTTTGCTTTGTTCACTTTTTTTCTATCTATCAGTTTTCAAGATAATCTGACACACCTTAAAAATATAAAATATTTACCAAAAAGGGGAAATAATTGCCATGAGGGTCGCCCATGCAATTTCAACGCTAAGTTTTTTAGAGATCTTTGGATGCTGAATATTTTGGCTAGTTTTACGTTTACTCTACCTATTATACTCCTCAAGATAATGTCAAAAAATATACAAAAAACATGATAAATACACAGAAAGGGGAAATAACTCACATAAGGGTCACCCCGACAATTTCCACCTAATTAAAATATTGATAGAGTTTTGCATGCCGCTTCTTTTAAGGAAGCGGTTTTTTCTAGTTTTAATAATTTTTGGAGATATCTACTAACTCATTCGTTCTATATTTAGCCATGACAGTCATGTTTGGTCCTAGCCACATTTCATCTGCAAAGGCTATACGGCTTTACATGGTTATACTACCTGTCAAGTTTGGTTCAAATTAGCCCAATGGTTTGGGAGAAGTAGTCAAAAATGTCGAAAATTTAACCAAAAAAACCCTTACATTTTTCGTGTACTCAGGTGCCCGTTTCCTTGCCATTTGACCCCATGACCTTGAAAGTTTGTCAAAATGATCTTAATAAATCTTTGTATACAAAAGGTTGATGAGTTTGGGGTTATTAAACAATTTGTAATACAACTGGACCCTGCCTGAATGAAGTGCTCCCTAGTGCCTCGTTTATGGACAGATTTCAATTTGGCTTGCTAACTTTGTAGATATTGACTTTACTACCATGCATACAAAATTTGATTATTAGTTTATGAGAAGAAAATTTTAAAGATGTACCAAAGTTTGGGCCTATTTTTGCCCCTTTTGGGGTCCCTATGGGTCCTAGACCCTTTTTAATCACCAATGTTATGCGATATGCCAAGTTAAAACTGGCTGACTGATACTTGTGCAGAAGTCAAAGATGTTCAAATCTTCACGACGCACGACGCACGACGGACAACGAGAGATATCGAAAACCGCGTTTGATGTCAACGTTCCGCAAATTTTCTAGTCGGTATAATAGCCTTGTTTGCAATTAGTCTGTTTCACTAAGTGAAATGTTGAGTAGCCTGTTCGATGGCTGTTGTCGAGACGTCTATACCAATTGTGACGAGCATTCGTTCCTCACGTATTTCATTTTGACTGTGAACTCATGGCGGGTGTGACCGGTCGACAGGGGATACCCACTTCTCCAGGGCACCTGATCCCACCTCTCAGTTTCCAGAGGCTCGTGTTTGTCCAATTTTTACCAGATAAATATTTATACTTTGGTATCTGAGATTTTCTACTTTAATAATCATTTATGTAAATTTGGGCCAGTTAAACCTATAATTTCTTTGTTAGACTATGTTTTTCGCTAGGAATGCTAGATTAATGTACTATGCGTAGCTGGAGAAAACTAGGTTCAACTGAGAAAAAGTAAGCTGAACTCATGTGATTTTGTAGTAGCAACATGAATTTACTTTTTCTTTCTAACCAACATTTACTGGGGAATAAAGGAGTTTATTGAGAAAACTATGGTTTAAAAAACTTCGCCCAAATCACAAAAATGAGTTAAACCTAGTTTAACAGATTAAACAATATGCTTAACTGTTCCACAATCGATTTAGCGTTGCTGTGGCACACTGAAATCTATTTACAGTTAATAAAAAGATGGACACCAAAATATCATCACTGAGATAAACTTTTCTGGAACATCACATTATCCAGAGGAATACTGGGTCTAAGGAAAACTAGGTTTAACTAAGGGAAACTATGTTAAACTAGAGAAAACTAGGTTCAATTGAGAAAAAAACAAGTTTAAATCGATTATGTGAAATTACTTTATGTGATTTTGGCTTGCCATAGGTACAATTAAACTTAGTTTTTCTCAGAAAACCCATTTCTCAGTTATTGACACAAAACAGGCTTAATTAGATAAATCTAGCTTTAACTGAGGAAAGCTAGGTTTAATGCATTATAGTAATTTATATTTGCCACACTTATGTTAAAGTAGGGTTGGTAAAGCGGTCTTACTACACATTTTTGATAAGGCATTTAACTTAAGAAATGCAGTTTAGGACATACAACTTAGGATCTACGACGTTTTAAAACTGTTCTGTACATAAGCATGTGCAGTAATGTGGCGAATTACTTTTATTGTTTTCAGTTGATGTCATTATATTAAACTAATGAAGAAATTATCATAAAAATAATTTAACATTAATTTTAACCTTACATAGCAATCTGAACAGGCTGAACCAAATTGTTAGAAAAAAAAGTTTAAAATATTGACTCACCTACCTCACAATCTGAACGAACTGTATTGAATTGTTAGAAAACGATTTAAAAATTTAAATGCATCAATGATATATAGATCCAAAACCTTTTTGTAAATAAAACGCATTTTTAAAAGGAATTCATAAAATTTTCTTTATACACGCTAGGCCAGATCTAACAACATATTTTGGTAAACCTTCTGGTACACTGCATCATGTATGATGAGCAAGAAGGAAGAATGATGTTTGTAAATATGACGGGGTTAATATGTTCCGCTCTTCGTCAGATTTCAGGATTAAATGGTTCGTTAGATCAAACACTGAACAAAAAATAAACTTTTTCAAAACAGAAATGTTGCAAGTTTTCACTCTGAACACATTTTGTTTTATTATTCTTTGTATCCATGTGTGTGTTCGCGTGATTTATAGGAATCGGGGACTTATTTCTGCATTCTTATTCATGGAATGCGTTTACCGTCTGCTGTGTAAGTCTAACACATAAACAATGTAATCCTAACGTCTGTAAAAATAATATCTAAATCCAAAAATCAAAATATATGTGGATCGCTCACAATTATTTTTGACACGTTGCAAATTGTGCATTACTTACATCACAAACATAATTATGCAAATCCTGAGTTAAGTGTCTTTATGTATTAAAGGCTGACGAAAAGCATCAATTCTGTGATATCGTTAGGTTTATCCTCTGCTTCATATTACATTTACAACAGCTTATACGTATCATCACCATATTTCATTTAGATCTTATTGCAAATCGTATCTAAAAGAATTGTAAATTGGTTGTTTCACCAAAATATGTGGACATTCTACATACTTTAGACAGAGAGAGGAAATTAACAGCCAGGTTAAAGGACAAACGCTACGATTTGGGCATTTTAGTAGTAATATCCCTCATGCACCTGCATGTAGTGTTTATATCTCACAAATGATCCGCTATGCCAGGGTTATTGAAATTCGCGTTCGATGTCAACGTTCCGCAAATTTTACGGTCAGTATAATATCCTTGTTTGCGATTACTCTGTTTCACTTATTGAAATACTGAGTTACCTGTTCGATAGCGGTTGTTGGGTCGTCTGTAGCAATTGTGACAAGAATTTCTTCCTCACCTATTTCACTTGAATTTGACTGTGGACTCACGGCGGGTGTGACCGATCAACAGGGAATGCTTACTATTACATGGCACCTGATCCCACCTCTTGATTTCCAATATCATCCGATTTGTGTATGTATTATAGATATTCTGTAGATTTATACTTTGGTATATGAGATTTTATATACAGTATATTACACAAATCGGATCTGGTTGACAAGAAACCGTGGTACAGCTGCAGGTGACAACAGAAAGCTAAGGTGAAATAACTCTACCCTAACTCTTACTCGTAAACTTTAACCATTACCTCTGAACCTAAACCTCAACCCTAACGTGACCTTTGATAAAATTCAAGATTGTGGCATCAACCGGTAAACTGCAGACTAACCGAAACTGTCATGAAAAGGGTAAACAAAATATAAATCTTTCATATTCTTAATGAAGGTAATGAAATATTTTGGGGATAACAACAGTTAGTGTTAATCTAGATCTTGTTTTAACTTAAAATGGATGTAATAATTTATATTTTACTGAGGCTACACATGAAATGTAAATAGAATACACATTTATATGAATTAATATAACAATGATTTACTTGATATTTGTTAACATATTGTTTAAATGTCTTTCCAAATTCAGACGAGAATCAACTTCCTCAAAATTTAAGTCTGAAAATATTCTTAACTTAGCCTGCTCCACCAATCAGATTTAATGATAGCAAAATTGGAAATAATTCTCACACTTTAGTAAAACTAAAGTTTTGAGAAAGTGGTCACGTTTCCAGAGAATGTTCTCAACTTTGTCTACTCAGTCAATCAGAGTCCAGGATAAGCCCAATGATTAATTATTTTTAAATTTTAAATATTTACATACCGATTGTAATTTCCTTCATTACAGATATACAGAATGATTGTTTTGTTGTTTCAATAAAACGAGTGTTGGGTTATCACGTGATCTAAGTATTAACCGCTTTACTTTTGGCGTAGGAATACATGAAATGAATACTGAAACGACTACAAGCAGCGATATATAAAGCTAATATATCGCTGCCACAACCTATAGCAATAAAGGATACGATAGAGTTGTGTTTATTTTTCTTTCTAAAATCCATACATTGCAAAAACAAAACGAAGAAAAAAATCACGGGGACAAAGTCTGAACTACAAGAGTAGATCTTGTGTATATATTTACAACATATGACGATATGCAGGCCTCGTACATGTACAGTAAAACCCGATATCTGGGTCACAATCTAGGTCACATTGTTATAACCAAATGACGTCAATTTTGTCGTCTGTTGGCTATTTTCACAACTTATGACAAAAGTTTTCATCATGTCCGACTATATAAGCGATTTTACAATGCCTACTGTAGATGAACTCTTTTTCAATGACGACGACGACGACATTAATGAAGTTGATTCAGATATAGGCCTACTGCAGTCCATTTTTAGTGAGAAAAAAGATTTTGCTTCAGAAGAATCAACAAACCCTTCTGTCGATCCAATGCCTCTGGACACCAGACCCACTGATTTCATTCGATTTGCAAGTGTTACTGACGAAGATCTAAAAAAGTATGAGGATGCTCATCAGAGCACCTCAACCAAACTAAACACAAAATGGAGCCAAAAGCTTTTCCAGGGTAAATAAAAATAACATTTTACTGATTACCTTTAATAATAGAATGTTTATTATTTTTAGAAAAATGTAAGATAAAATAATATTTAATCTTAAAAGCCATACATTAGGCCTACCTCAAAAAAAAAAAATAATAATCACACAGAAATCGGAAACACGAGACTACATCTGTAGCACATTGTACAGCCTACAGGCCCATATCGCGATATATCTAGGTCATGTTATGACCAGAACCACAGACCACCGTCTGGCTTCAAAGTTACAACAGAAAGAAAGTAAGGCCTAGTGCAACTTTGTCAAGCATCTCTTGGTAAACAAGTCGATTTGTTTGCCTTCACTGGATATTCCTATCGGAAACAATTCGTCACCCGCATCGTGTGAAATGGGCCTACTTACGTAGGTTACGTACCAATCATTCATCTTGGTTCCCAGCTGCTTGGTAAAAATGTCAAATAAAATGCTACTTTCAGTTGTCATAAATTAATATTAGCTGTCTGACTTCTTGTTGTCACATTTAAATCTTTCTTATATCCCATTAATAAGCTGTCAGAATTCAAAACGCAAATTCGTTGTAAATACATTATTTCCGCCACCAAGAGCTCGAATATTAATGAAGATGATTCAAGTCCAAGAAAGATCACATTTCAAGTTTCTTTCAAAATGATATAAAAAAAAAAGTTAAACCCTGAATTTATTTAGTATTTGCGGTCAGAAAAGAGAACTACTTCCCATGTCAAAAACGTTGAGCTATACGTCATACGTACGAATTCAAACGCAAATTCGTTGTAAATACATTATTCAGCATACTCATGGGCGCAGCCATTTGCAATTTCAGTTTCTCTTCTAAAACATTAAACCCTCCGCCACCAAGAGCTCGAATATTAATGAAGATGATTCAAGTCCAAGAATAGATATACCAGAGTTGTCATTTCAGTAGTTTCTTTCAAAATGATATAATAAAAAAGAAAGTAAACCTGAATTTCATTTAGTATTTGCGGTCAGAAAAGAGAACTACTTCCCATGTCAAAACAGCTGTTGAGCTATACGTCATACGTAACACCCCCCCACCCACCCACCCCGCAAAGTCAGTATTCCGGAATGAATTTAGTATCCAGGAGACAACAGTTTCACTGAAAAATGGTAATACATATAAATATAAGGATTGTTTTTCATTTTTTGGACTTCATCGAGTATAAAGGCAATGCATTATGGAAAAAATTCAAGTGCTTCGTGCTGCACAGAATTATTTTCCATAATGCATTGCCTTTATACTCGATGAAGTCCAAAAAATGAAAAACAATCCTTAAGTAATTCTAGCGTTATATGTTGCCAACTTCTGATATTGAAACGTGCAACATCTTTTAAAGACAATATATACAAAAACATCTAGCTCCCTGCTCGGATACCATTCTTGGGACTCCCAGAATATAGCTAGGGTACTGAGCTAATTATAAAAAGATTGTTACAGTTTATTTATATTGTAAAGCAATTAATCATGAAACAAAGAAATCTTATTTAACCGAATAAAACGAAACAAAGGAAGTTAACTAATCCAAATATTTATGTAACCTGTTATCCATAAGTTATACATATGGAATCTCATGTGCTGATTGGTCTCTACAAGTGTAATTACATGGGCACCTCAGTCCAGCTCATGCAAATAGCTCTTTCTGGCTCAGTTCAGCTCATCAACCAAACTCACCGGTCTCGGCTGCTTCCAGCTCACTTGCTCTCATTTATTGAACTCACAAAAGCTCGGCTCCCAAATGGCTTACTCAGGTTCAATAGCCTGACGCACTAAGCGAATGACTCAAGTGGCTCACTTAGGCACATGTAATCGTCTCACTCAGGCTCATATACCTAAGTCACTCAGGCTCATATACTTAACTCATTCATGGTCATATAAGTGGATAACTTAGGCTCGGTAAGTGGCTCACTCAGGCTCACTAAACTGGTAGCTCGCTTAAACTCAGTTATTACGAGCTCACCAATCTGGCTCACGCAGATAAGATTACTGAATGTCTCCAATCTAGCTTTCTCAATCTATATTAATTAATTATGATTAATTATGATATTTAGGACAACTAAAGGTAATTTTAAATTTAACCTTAATTGTTAACTTCTGTGGCATTTGAATGGCTAGTACACATGTACATTTCAACCCCTGTTTTGCACACATATTGAGAAACATATTTTTGTCACAATATCAGGAGGACATCTTATAATTTTGCATTAATATGTTCAATAGGTGTTATTTGTTCCTATATTTGATGTTTTACTAGCTTATATTAACACACATCGTTTGACTACTGTATTTTAGATTTGAAAAATGATAAATAAATATGTTGGATTGAAGACACTTTTGTGATATAGGGTCAGGAGGTATATCCCTTGTTCTGATTTGTCGGATGACCACGCTTAATTCTGAATAGCAACTGATTTTCCAAATCTCCCCGCTTTTCGAACGTTTACCATATTTTTGTTTGTAATATACTTGAATGGTTGGCACTTTGTTATGTTCGCTTGAAAAGATGAATATTCGAAACAAAGATTCAAATGCACACAAATGAATAAGTAAAACTGCTAATTACGTTACTTTGTGGGACTATGTTACCTTTATAATGGCGATAGTTTTCAATTTAAAAATGCAAACATGTTTCAACAGCCAAAATATGATAGAAATGTATCTGCTATATACCTCTGTATGTTTGAATTTTAGTACTTTTTGAATATAATTATGATCTAAACTTTTAAAATAAATTGCATATTTCATATTCCTTTGATAAAAGTTATGAGATAGAAAAAAAATTCTTTGCTGTTGAATGGCATGTTGTTTTGTTATGGATACACTATGAAATGGTACCTCACATGATGTGACATTGATATATTCTGCATGTCATTCTATGTTTGCGATACACTATCATTACTACTCACTGATATATTATAGACACAGAGATATCGAAAACCGCGTTTGATGTCAACGTTCCGTAAATTTTCCGGTCGGTATAATAGTCTTGTTTGCGATTACTCTGTTTCACTGTGTGAAATGTTGAGTTGCCTTTTCGTTGGCGGTTGTTGAGACGTCTGTACCAATTGTGAGAAGATTGGTTCCTCACGTATTGCATTTGCACTTGACTGTGTACTCACGGCGGGTGTGACCGGTCGACAGTGGATGTTTACTCCTCCATGGCACCTGATCCCACCTCTTGGTTTCCAGAGGTCCGTGTTTGTCTATTTTTTACCGGATTTGTATCTGTGCACCGGGTATTCTAAATATTTATACTTTGGTATCTGAGATGTATTTTATTTTAATGCTTCTATCCTTTTCCTTATATTTGTGATCATTCTAAATAGTAACATTATGTCAATGAATGGATGCCAGTGTTTTTGTACAAAGGTCTTCGACACGTTCATGTTACGCCCCCGGTAGTCTGAAGTCATCGTCATGCATTTATAACCAAAAACATTCACCGGAAACATAGAATTAAAGCATTTGGCATTACAAATATGTCCAGATGTAAACGGTATATTCCTGATTTCAAGAGGAAATTCTTGAACAAGAAACACAAAATTGCATACAATACGTGATATAAGGGTTGTTTTGTCACATTTGACATCATTATACAATTGTGTTAATATCAAATGTAGGCAACAGCAAAAGGTAGTCAGGCATATGTCTCGGTTAAATGATTAATTATTACTGGTTTGATTGATACCATGTGTTTTAATTGGGTGGATCTGTCATATTACTCCCATTTAAGGATACGTTGGTGTTTTTTTCAGACCGACGTTCTTTGCTTTTATGCGATGACGGACCGACTTTTTTGTACTAGTGCAAGAAAGATTATGCCGGTCAACAAAAAGCACAAAAGGTCAACAAATGTCCTATCTAAACTAATTTGTACTCCATTTGGAGACACAATGCAGAATATTTTGGAGTTCAACGACTGATTCAGAAATGCGAAACACACGGATATGGTACCATATAGAAGTATACAAACTTGTGTTTACTCGTAATAATTCCTTACACTTAGGATTAATAAATATCTGTAAAACCACTTGCAAAGGATCGCAGGTTGCATGGTTGCTGTAATTAAATTGTATTTAAATAACCAAAATTTCAATACTTAACACAACAAGCTATCCAGTTTACCTTATCTAACTACAACTGAAAGTATCTATTTTTCTTCCTTTAACTTCAGCTTAATGACGTGTCTGATCACACAGGTAGTATGCTTCTTCATGTAATCTATCGTACATCTGGCTGTCATTTCAGGGAAAACTGATTTTATATTTGAATTTGCCATTCTTATTCCAAATTGTGTAACCAAAGTATGGCATTACAAATTTACAAAAGAAATGTTGTTTCATAATTCTTACTGATGCATATTTGCACATATTGTGATACAACAGCATACACGCACGCGCGCACGCGTACATATATATATATATATATATATATATATATATATATATATATATATATATATATATATATATATATATATATATATATATATATATATATATATATATATGCATAATTGAATATATGATAAAAAATGGCACACTGTAAATTCTGTGATTATGTCATTGTTAAAAGCACTTTGAATTTTTAAGCTAGAACATTCTTCTGTTCTATTATTTTATTTTTATATTTCTCTGTATATCTATCTATCTGTCATTTCTATCTGCACCTAACTATCCACTGTTAATTAATCAATTCACAGTAGCCCCCCCCCCTCAAGCCAACATTAGAGCAATCTAGAATCATTAATATTAGTTCTATATTTTTCTTGTATTGAAAATGCATTTATACATTTTATGCATAGTTGGCTAAAATCGAAAGTAAATATGGCTGAGGCATACTATTTACTGAGTATTTTGCAATCGAAATCTAATCAAAATATCCAAAGTCATACACCGATGTACAATAGCAAACGTGTCTTATATCATAACACGAAAAACAAATATTAGTAAACATCACGTTTCGCCATCACTTTCTCTCGCTGTAAAGAATTCTTTCCTCCTCTTAACAGTCAACTTTTAACCATCTGTTGCTGTTAGTAATTATTTTTCTAATGTTTCTCTCTTTTAGCTCTCCAATATTTTTTCTCACTGTGTATACTATTAAGTAACTACTCAAATCACCTACCACAAAGCAAGAATAGTATTTAATTGAAAAAATCATATTGTGTAAACAAACGTTCAGCTCTTTCATGACTTTACATTCAGCTGTTATATCACTGCATATGTTGTGAATCTAAGGTCTATCCAATCGAGCAAGTTCAGAGCTCATTACGAGTCTTTATCTTAACTGTCATCTCCGTCAGTCGACTAACCACAAATTACCAGTGACAATTATATGGTAATTCAAATAGACAATGACCAATAACTATAGGTTGCACTGTTTACTGGCCGGCCTGCTATGCACGTACTGGTTTTAATCACAATTTACTCATTAGCATGGAATCATGAAGAAAACGATAAATCAAACAAAATTGAATTTTCCAACAGAGAACAATATTTCGTATCTTAAGAATGACGGTTTGGAGAGCAGGGAATCTATAAAAAGTTTATATATCAATAAAACCACATGATAACAGACATATATTTCCCGAAAATAACGTTATGCAAATAAGTCTGCATATGCGTATCTTCAATATACCATTAAATTATATGGACGTCGCCAGATAGAGACAATTATTAATCAAACGAAATGGGTGCGTGCATATGTGCGCATGTATCACTCGGTCTTAATCAACTTTTTACGGTTATGCTACTTCAGTATTTATAAAAGCATTAAGAGGTCATGTTCTAGGTATCGTATATAATGTTACGAGATAAAACATGAATGGTTCATCGTATTTAATTCTGGTCATGTACATGTATATCTTTTTAATTTCTAACTACGTACGAAATTTTAGTGCATACAGGGCATGTGGAAAAGGTATTGCATGGCT
Source organism: Atrina japonica (assembly GCA_030159075.1). Classification (NCBI taxonomy): domain Eukaryota; kingdom Metazoa; phylum Mollusca; class Bivalvia; order Pterioida; family Pinnidae; genus Atrina; species Atrina japonica. The sequence continues at coordinate 1,776,516 of BROG01000046.1, read as the reverse complement.
CATCTAAGGGTGATACAAAATTTCATAGTATTCATAATTACTTTTGACACAGTTTTAGATAGATAGATAGATAGATAGATAGATAGATAGATAGACCCATTCATCCATCTTCCCTCTCTGTCTCTCTGTCTCATTCTCTGTCTCTTTCTCTGTCTCTCTCTGTCTTTCTGTCTGTCTCTCACTGTCTCTCTCTCTGCATATATATATATATATATATATATATATATATATATATATATATCTCGATATCTGTATCTATCTATCTATCTATCTATATAGATAGATAGATATCGATATATATATATATATATATATATATATATATATATATCGATATCTGTATCTATCTATATATATATATATATATATATATATATATATATATATATATATATATATATATATATATATAAAAGTTTTCCTTATCTGTGGAGTGTATATATACTTGGTCATTTTTCCACTTCCATTTATACTCAGATAAGGAAAACTTTTATATTATATATATATATATATATATATATATATATATATATATATATATATATATATATATATATATATATATATATATATATATATATATATATATATATATATATATATATATATACTGAGAGATACCCATAGACAGAGATACGTACGGGTTGTGCTGTTGCGAGGGGCATAAGAATATAACACTTTATTGATAACTCTACAACGTTTGTAGATATTGTAAAAATATTATTGACTGATAATTAAAATCGTCTCAAAAGAAGATTGGACTTCCATCCTGTTTATTAAGGTGAATGCCGCTATATGATCTCAGCGAACAACAAATAACTATGTACAAACTACACCACAATTTTATTGCGCACCAAAATAACTTTGTGGTAAATGTGGTACTTTAAATGTCATTTTGAATATTATTTTAATCATATAAAGACAAAGGCTGTAAGGAAACCAGTAAGAAAATATACTAATACTGCGAATACTGGACAACCACAATCTCTGAAAAATCCAGAAGTGGGTGCAGGTGTACGAGATACCATCCCTCCATTTTAGACTTTGATTAATCATGTGCTGTACATATTAAAATTATAATCTATCTGATATTCACATGATAATGGTATGTTGAGAAACCATTGAACATTTGGAAAGTTATGATTAGGCATGCTAATATCACATTAATGATATAAACTCACATTTACTTGATAAAAACTAGGTTTAACTAAAAAAGTAGATCTAACATTACCGAAATGACAAAAATTAAGTTTTGCCCGAGAAACCTATTTTGTTTTAGACAAACCTAGTTTATCTCCAATTAATTTAACTTCAGCTGCATTAGAATCACTTCAATCAGTCAAGTCTAGTTTTTCTCCAGAATTCTCCCTAACTCGAGAAAAACTAGGTTAAACTGAGAATACTAGGTCTTACTGAGAAAACTAGATTAATCTACAGAAAACCTAAGTTTCACTAAGAAAAATACTAAGTTTAACTCATTAAAGCGATTGAGGAGCGACATATACGAGGGAAGATTGAATTAAGTATGATTTTAAATATGTTAAACCAGAACACGTGTTGATAATAAAGGATTGGTTATCTAAATTATATTTTGCATTTATGAGTATTTTGGTTCAAGAAGTCATCATTTAAATGATTTAATGATTAATATTCAATAAACTTTAGGATATATAATAAATGATTCCCATATACTTTTGATGATATACCTAAGTCCAGATTCAGTTTATCAATCCTGTCTTTATCACGAGTAGTAATACGTACTCCTGTTTACTCTGTGTGAAATAGTTTCACAGTCATAACATCACTGATTTATCAGTTTACACACCTGGACGTGTAATGTATTAATATCAGGTCCCCCTCTGTGATATATACAAAGGTCATGACTCTATTGAACTCTGTGTATACGAGTGCCATATTTAGATTTATTAACTTTAAATCCCAAAGTTGATTTACAAAAGAAGTTCCATCGCGCAAATATGAAGCAAAATATTTTCAATCATATTTTTTTCACACAGTATATATAGCATTATTATACACTTACACCAAACTTGATACCAAAATACTAAAAATCTGAAAACAACATAAGTGTCATTAGTTTAAACGCAAATTTTACGCATTATGAGTATTTATTACTATAATTATATCAACAGATAAAATATATCTCAACACTTTCACATATCAAGTATTTTAAATACAATGTAAAATACGTTAAATCCTGTTTTTAATATATATAAAATGACAAAACGAAAAAGTATAATGTAATAAAGAAAGTCTTAAATTTATTATCAAAAGCAACAAAATTAATCTTTTTAATAGAGTATTGTTATTGAATCAGTTTGAAATCATTTATAGTAATATGTGAGTAGATACGCACAATATCAAGAGTACGACCAATCTGTAAAAAGTAATTAATCATTTGTGTCTGCGTGATTCCGATTAGAAATGAGTATTTTCCCAGACCGACTGTGCAGTAGAAAATGAAGATACAATGTTATTCCCTTGATATCAATGGGTATATTGATCACGGGGTAATTAGAGAATAGAATTGCTTAAAATCATTCACATAGGTTTATTTAAGTCTGAATTAAATTATTTCGATGGTATTTTATTGCACTGATTAAGTATATATGTATACAGTGAAACCTCGCTAACTGACTGAATCAAAGTGAACTGACTAGTGAGGTGGTCTCCGAAGTGAAGTTCTGTACCTTTTAGATATCTACTGAGAGACTTACAACTTGTGCACTGAAATACGACGTGTATATATATAAGTGGAACCACGCCTTAAGACAACCCCATATAGGAGACCAACTCACATTTCAGACCAATTATATTTAGTTCCTGAAACATTTCGTAATAGTAAGTCAATTAGTTTGTCATATATATATATATATATATATATATATATATATATATATATATATATATATATATATATATATATATATATATATATATATATATATATATATATATATATATGGAATAGATACAAGTCATGAAATGAATTATATAAAACACTAAAATGACTATCGACACGGACAAGAATGGAGTAAAATTTTCATTCACACACATATATAGAATCTGCAGTCCTGACACTTGATGGTGAGAGAGGGTGTGTGTGAGAGACAGACAGACTGACAGACAGTGTGTGTGTCTGTGTGTGTCTGTGTGTGTGAGAGAGAGAGAGATTGAGTCTGAGTCTCATTTACACGTCAAATGTCCTATTATCATTTGCTATTTATATGTATTGCGCAACATGCCCATGAATATAAAAATAGATTGGAACTTCATCTCTTGTAAAGACTTCACTATTAGTATCTATACCTGTACATAAGAAATAGTTTGAAAAATTATTGTGCTAGGTTTTGTTTAATTTGTACACAAAATAACTATTAGGAATAGGAAAAACAGACATCAAACATTTATCAAATAACATGTGTCTAAATTCAATTTATGGATGATACTGGTACATCGTCTTTCATGTACATTTTGAATGTACTGTTAGTCTTTAAACATAATTTAATTTATAATCATAAGAATTTTGATGTTCAATTGTACGCTTGTGTTTTGTATCTACATCAAAAAAACTTAACAAGAGAACTTCACATGTTCAGTGCCAGAGTCGAGATATATGAGGATAGCATCTGACTAATGAAGAAAATTAATAGCAAAGAGCTGGGGAAAATTATATCATAAATTTCTCAGTTTGCGTATCATAGCTGCGATCTTATGATTTTGCCAGTGATAAAATGGTATCGAAGAACAGAGTTGAAGAGCAAAATGTTCATTTCAGATGTAACGAAACAAAAACAAAAAACATAATAAACACTGAAGCTGAGTTTCGTGTGCAAATAAAGCTATACATTCACACAAAAATGCATAATTGAAAGGATGATTTCTATTCTCTGCCGTGTGAACTAAATATGTTTTAGTTTGAACTAAATTTAATATTTCGCAAGTAAACATTTATTTATGTTTATCGATAAATCAAGTAGCCGGTCCTGTCAAATTGATTTTTTCAAAGTCGATAAATTGGACGATTTTCTACATAAGTGTAGAGTGGAACCTCGATTAAAGACCATCTCGCAGACTACCTCGCACTTCAGACCATAGATTTTTTTCTTAACAAATATTGATAAGTACAGAACCTCACTAAAGAGACCATCTCACTAATCGGACCACCTTGAGTCAGCCAGTAAGATGACCTTAATAGCATAGCAAGGTCCCACAGTACTTGCTTGTACACCATTGCCTACGATTCTGTTTCTGCCTCGCTTTCCCAGGAGGTATATACTGAAATCGCTTATACTTCTATCTTAGACAAATGGGTCGACTTGATTGGACCTTTATACCTGGAAGTGACTATGTCGCCGACCAATGGCTCTATTACACCTTACATTAAGATATTGTTCGAAATACCCATTACTTGAACCTGTATAACGATTGGTGATTTTGTCTAAGCTACTGGACATGTTTCGAAAAAAGACAAATTTGATTTGAATTTGGAATGTTTTATAACCGTCGTCAGATACCAAATAATCAGTAATTTTAGCAAGGATCCAATTTTGGCATTATCAGCGAAGTGTTAGAGATCGCTAAAATAAGAGTTATCTTTTAAAATCGTAAAATTGGTAATATTACTTCACTCTAAAATTGTATACCATATTTTAGGATAAAACGCTAAATTTCCGTCTCGCTAAAATTTCCACGTACACTCTATTACGATACGTACAATTCTCCATACAATAGAAACCGTGTCAATACATAATACAGAACAAAATCTTTTGGTAAATACATAATGTTTACGAGTAAATTTGGAAGCCATAATTTGAAAATTAGAAACAGGTCTGAAAGATGTTCCGAATAACTGACGATAAACTTTAACGAATTTATCAGTAATCAAACTGATAAGAACCTCTGGAAGGTGTCGAACTTTCATGTCGATGGGATGGGTTAGAAGACGCAAAAAATAAAGTAATCACTTTATATCACATGACAACTTTTTCTTAAAACAGCTGCAGAAATATTTGTATAATGCTTGAAAATATTTGGCAGGATAAATCGCATGATTTGGTAGATTGATATATTATCGCTTGTCTGGTCATTATAAACTCCAAAGACGTATTTCAATAGATGGTAACAATCTGATGCCAGGAATACTAGCCACAGATTGATTACATATAAATAACATTTTATACAAACAAATACAATGAATTTAAGTTTATTGATCATAGATGCATGATACTAATTATCCAGTCCTTTTAAAGGGCAATTAAGAACATTTGGCAACCGAAAATAATATATTTATTCGATAATCGGTGCTGCTTTCCCCGAGGTTTGACTTAGTTGTCCCATTTTCTGTCTTTGGGTCAGCCATTAAACACATGCTTGACATTCATACACATAGATAGATAGACAGATAGATAGATTGATAGATAGATAGATAAATAGATAGATAAATATATATAGATAGATAGATAGATATATAGATAGATAGACCCATTCATCCATCTTCCCTCTCTGTCTCTCTGTCTCATTCTCTGTCTCTTTCTCTGTCTCTCTCTCTGTCTTTCTGTCTGTCTCTCACAGTCTCTTTCTCTGCATATATATATATATATATATATATATATATATATATATATATATATATATATATATATATATATATATATATATATATATATATATATATATACATACATTAGCCAAACACGAACCTCTAACAATACAGAGGTGGGATCATTTGCCATGAAAAGGTTAGCATGTTTATACATATATATGATTTGACGTAGGTAAACAATAAGTCTATTATTTCTATACAGAACATAAATGATTATTTAATTTTAAATTAAATTGCCATAATCAGAACTGTTATCACGATTAAAGTATTGATTTATATTGAGAGTTTGAGAGACAACAGGTCTGTTGGATTTATGATTTGACATAAATTGATATCAATTAAGCTATTAACTTGATATTGAACACAGTACGCATTCAAATGAAAGTAAAGAGAGAACAATCAATTTATAAATATAATATTGGGTTCTCGCTGAAGTTGATGGTTGCAAAAACATTACTCCTACATAATATACTTTTTATAGTTTTGGAACAGTTAATATTAGACGGTATTACAATTGTTCTTCAAATTTTAATATCGCACACAAACACACACACAAACAAACAAACACACACACACACACACACACACACGGAAAATTTAGTTTAACAGTGCCGTCGGACATGAGTTAAACCTAGTTTTTCTAGAGATAAACGTAGTTTTTCTCAGTTAAACTAATTTGTGTCAAAATTAATGTGGATTTTGAGAAAAACTAGGATTAGGTGGTGAAAAACAAGGTTTAACCGAGAAAAACTAGATATAATTATTAGTGTGATTTTGGCGTGCCATGGGTCGCAAAGACAATGAACTATAAGCGTAATGTTCTATGATATATGGCAAAACATACTTAATATAAATCCATTACGTCTTCCACCGTTTCTTATAAAATATTGCTTCCCTTCTATGTACATAAAGTACATTCTATTTAATATATAAAATAAGTTAACGTAATTCTATTAGATTTAAAGCGATGAATGAAGATAAATTAGACATTGATAACTTTGTAGACTACGGACACATTTCAATGTGTTTATTTGGAACCCTATAAATCAAGTTGATGTTTAGATAAGGAACAATGTTTATTCGGTGCACTGAGGTTACATGTTCAAAACAAACTATTTTGTGTGTGTTATATAGTAGTTCATTATATTTCCGAATAATTCTGGATTTTTTCTGTCCCAAACATTTTGTTATTCAACGAATCATTCCACTATTTCAAGCAGAATAAATGAATAAATCTGAAATACTTGTATTGTAAAATGAGGAAAAATGGAATGTAAACATCCAAATTGTACTAATTTGATATGTGATATAAAGAATAAAGACTCACCGTGCTTGTAATAATAAAAATGGAGATTGAATTAGTTAAACTATAATTACCTTCTCCATATAAATACAATGCAATCACAATTATAATACAATAATCATCTCCATTTTTTATATAAAGTTAAGAAAAAATAAAATCAACGAATCACACAAAATTAAACATTTTCAGAATAAAAAAGATCGAAAGATCATGACACATTCGTCGTGGACAGTATGGAATTATGATAAGCTACACACAGCTAAGTGACAAAAAAGATAGATAACTGTCATCTGTCGATAATACAATGTATCTGGTAATAATTAATATGTGGGTCAGCGGAAAGGTGGTTAAAAATTGATTAATTAATTGATTAAAAGACATTATAATACCATGATCTCAAATATAATGATGAGATGTTTGTGAACATGAGAAACAAAACACCATTGTCACCACAGCTAAGTGATGGTCACAACTTTATAAATCTCATTCACAAATCCTAGAATCTTAATCAATGGCAAAGTGAATCCATCTACGTTTATCAGCCTAAGATTGCAGTAATGCAGTCGTCAATATAGCATTTTGTTATCAGATTAACCAGACTTGAAACTAAATATGAACGACACGATGTCTCGAGTTTTCCTTTTCGAAATTGTGCTCTAGATTTCTCTGGTGAAATGGTGATTTCATCAGAAATATGTGACATATAAAGATTTTGACATTTGCTATATACGAACGTTCATGTTAAGAATGTTTCTACATGTTCAACTCCCATGAGACTGCGGCATTAGTTTTTTTAATAATCAGTATTTCAATTCTTGTTTACCTGTTTACCAAGCGCGTGATGAGAGAAAGTGACGTGTTATAATTCATTTTCTGTGTCATACCTGTGATGTTATATTTACAGTCACATCCGTGTGACGATAAGTTTCACTTTTGACCGAACCATGAAGTATCTCTCTTCCTGTCAGCTCAGGTTGGAGTCTCGCTGAAACCTACCTAAAAATGTTGAGTGTGGCGTAAAACACTATTCATAATTCAAATAAAATTCAGACAAAAAAATCACTTTTGACATAACCAAATTCCATTTCCGACACATTTTGGCAAAATTACTGTATGTTCATTACGGAACTTATTAAGGGTATTATAACTTAAAATAGATTAAAATGACTGAAATATGAACGTAAGAAGTTTGTATTTACAACAAGGTCGTCTAGACTTTATTTATACTTGTGCAATTAGACACCTGTAAAAACATTGACAATATTAGGACGTCAAGTAACCACCCATGCAACAAATTATAGAACAATACTTTATTACATAAACTGCCTGCAGAGATACCATCAAACTAGGTATCATATTTTCTGGTTTGGATTGTATTTATGGTTTTTGTGATCGATTACCTAAACATGTTATGCCCAAAGTGACAAAGTCATACAAAACAGTTCGGTTAATGCACATAACAGTTGATTAATCGGTCGAAGGAATAAAAAGCACCAGATTATCGACTACTGTAAAGTGTGATTCATTTAGATTAGAAAGTGAGCTTTCCATATTAGAAAAGATTTCAAAAACCCAAATGTTAATAAAGTCTGAAATCTGTGTAATGTGTCCATTCAACTCAACAAATAAAATAAATGACAAGGATCAGAAAACTGTAAAATACAAAATTGCTCTATTTATTACAATGCACATATCGCTTTTTACTGAAACTTTTATGACAAATACGTCTTTTTTGTAATTCCCACAGCTTTAGTATAGAATACATAGGCCTACTGACGCAAATCAGATCAGGTATCTTTTTTATATGGATTCTGGCCCTACAAACACTTATTGTGAGGGAAATTGGACTATCCGGAGAGCAGCCGACCATTATACGATCTCATATATTTCAAAGTCTAAATCGATAATCGAACCCAGGTCATATTGGGGTGAGGCCACTGGACTAACCACTAGACTAGCCGGGTATATTTAAATAATACACACAAAACGTAGCTAATCGAACATTTTATGGTAACTTGTAAATGGTGTCATAGTTATGTTACAGCCATCGTAATAGATAAAATATGGCAATCATCATTGTATGTACATAAAACTCTGTGCTAATTGAAATATCTACAATATAGAAAAATATCAATGTAAATAAACAATTTGTTACATAACTCCACAGAATCCAATAAATAAAGTCAAAATGCATTGCATAATACATAACAGGTGTGAAATTATCATTCCCCAATGCTTCTTTATGTATCTATAGGATGATTATGAGTTGATATATACTCTCACTGTAATTGTTCCAAATTTCTTATTCCAACGATATAATTTCGAATAATAGGAGACATCCACTCGATATTCGCCGGTAGCTTATCTCATGTAGATAGGTTGGTTATAGGTATCCAGATGTTGAGAACTCATCAGTACCTGGACATGGCATAATAAAACTTAATTTTAATCTTTATTTTTCTTAATCTAAGAATATTCTCAACTTGGCCTGCTTAGCCAATCAGATTTAGCCAGAGTTGAGTAAAATTTCCAAACTTAAGTTTCATGCTGCTGGAATTTGATTTTACAATCGCACATCTGTTATTCTCAAAATTTCCTAATACACTTATTGCACGCCAAAATCACATTAATGAGTTAAATCTAGTTTTTCTCAGTTAAACCCAGTTTTCTCCAGTTAAACCTAAATTTTCTCAGTAACCCGCATTAAGTGGAGAAAAACTAGGTTTAACTGAGAAAAACTGGGTTTAACTTGAGAAAAACTAGGTTTAATTCATTAATGTGATTTTGGCGTGCCATACACACTATATCAAACATTACGAAACAGACATCGACTAACTCATGCTGTCTTAAAGGGGCATTAATTGTATTTACCAAAAGGCATTATCTTTCTACTTTTACAATTTGTACTAGATGTACAATAATATAAAAATTTCAGATACCAAAGTATAAATCAATAGGATGTCCAGGACATAGATACAAATCCGGTAAAAATGGACAAACACGGACCTCTGGAAACCAAGAGGTGGGATCAGGTGCCATGGACGAGTAAGCATCCCCTGTCGACCGGTCACACCCGCCGTGAGTCCAAAGTCAAGTCCAATGAAACACGTGAGGAGTGTATCCTCGTCACAATTGGTACAGACGTCTCAACAACCCCCAACGAAAAGGCAACTCAACACCTTACCCAGCGAAACAGTGCAGTCGCAAAAAAGACCATTATACCGACCAAAAAATTTGCGGAACGTTGACATTAAAAGCGGTTTTCGATATCCCTGTGTCAATAATTTGTCAGTGAGTAGTTTACCTCTGTATATGAAATCTTCATATGTTGTGCACGCCCTGGCATATCGGATCATTTGTGAAATACAAACTCCATATGCAGGCGACTGAGGGATATTACTACTTAAATGTGGAAAATTTACGATGGGAAAGCCGAAATCGTCGCGTTTATCGTATAGCTTAGTTGCTAATTTCCCGTCCGTGTCTACATCAAGCAAAATGTCCAAGCATGAAGCGTGTGCACCTGACTCCGCTGCATCTCCAACTCCCAGTCCGCTGGGACACATCGCATTGACACATGTATGAAAATTGTCATCACCAATTGACAAAACGTCGTCGATATATCTAAATGTCAAACCAAAGGACACCGCTAACCCTTTCCTCCTTCGACAATAACAAATAAGAGCTATACACAGGCAAAAAAATATATATTCCTATATTTTATGAAAATAAGGCCAAGTCCAGTGTGGTATGCATATACAGATAATACGGTTTATTAATTCAATTGCAAGTGAAAAAGTAAATACAGGAATTTTTATGTCTGTGCATATCTCTGTTTGTTATTGTATACCAATATAACTAGTAAAAAAAAGAAAAGAAAATATTTTGAAAAAAACCTAATGCCCTTTCACTATTTTTTCATTTTAGATAATGTGATACCGTTTTGAACGGGTGACAATCTCTGACATCCCGATTTCACATTCACATGTAAGTGATGTGATCTCAGGTTTGAATATTTGCGTTTATTTCTTCAATCACATTTACACTTCTACTGATCAAGATTGGAATTATCAACTTCCTACTTTTCAAATCCCACTATCCTCATAAATCATACGATTGGTTAATCTTTTTTACTGTTGTTTTTCCTTTCTATGACGATCATTTCATTTTACTTCGTCCTTTCCTTCCACCAAATGCATCCTTAATTAAAAAAGAGTCTATTTAAAGAGTCATGACATGTCATTCAAGAACTTATCCAATAAGTTTGTATATAAAGTTATCATTTTGAGTTATTGATTCAACTCCATACATATTAAGAAAATGAAAAATACGTTTACATCTTTATCAGATATGTTATTGAAAGTCTATTTTGAACTTGTATCTCATTTATTAAGTTACAACATACGTATATGAATGAATGAAACTAAGCTGTAAGCTGGGGGAACGGGGTAAGCTGCTTAAATTGCATATAAAATTAAATTCAAAGTTATTGTTCCAAATAAGAATGTCACTTTAGAATAATAATGATGATAGGCAAAATACATTCGTTTGAAACATTTCATTTCTTTTATGTTGTGTGGTTCTTTTATAAACATGTTTTTCGATGTTTTGATGATACCTTTGATTATTAATTTCATAGCTTATTATATATGACAGAAAGTGATAGAGAAGCTTTCCAGATACAGGATAGAGAGATTTTAAAGTGCAGTAATTCATTAATGTTTGTTTAAATATATGAAATACAGGCCAGGAACTACAGTTATTATAAGTCTCCCCATAAGTTACCAGTCTTACATGACGCAGAGCATGTAAAACTGTCGGATCTCAGCACCCATCGATTAATGCTTCACTTTATATTTTTGTTTCATGGAAGCGACGCACTTATTGGTCAAGAATTGAATCTGACAGATGTAAGGGGCATATAATAATATGATGTTATGAGTGACTGTTAAGACGAGTATAGGTATGAAATTAGTGAAAATTACAGAACTAATAAGTCTAAACACAGCGGCCTCTCCCCTGTTCATCAACATCAAACACTAACTGAAGAGGATATGTCAGTGAAAATAAAAAGTTTATTTGATCAATATTACCAAACCAAAACAGAAAATCATAAGTCACTGTTAAATCACTTGATAAGCGGATGTTTAATTGCCTAGAAAGCACATCATTTGAATGTGAGAAGCAAATATACAGAAGTCAATTATGGATCACATTCGGACAAGAATTGGAATCAGTCGCCTTGCATATACTGTCGGCCCATGTTATGTATGATATATAAGATAAGAAGACAGATAAAATAATAACAAAGCCACGTGTGTGTTGTACAATAACAGATGTTCTAGCATTGATTTTACGTATAGCTTGGATTCACATCGATGTTTATATAGAAATACACTAAAGATTAACTATCCAGATTGAATTATTTGTTAATTAGGACTTTAAAGTGTACTCAGATGTATTCTTTGTTGCTATTTCTGGACATTTTTTCACCAGTAGTTATTTAACTTGCTGTACTATAATAAACATGAACTCTCTGGATGTTAACATGCGGTTTGATCGTTTAATTAGAAACATTTAATCTTGACAAATATTATTTAATTTTATTTATCTTCGCCATTTAAGACTGCCCCTTAATTAATACGTGTGTAGTGCAGGACTTGTATTGGCGCTTTTATAGATAGCAACTACGGACTTGGAGTCAGGACTGGTAAGGTAAATATATAATCAGCAGCACGGGTTGTTTTGACATCCAATAGTATTGTTGTGAACAATATATATCCAATACGATTTGTACATTTGTACATTTACCAAGGACCAGATACATTTCCATTATTTGCGCCTGGTGTCTTGTGGGCAATAAAATAATGCACTGATAGAACTATTTTTATATTGCACAACATGGATATGAAACTTAACAACACAAATGACTCTGTTCAGTATAATTCACAGGACAATATGTTAGATGATGCGAATGATACCACAACACCGTGTGAATTTCAATACTGTTTGACCAGAGAAGATTACATAGATTTTCTCGAAAATTATGTCACACCAAAGACATATGAATGGGCCATCATTGTGGTGTATGCAGTAACATTTATCATCGGTTTATCTGGGAATTTCTTTGTTTGTTTCGCAATATGGAGAAACAAGGGCATGAGAACTGTGACAAATATTTTCATAGTAAATTTAGCTATAGCTGATTTGACTGTTATCATTATTTGCCTACCTCCAACCCTTCTAAGTGATGTTACAGAAACATGGTACTTTGGATTTGCTATGTGCAAAATTGCCTTATTTCTGATGGTGAGTGATATATCTTTCTTATTTCATTCATTATTATCATTCTTTTTCTAATATTATCATCATTGATCATTAATATAATAAGTATCATCATCATAATCATCATCATTACTATTATTATTATTATTTCACCACTTTGAAAATTTTATTACACTTTTATGATATCTACTAGCGATAATTGTCTTAAACTATACTTTCAAATCTATATAATTTTTTTCATGACACATTTAAAAACAATTACGATATTTTCACATTGCAATCTAGATTCTGTATAAAACATGAAATTTCAATTTAAAACTCAATATAATTGATTAAATAACTTCTTAATTAAATAATCGCATTTTTGTATTTATGATATACAAAATAATATAATCCCGTATCTACCTTGAAAACTATATATGACAAATTGCAACTTTTATACCCCTACGTTTGGGTATAAAAAGTTTGTCGATATATTTTACCTGGAATTGAACAAAATATCTATTGTAAAAAGCTTTGAATAGTTCTTGCTACATTTTTCTTCTCTTAAATCATGTTAAACTATTTTTCTCAGTCCTGCTTCCTTCGACCTCTCCTGTGTTATCGTAATGTTCTGGAAGATTACTTAAACGCTATCTCATCTTCAAGGTTTATGATCAGAGTGAACACAACTCTATGATAAGAATTTGTAAAGTACAATATCGCTTTGCCCTAAAATGTCTAGTTACAAAACAGTCACTAACTATATTTCCAGTTTCTTGACATTTCAAACCCCAGAATGCCATTAGATTACTTCTAATTGATTTTTTAAAAACAATACATAATATTTCTGCTGTGGAAACGCGCGAAAAAGCATTCAACGTCTTTACTGAGACCGTTAAATACTTCTGCAATTTTGAATATGTAACTCATTCCTCTTGAGTCTTTAAAAAGTAATAATTTGACAGTAAATTGTTATCATAATATGTTAAATAGAAGATCCTCGAACTTTAGAAAACTGTAAACATTAGAATGCGGAATATGCACTTTAACATTTTATGTATTAAAACATTGCAAGTTAATTTGCATTTAGATCAAAACAATCCGTTTCCTAATAGTGGCTATTTCAGTCAGGATAAAAGAAAAACATACATCATAATAAAACCAGACTAAATAATCACAAGATTATAACTTTTTCTCACGTTGACTTTCCTATAATTTCTTGTTTACTTTTACTTTGGCATGCAAATAATAGAACAAAATGCTGGTTAAGCGCAGTATAATTCAATACAAATGCAGTGATAACTTGAAGTCTACAAGGAATGCCCCTCTTTTAATATATTTTAGAGTTTGGTGTTTCAAGCAGTATATCTCATGCACTAATCCATTTACAATCAAAATACCAAAGGGAATTTATCCCATATGTTTCATGGGAATTACAAGCCCAACAAGTCGACAAACAAAGACTTAGAACTGAATGGAGGTTACAAATATTTAAATATAGCTATGAAAATGCATCCAGATACGATTGTACAGACTAAAAGTGATAAATCTTAACCTGAGACTGATCTATTTCGTGGGGTCTGATGTTTAGTTTTAATTCATATATATATATATATATATATATATATATATATATATATATATATATATATATATATATATATATATATATATATATATATATATATATATCGTTCTTCATTATTTATGTCTTTATCGTTTAAATGTATAAAGCTAATTGAATAGTCCATAAAAATCATATAAGAATTTAAAGGTAGGATGAGTATAAGACTGAAATTACTCCCCAATGTAACGTAAAATCAAAATTAACTTGCGTTAAAATAAGAAATTTATACATTGTCATGAGAGCCCGAAATGTGTCATTAAAATATGAAGAAATTTTAATCATGAAATAAGTTGTTCAAAGGAATCTATAGGCTACTTTCATTTTAAAATTAATATAGTTTTTAAAGTCAGTTTTAAATATAGATACCAAAATATTAAATAAAATAACTCTTCTACATGTAACTGATCAATCAACTAGCTTTTATTATAGTTCCGAATTTACTCAAAAAAGATAAACCAAAGAGTTCAAGCGTTTACGCAACGTGCCTAAAACACATGTACGTAGACTATTTTATCTAGAAGTGATTACATATCTCTCGTAGTAAAAGGTCAAGATAGACTTTTTTTCAAATAAGAAACGTTGCATGTCAATATATGCATGTCATTACTGTTTTAGGCTGTATAACCAATGTCGTGCAACTGGTTCCTACGTCAATTATGTTTGATCAATCTTCCGGATAAAATCCGACTTCTTAATTTAATGTCACAATCTAAGAGCTTACTGCATTACCAGAATGGTACACTCAGTCTAAGAGTTAATGATTACATTGGTAAATTGAAACAAGCGTCTATGTATCAAATTTAATTTAAATAACATTATTCATTATTCTATTTACATGTAATTAGCATATTCAGGTTCAATATTATTTTATCTGTGCATCTGTGGATATATCGATACATACATCGTCACTTCAGATACGAACATACCGGGTATGTCATCACCGGTTGTTTATCGACAGAAATCAAAACCCTAAAAGTCATATTTTAAAAGTTCCAAAATATTGCGAAGTCCGTTCCTTTAATTGGCGAAAGAATTTCAGTTCGGTTATGATTTTCTGTCGAGGATTATGTCGGACTATGTGCTATACCTGAAGACGGAACCAGACACTGTCTGAACGTTAAAAAACTGCACCGCGGTTGATAATATCTCTGTTCAGTGACCCAGATTTTATTGCCGAGATGGAAACATTACATGACCATTATGTATTGGCCCCGGCAGACAAATAACAATGTTTTTGTCAACTCCCTGCTGGTACTGACTTCAGCTTGTTTGATTTTCAAACCATAACTACAACATTGCAATAGAATTGAAAATGACCGTTTATTAATATAAATAATATATCAATATCAAACGTAAAGTATGAACAAGAAAAAAATGAAGAAGTACTAAATGATAATCGAAACTCAAATCCATTAGAAGACGACGATTTCGATATGTAAATGGTCTCAACATGAAGAACAATTGCGAATCCCAAACTGGATAGGACAACAGTAACGAAAACTTCTAATAGATAAATGGAAAATATGAACACGATGCATTAATCAGACTACATGAGATACATAGGTGAAGAGACCATTTTGCCCCACATGTTTGCCGACCATATCATGGCTAAACATCTAACATTCAACTGCAAAATATAAATTCGATGAAAAATTCAAACTACATGAAATTAAACGCAGAAATTTGACTAGTCTGACACAGTTCTCTGAGCATCAATAGATAATTAGATATACTAATTGATGGTGAAGACAGATAGACATAAATATGTTCTAAACTTAGATTACAAGACAGAAACAAGTTATTTAGGAATTTAGTTTGACACACAAACAAAGTTTGTTAGGATGGGGACTGGAGTTAACACTTTTCCGACTCAAACTAACTAACTTTATTTTGAGTTTACTTATCTCGGTATTCTGTCTGTTCAGTACTACCACCTAGCGGTACAAAATCAGTATTACAATCCGTGATGCCACCTAACGGTACAGCAAAGGAAGTAACTCTCACTATTTTCTCTTAGTGATTGCCAAAAATGCATTTATAGTAATAAATAATGATTTGTTTATAAGGCACATTACTATATATGCCTATTAGAAGAACTAGATTTTAATTCTGCTTATCCTACATGAACACGTAGCCAACTTTCAGACGACGGAATCCTTCAAAACCATTGGTACTTTGATGTACCTACAACAGACACCGATTTTGAGGTACTTTATATATTCAATATCTATACTTTATAAAACTCCCCATATAAAGACAAATACATTGTAGAACCTAGTACGTATTTCACAAACCCTTTATCATTACTCCTCATCAATAAAATGATAACTTTAAAGAGAAATATCAGTATTACTGTGCAGTTGCGAATTCAAGATGCGACGTTAATATTTCTACGGCATTTATGTAAAAAATAAGAGAAACTTCTGGCATCATTGACAACTGATTGTTTTACGCTATGTGGTCACCACATCTCTAAGTCTAAGTCTAAGTCATAATTTGCTCAGCCAGTGGTTGGTTCAAGTAAAAATACTTTTAAATATTACTCTGAGATATAAAATATCCCTTACACTTGTGATCAGATCAAAAGTGGATATCCCTAGTATATGGGATAAGATGTAATACGCTGAAACGTGTCCGGGTAGACTTGTGCTCAAGACGAACATTTCTGTCAATTAGACTTCATCAGTTGAGCTCCAATGTTAAATGGATTTTCTATAGGGAAAGTGGTATAATACAGTACATATAATATAATATAGTAAACAACTCATATCGAGATGAAAAAAACACGAGAACCAACAAGAAAACAAATTGGAAAACAAATGAAAAACCTATTACATTGTAGATTCATTGAATCTTGAGACTTGAATCCTATCTTGATGTCATATTTTAATGGTTTTTGTTTGTGACTTCGTATGAATCATTTTCAGAAATTATCAATATTAAATTTATTTCTTCATTTAAATCAATTTGCATTTAATAACAAAAGGCATAATATTTATTTTAATCTCGCAATATTTACTTAACCTTGTGGAAGGTTCGGAGATGTGTCAAAAGTACGCCATTCCCCTGGGCATCTGACAAAAGAATTCATGTTTGAAATCATTATATTAGTTAGAGTTTGAGGTCTTACTTTTTTAATTTTACGATTCTAATTTCGTAAAAAACTATTTTTTACATTCTGAAAGATACAACAATTCCAAAACCATTATATTAGTAATGAATATATTTTCTTACTGATAGGCACTGTTTACGACATGTCAAAAGTATCTCAACACACACTCTACTTCAATTCAAGTCTTGATGGTTTTGTATACCTTTTTATACAACTAAATGAAAACATTCATTTAAATCTCTGGACAAAAACCGCTTTAGCTGATGCTTTACGATGGTAATGAAATCAGCAAACCTTCGCTTTTTGTTTTAGCGATACAAAATGGAAACACCGATACAAAGTTGAGAAATGCATTAAATTAGCACTTGACATAAGATGTATACTAAAATCATGACATACGGTTTTTTTTCTATTTCACGATACATTTACAATTCCTTGATTAAGAAAACATTAGGATCATAACAAGAGGAAAAGGTTATAACAAATATTAAACAAGGTTGATAACAAATGCAGTTTGCTCGATAACAAGGGATAAGCCCTTCCTTGAAATTATTTATAGTGAAAGATTGTAAAAGAAATTTAACATAAAAATTCATTTGATACGATTCAGAAAAAAAAAGTTTCAGGAATAAGAAAACAAACAGAGATGATTTTTAGAATCTTGTATAAACCTGTTTACAGAAAATTACGATAGGGTTTATCATTTTCATCAATTTGTCAACATAGCTATCAATAATTTTCTTGCTTTGTTAGTAGATTGCACTCGTATTGTATGATTGTATTTAAACTAGAATACTTAAGATTTAGGTTGTTAGTATTACATAATGTGCGTTGAACCAGAACATTAAGACCAGATTTGCTAATGTTGCATAATGGTCTCTTTTTGTTGTTGTTATTGTTGCTGTTATTGTTGTTGTTGCTTTTGTTGTTAAAGAAGTCAAAATGTTATATATTAGTTCGTCATTTGGTCCGTCATTTATAGAAACGTTATCGGGTGATGTTTTGTCACTGAAATGAATATTGGACTTGATTTCGTATGTAATATACTGACAGATATCTTCCTTTTTGACCTCAAAGGCAATATTCTCAATTTGACAACAACGGCGAAAACTATTCTTTAACGTTTGAACTTGATAAAGGATTATGTTAATTGAAACAAGTGACGTGTTGATAAAGAACATTTATCTATCACTAAATTAAGACTCCATATAAATCCTGTGTTAAAATTAATCAATAGGTGGACGCACAAATTAGATATATGATTGATGTGATGCGAACTTCATAGTTCCGTCGACTTCCGACTACTGTTCTAAATACGTATCATTTCATGACTTACAAATGGTTCTTTTACAGAGCTTTATTGTTAAGGCAGAGACATAATAGGTCTACCAAAGCGAGCAAATTATAGATAAATTAATAGATCATATCCGTCTGAAACGTCACCAAAATTGTCTATTCTTATTATAACGTGTCCTGTCTCATTAAATGTATAAAGAACGTAAATTCAAACCAGTTACACATTTTAAGATTTGCACTCCTAGGCACTTGTTTACAGTAAATTGTTTGTAAAATGAATAACTATAGAGTATTGCCATTTTATCTTTTTAAAGTGCGCAGTTTTCTCATTAAGCATATATAATTATAGATTAATATTTTCCAGAGGTCCGTTTTATTCAGTTTTCTTCATTATTGTTCATTGTCTATGCATTTCCTTCTGATAAACAGTTTGAGCACACTGGATCACCGTGTTCGAATGATTAGAACATTATTCCCCTCAACTTGTCGGTCCAGGCTAGAGTCCCCCCCCCCTGGAACCTAAGCTGATTTTGGGAGGAAGTTTGCCAGTTTACTTGAAGATGCTAGGTGATGTTTTCCTGGTTACATTGTAGCCGTGTTCTCTCAACCACCATTAAAACTGGCTGCCACCATATGACGGAAATATTGTTGAGTTAGGCGTAAAGCGAAAATCAAATCAAACCAACAAAACAAAATCAAAACAGTTTTAGTATCTTTATTTCATATCATAGTTACCGTTACACAAGTGTGTTTATGTTGGGGTTATATGACTTCTTGATCTAGTTCAATATATATTCAAAATCCACAATGCAAACGATCTATTGTTTCATCTACTGCTATCAACTCAGCATTTGGTAGTATTGAAATATCTATAAAATCTATTTAGGCAAACATACCTCTAAGCTACATGTACAACAAGTACACCTAAATATCAATTCAGATACAATTACCATTGACTTTGTCGGAAGACCTTAAGTCATTTAAAATCAACAAAGGACAAAACAACCCAACATTGTCCAAAGCATTTGTTGTAAATAGTCGTGTTATGTTTCTCGTGTATTGTATAAACAAATGTACTAAATTGAACAATAGTTCATTTTAATTTTGCTCGGAAAACTGTTGATAATAGATATGATCTTTTGTTACATTACCAATATTTGTCTCTAGGATAACAGTTTAATAAATGATTTAGTTACTTAAATATATGCGTGAAATCGATAGCATTAAACACAGAATGGGTAAATTTCTTACATAAACACATTTTGACATTTGAAATTCAAATATCTTGTTGTTTATATATATATATATATATGTGTGTGTGTGTGTGTGTGTGTGTGTGTTTGTGTGTGTGTGTGCATAGACGGAGAGAGAGAGAGAGAGAGAGAGAGAGAGAGAGAGAGAGAGAGAGAGAGAGAGATTGTATTTGATTAGATATTCTAAATAACAAGCGAAATGCTTCGTTTCTATTCGAGTACGAGTGTAAAAACTTATCAAAACGTACGTAAATTTAAGTAACACACTGTAAGTACATCCAAGTGTTGTATATTCTGTCACTCAAGTTTTTAAAGCGACTGTCTTTAATGTATATAATTACATAATTGATTATTAATTAGTTATCAACTAATATGATGTTTAGGAAATTTTATTTTCATTAGTGGTGAGTAAGGATGTTAAAGATGCATTCATAAATCGCCAAATGAATAATCTAATGATGCAGCTATATCCGTCCTGTAGATTATGACTGCCGACTGATTAAGGCCTACACTTCAGTGTTTTATGGGCGACGATATACTGAGTCTAGATAAATTCGATCCTGAGAACTTCGCAGGATTTAAAGTGACGGTTATTTCTAAATGCCTCTATAAATACGCTAAGGCATTTGGTTGATTAAATTTTCAGCGACAGTTTTGAGGAACGTAATGAACAAAGCTGTATGAATGTTGTCTGTAAACAAAGATGAAAATGCAAACGTACCTATAATTGCTATAAACAGTAGGTAGCAGAGCAAAATTAAACGTCATTCCTATGAAAATGACGTCATAACACTTTTTCTATCCAAATACGTATATGTATTAATGCACTTTACCATTCAATTAAAAATACGCGGAGGAAGTATGATATGATTAATATATGTTAACTTTTCCAGTTTTTCCATCTAATGGAATGAACGCTGCAATAAAATAAATGAAGAAAAACAAATCACAGGAAGCGACGGATATTTTGTGGATTTATTTAAGAGGACATGAAGCATTTTCTTATTAGAACAATAAAAAAAATCTCCCAGTTACACAACGCTTAGGAATTAAAGCCTACATTACAAAATGGGGGTAAACCTAGACAATATTTAAATACCTGGTGCCCTATTACTTTGTTAAATGGGTTTACAAGAGTGTTCCTTGGTGTGTAAGTAAGAGAGTAAAATCTACTTTAGACATTTTAAATTTCAGTTTGAATTTCAATTATTCAATCAAGGTTTATGAGATTATTGGCGTTGTATTGCCGAAATTATCAGATTCATATATAATCATGTCTTATACAGAAACTTAAAAAATCCTTTTTGTTTAGTTCCTATCGAGTTATAGAAAGCTTTCGACTCCAAATTAAAATCATTTGTATACAAAGTGTTAAATTCCTTTGACATCGTTTAAAGTGTTGTAGAACAAATCAAACTCCTCAACACTTATATCAAAGGGGCATTAGCTGTCTTTACCAAAAGAAAAACATCGATTTTTGTTTCTACTTTTACTACTTGTACTAGATTAACAACAACAAAATCTTATATTCCATATTTTGTGAAAATAAGATGAGGTCAAGTGTGGTATTCATATAGAAATAGTAAGAATGAGTAAATCAATTGCAAGTGAAAAATGCCAAACCTGGGTTTCTCAAGCCATTTTCACAAAATGTATGTGCATTTAAGAATTTTTATAGCTGTTTTTTGTTCAATATCAATCTAAGTAGTAAAAAAGAAAAACGGTTTTAAAAAAATGCAACGGATGCCCCTTTAAAGCATCGATCCTACAAAATGGTTTTCTTTCAGGTTTACATATTATTAAACACAGCTTTAGTCAGGGGTATCCGGTTGCCCAATAAACCTTCTTTTAATGTGCAGAGATTCTTACCAGTGTCAAAGATATAAAACAAAATTAAAATTATAGGGCGTAACAGATAGTACTTTAAGGCGAACAATTTGGATACATGCATTTATGATAAATACTATTACAAATGTCTATAAGAGGTGCCTTTATAATTGGAGTCGTAAAACTGCAAAACCAAATCTTGAAATACTTTTTTGCATGTCGTAAAATTATCACAAAAATGTTAGAAATTAAAGTTTCAAATAAAAGTCTTTTTCTGATGCATGTATGTTTTTATTCTAATTTAAAAGTTAATACTTTATCATGAGCTGGTATCAGAAAGGTGTTAAGGAGTTTTTAAAAACAAACAAACAATTTTGTCTAAACAATTAAAAGCTTTTAGAATTTTACACGAAGGCAATTATCTAAAACTGAAAAAATGGATGGTTGTGAAAGTTTTGGATGTTTCCTCTTTTTTATGTAATCATTGCGACTATTGAATATTTCTTTTATGATTATACCAAAAGTGTATGGACGACGTTTACAAATAATAAATAGTACGGTAAAATGTAATTAACGAGAGAACTGCCAATTTTGGTGAAGAATTATCACAGGTAAGTTCAGCTCCTAATCTCATTACTCTTCACATTCAACACTATATCAATAAATGTCTTAGACAAAATAACATCCCCAGTTTTGATAATAACCTCAATTTCTTCCAATCTAAATATAAAACAGAACAATGAAATATTGTCTTCATGGATATTTTTTATCACAAACCTTAAAACAACAGTCACTCAATATACTATGTACCCGAAGAGAATATAGTTGATGTAGTATCGAGACATTATCATAATTATTTGAAATGTTTCAAATATCATTTTCGGACATTGTCTTAAAATATGGCCTTTAACAATGCGGACACCAGTGCAAACTCAACTCTGGTCCAACTTAAACGTTATTATGTTCGCGTACCAACAAAAAGACACTGTCAGAACTAATCTAAAGCATTAGATTTTATTCATTTTACTCATATACTTACACCAGTTACTTTAACAAACAGCGAATCATAAAAACAACCCACTGTATGTTCTGTCATTTTCGTCATTTTCATTATCGCTTCAAACGAAGTCGACATATTAAAATATATCTTTACCATTTATCACTCCACGTTCGTGATCAGAGCGCACCTATCCGCCCTTAATGGCGATTTCGTTTTGATATTTGGTGAAATAAAAAGTTTACTGCACAAAGTAAAACGTAAGCTCTATTTAATCAATGCAGATTTCTAATTTGAAGTGATTAACTATCGTTTGTAAGATCAGAGATTATCTTTAAATACCTAGGTAGAACAGCTTACGCCCTTTTGAAAAAAATATCATTTCCTGTGTTAAGGATAATTACGGATTAAATACATTTTAATAAGAGGAATGATGAAGTAATAAGTTGTCCAGATATTGATTTGCGTTAATTTTTCAACGTCTGATGAATGCGTGCGTGTGTGTGCGTCTCTCTCTCTCTCTCTCTCTCTCTCTCTCTCTCTCTCTCTCTCTCTCTCTCTCTCTCTCTCTCTCTCTCTCTCTCTCTCTCTCTCTCTCTCTCTCTCTCTCTCTCTCTCTCTCTCTCTCTCTCTCTCTCTCTCTCTCTGTGTTTAAGGTGAAGAACCACACATATTTAACAGTCCGCAAGGCCGACGCAAATGCAGGGAGGGTTCTTTTATTTTTTGTGATACTGGACAATGGTTTTAAGTTTCATCTGATATACTAGTGACACTTCTGATGCCTTGGTGGTGAGAAAAAGGCCGCATTATAAATTTGGTATGACCCGCTACCTGGAATTGAACTTAGAACTTCGCTTGCGAGTAGAACACGCTACCACTAGACCATCGCAAATGTCAAATAGTAACTTTTGAAATAAACGAATTTCAAACAACTGTTGTGTCAGAAATGTTGTGTCAGAAATATGGCGTTGATGATGAGGTCATATTAAAAGTTTGAAGTGCATTACATTTAGTTTACACAATTCGAATACACTGCCCCATTTCCAGTGCTCTTTTTACGCCATTTTCTTGCTATGTTTTGTTTTATCTTTGTTAATGTTTACATTTGGAGAAAACAACATGCATATATCGTCTCTGTGAACAATATCTAATTAACCTTACATCCTTTAATTTTAATAACGAATATATATGTTTTTCATTTCAATTATTTCTATTTTTTGTTACATGAATTGTTTGTGCCCTATATTTCACTTATTTCGACTTTGGTATCTGTTTATCCCATTTTGACAACCTTCGTGTGATATTTATCCATGCATCTGGATCATCTTTGATAATTTTTGCTGTTTTAACCATTTTTGTTGATTTATTCTGGTGATTTCGCAGTTGGAGGTGATAGCGTAATCTTTCTTTTTTACATTGTTGATAGAACATAGAAATTTATGTGACTAGTGCTTTAGTACGTTCATACATCAATCATATAAAAACATTGGTATTTATTTCCATGATGGAATTTGAACTATCTGTTTGAGTAAATTTGAAACAACCATTTTCTGGATCTTGTTTTTATTTTACTGGACTCAGATGTCCTTAAACTAAACGACTCTGTCAACGAAGGTTTGCACGTTACCTTATACTGGAGTAAAAACACTTTGTAGTAGATGGTTGTCAGTTTGGTTTGGCTAACGATAAATCATTCTTTTGTTAGCTCTTATACTCTTTGTTTTGCAAATATTAACCGATTAGATATTTACTTTCTGTGTGAGTCATTACTAAGTCACTTGCATTTAGTTTTTTCTCACTTAAACTGAACTTGTTTTACTCATTTTCATTATTATAGCGCTATTAAACTTCCCAGTTAAATCTAGTTTTTTTCCAGTTATTGTAGGTTAAATAATTCATTGGAACCCAAAATGAATTCGTGAAAAAATGTCTTCGGAAGAAGACTCAGTGAATTTTTTCCCGAGTTTTTTTATCCACCATTAAAACTTTGCTGCTACCATATAACTGAAAAAAATGAGAAGTGTGGTGTTAAAACAAACCACTGATTAGAGTCGGTGTCATTGCACTAATTAATAACTGTAAGGGTCGGTTAAAGTCAGAATGTTATCTTTGTAAGTACATGTTAGTTGATTTGAAGTCAAAGTATCAGATGTAAGATATTCATTCAATGTGTTCAATAAATAACTTCATGATATTTTGAAAGTCAGTGTAAATAGTATTGTATTGTCTTGTATTATAATAAGTGAATTGTAGTGTATACTATTGTATTATAATAAGTAAATTGTATTGTGAAGTGCTATGTGGTCTTTATTATATATATTTGTTACTGACCCAGGGCTTGTGACACACAGGAAGGAAATTTTATTCCGTAACACGTGATCACACTCCCGGTCCCTTCTGAGGTCTGTGTTTGTCTGATATCTACCATGTTTGTATATTGCCTTTATATTACCGTACTGGCATCCTAGCATTTATTATTTATGTATCTGCACTTTTTAGATTTGGTTTCAGACGGCAATGATATAGAAGCATCAATTCCATTCATAAATGTAATAAATTACATGTTGCTGAGATTTTCTATATTCTAGCTATCTTTTTGTTACTGTCATTTATCAGTTTTGCTGATAGACCTGAACTACTTCTGAAAATGAATTTTATTCGTTTCGTCCTCTTTTACTCGTCTGTTGACCTCTAAAATAATTCCTAAATAATACGTTAGCATGAGTTAAATCAAGGCTGATGGATATGTGTAATGTAATTGTACGATGATGAATCTTATCGAAATGTGCGAAACATATTACAAACAATCATCGAGGAATCCCGGGAGATCAAGGATGAGGCGAATTTTTCATCGTTCATAACCCAATACCGCTGATAAGGACTATAGGGATCACTTCATAGCTCAAATTCATCTTCCTAATTCATAAAATGAACCGTAATATAATAAACAGTCGAATTAAACATATTTGTGCTTTCCACTTTATAAAACACTTCATAGCGCCAGTGTTGTATTTATCATATATCAGCCATATTTTTCAATCTACATTTCCATCAAAGTTCAGACGAGACAAAAACACAATAAATAACTACGGAAATGATCGCCACCATTGAACCTTCCTTTATTTCCACAAGCTTTGAATTAGGTTTTACCGGCAGCATTATTTTACCCTGAATTTTACCTAAACTAAATATTCCAAAAGTATTTCTTTTCTACGGAAGCTTATTAGGGTCACCTTGCAATTTTTTTTATTCCTCGTTTTTTCAACTTTAAATTTGGCTTTTCAAACTTTTTTTCTTGGCTTTACCAACCCTATTCTTGGAATTTCCAACTTAAAAGTTGGCTTTTCCAATTTTTTTTTCTCTGGTCTTGTCAAGATCAATATAAATATGGCCTAAATGTTTAAATAGACACTCGGATAGTATGTAGAGAATAAATTTGAATATCTATAAGGTAGTTTTCAGATTTTTTTAGGACAACGTGTAAAATTTCATCAAAACGTTATAATTACTTATTACCAATCTCACGATTATTTGCAAAAATGATGGGAGTTAAAAGGGAAATAATGCCAACACTGCAACTACCTAGAGGGTTTAAAATAGTGACTAATATTGTCAGTAATTAGGCATATTTTCGCCGAAATGGAGCATTGATATAAATAAAATAGAATATTTGGCACATAATGGATTATTAAAACAGTAGTTCATTAAATGGATGCATTTTTATTTTTATTCGATGTCATTTTTGAATTTCATGATACTCAAACGTTATATAACCTTAAAGGACGACATTCTGGTTGGAGAGCCTGGCAAATTTTGTCATGTCAGATTATTTATTACCATTAGGTCACAGGACAGAATATTCATTTGTATCAAACTATTATTTTTTTCAATTTCTTTGCCTTTTTTATCAAGATATATGTAATATAACGTAGTGACAAATCTAGATATGTTCAAGGGGTTAACATAAATCGCTCTTACTTAAGCGCATGGGATTAAATAACATACATCTTTTAGTGGGTTTGTCAGCACAAAAATTGAAACTATGCCTTCGACTGTTTTAATATATATCACATTGATTATACATTTCAAAAGAATATTGTCTCAGCAAACATAATACATATGAAATAAATTTTAGGGAGTCAGCTCCCCGGCAATCATTTTAGTATTAATTTACTAGACACGAGAGGCTATTTAAATACTTCCAGACGTTAAATTGTGACACTTTTCTTGAAAAATACTTCTTTGATAAACTAATTAACTTTGAAAATAAAGGGAAATTCAGCATACTTTGTCTACAGATACATATTGTTTTAAATAGAAATGCCTAAGATTTAACTCGCACAAAGATGGAAATTCTAAGAAAAAAGTTGGAAAAGCCAACTTTTTGGTTGGAAATTCCAAGAATTAAGTTGGAAAAGCAAAAAAAAAAAGTTGAAAAATCAACTTTAAAGTTGAAAACTCCATAAATACAGTTGGAAAAGTAATATTTAAAGTTTGAAACACCAGTAATAAAGTTGGAAAAACCAACTTTAAAGTTGAAAGTTCCAGGAACTACGGAAGCGTATTAAGGCCACCTGAATTTTTTTTAATTTCTATTTTTGCCAAATTTAAAGTTGGCTTTTCCAACTTTTTTCTTGGAATTTCCAAGTTTATTTTTGGCTTTTCCAAGATTTTTCTCGTTTTTCCATCTTTAAAGTTTTTTTCATCTTTCCAAAAGTTGTCAACTTTAAAGTTGGCTTCACCAACAACTTTTTCAACTTGGAAGTGGCTTTTTTCCAACATTTTGTCCTCATTTTTTCTCGTTTTGCCAACTTAAAAGTTGGCTTTTCCAACTTTTTTCTCATTTTGCCAACTTTAAAGTTGGCTTTTCCAACTTTATTCTTGGCTTTTCCAACTTTATACCGGTTAAATCTTATGCATTCCTATCAAAAAATCTTTATGTATCTGTACGCATTAACGAAACAATGGAGCATTCAGCTCATGACTGAATTTCTTTTTCTTTTCTAAGTTAATTAGTTTGAGAATGTAATATTTTTTGAAGAATAAAGATGCCACAATTTAGTGTCTGTAAGTAAAAAAATTTAAAAAAAGATTCCCTAACATTTATTTCATATGCATTATGTTTGCTCAGATAATCTTCTTTTCAGATGTATAATCAATGTGAAATATTAGCAGTCGGAGGCTTAATTTCCTTTCTGGATGCTGATAAAACCATTAAAAGATAATTAATCTAATGCACAGTAACCGAGTTTTGAGTTAGTATATATTTATGTTAATCCTTTGAACATGTCTAGATCTGCCACTACGTTATACTACAATCTTGATCATAAAGACAAAAAACTGAAGAAAAAAACTAAATATTCTTTCTTGTGACGTACTGGAAATAAAAAATCCGCGTCGACAAAATTTGCAATGCTGTCCCAAAATAAGTCGCCCCTTGAAGTTATATAAGGCTTTAAGCAATATAAAATTTAAGAATCATATTGAAAAGAAACTTAAAATGCATCCATTTAATAAACTACGGTTTTAGATAATTCATTATGTTCTAAATGTTAATTTATTTGTATCAATGCTACATTTCACCAAATATATGCACAATTTCCGGTAATATGAGTCGCTACCATAGCCTCTCAGGGTAGTTTCGATGTAGATGTAGCATCATTTTCCTTTAACTCCACCATTACAGCGAAGAATCGCCTGATTGCTAATCAGTAATTGTACCGTTTCGTGATATTTTACACGGTATCTTAAAATTGAAAACTACGTTATAGATATTAAATTATTAAATACATACTGTCCTTGTGCCTCTTTACAAATGTAGGCCTTATTTATATTAATCTTGAAAAGTTAAATATAGTTATTATATATATATAAAATAGTCCAGAAAAAAAAGTGGGAAAAGCCAAGAAAAAAGTTGGAAATTCCAAGAAAAAACTTGGAAAAGTCAAGAAAAAAGTTGGCAATTCTAAGAAAAAACTTGGAAAAGCCAACTTTAAAGTTGGCGAAACGAGACAAAAGTTGGAAAAGCCAACATAAAAGTTGGAAATTCCAAGAAAAAAGTTAGAAATTCCAATAATAATGTTGGAAAAACGAGAAATAAAAAGTTCGTAAGATGTCCCAAATACGCTTCCGTAGTTTTCAGATAATAAATTTATTAAAATGAAATACAAATCGGATATGTTTGCCTCTTTACATTCTTTGATACCTCCGAATCAACACAATTAATCGCAATGAAGAATTAATATATTGATTAAAGTCTATGGAAATAAACTAGATGCGCTTAATAAAATGTTTGCAAAGTTACATACGATGAGAAAACATATTGCTGTGGTTTACATAACTAAACAGAAAGAAATTGGAATGTTACGGTGATGTTTTTTAATGAAGGCATGACGAAGCTCATAGAACATGGGGTTATAAAATGGTACTGTTGTCATTAGAATATTAGTGGATATGTTTTCTAATGTTCGTTTTTAAGGTATTGGTATATCAAAAAATGCTTCCTTAAAACCACAGAAAGTTAGGATGCGATATTCCAGTATTGTTCAGGGGTTTGACTGGCAATGTATGGATTGTAATTTACACTCTTTCCTCACTCTTTAAAACAGAGGTCTGTAAAAGTTGAGAATCGGGAATCGGGAGTAGCTTAAACTAACAGATCTTGCAAAGACAGCCCATAATAGATAGTAATATAAAAATATAGGATTATATTTAACACTTACTGCCTCTTAAATCCATTGATTTATTAACACCATGAATATAGCGAACAATAACAGAGAGAATATTCCCCTGTTCGGTATTGTTGTTAAAAATACACTCAATCCATTCCCCAAAATTTGGCTTCTCAAAACTAGATCAGGCGAATTTTCATTCTAGAAATATACTTTTATATTTGAAAACGTCTTTTAACATTTACATATTCATTTTCAAAAACATGTTTTGTGACTGTATTCTGTTATTAAATATTATTTTCTCATATGTGACAAATGAGAAAGGCTAATAGCCTCTGTATTATTTTGTGTCGTTTTTCCTGTTGTATTTTTTAAAAAATGCAATTGCCTTAGCATGTTCGATTGGAACTAAATTTTTATTGTTAATATGGTTTTTATTCTAGCAAGATTTCTTTATTTTGGTAGTAGCTGAATACATGACATGGTAATCATTGTTAAATAAGTGACAGATTGCAATGTTATATAACAGTCAATAATTTGAGCAACAATTTCCTCGC
Organism: Atrina japonica; assembly: GCA_030159075.1. NCBI lineage: Eukaryota > Metazoa > Mollusca > Bivalvia > Pterioida > Pinnidae > Atrina > Atrina japonica. Next base: position 1,745,983 of record BROG01000046.1, on the reverse strand, counting down.
AGATTTAGCAAATTAAATTCTTTATTGCTTTAGAAGTGTAAATTTTGTTCTGCGTTACCACTTGGTTAAGATTTAAGTACTGCCGCACAGTATTATTGATGGAAATTATTAGATTATTGATTATACTAATAGATTTAGATGTATATATTAGATAATGCACCTAAACAAGTGTAGTCAATGTTTGTAACAGATACACATATAAAAATACATTACAAAGCTTGAAATATTTCTAAAATAAACAAAATATAAAATCTTGGTTCAGGTTTGCGTGAACAATCAAGTATTAAATTGAAAAAGAAAATTACTGCACTTGGTAATACACTTATGAAGATTCCATAAATAGATCAGGGTACGTCTGCTGCACAAAATGGCAATAATTCTATCAGCGTCTTGCGTCATTGACATTCTATTTCAAAATGAAACAGTCAAATTAGATTTGTGTCATTTTCAAACTGATTAAGTGAAATATGAAACAATTTCTGCACTTTGGGGGAATTATGATTAAGCTTTCCTCACAATAAACACTATCGTAATCAAATATCAAAAAGGAACTGGTCATATATATACAACTTCAGTTATATTTAGATAACGTTGTGAAGATAAATTCTTAATATAAGATATAAAATGATTATTAACCTCTTTACCAAGAAGCAATATATTTTCTTTCTGTTTTTCTTTTATGTTAATTTGTTTGTAGTGACAAAATGTAACGTAAATAATTGACGATATGAGTAAAAACTCAGATCTATGGAGGATTGTTTCATACATTGCCTCAACCGTAGATTTTGTATCTTGAAATATTTCTTTACATCAAAGCACCAATATAATAATAATAAGATGTTTGATTGATGTGTACATTATATAACCATTAAACAGTTATCCCATTTATCAACTCATTTCCATATAAATATCTGTGATTCATTTTAGTTTGTATACTATCATCATGTACTGGTCATGCTGTCTTGAATAAATTCGACATTTAG